>OZ002740.1:84422875-84919824 GCA_963924295.1 Dioctria rufipes | reverse complement strand
CTAGTCTTTAATCTCCAGCATACTAAATGTGGATATCAGAGTATAAAACTGTCTCTAGTATTAGTAGAATTGTTAATAGGATATAATCGCATTTATTGAAATATTTTTTTTTTTTTTGCCTATAATTCAAGATATTATTTTAATTCTGCTTCGCTGCTAAACTATAGTAAATAATATTATGATTCAATACTACAATATGAGAAAATTTATGTGAATTTTTTATGCTACAGTCATTTGAGCTAGCTATGGAAGAATGCAAGCACAACGTAAGAAATGTGCAGAATTTTGGATTTGAATTTAAGTAAACCAGACAGAAAAATTTCTATACAAAAAGAAACGGCATTACTATGATTTATTACCTGGTATACTTTATACTTATTCAAGAAGGCTATTTTCGGTTCTCTTTCTTGAAATTATGTTTACTATTTTTATAGAAACACTGTGTGCAAAATTTCAGCTCTCTACGTTGACGCGTTATCAAGCAGTGCCCAAATATATAGCGAGAAACGAAATAATTTGTATGTAAACCCTACGAAGGAGGTTACCCGATTTGTTCCATTTTTGAAATTAATTTTACTTTTTTTTTTTTTTAAAAACAAAATTTCAGCTCTTAAAGTGCACGCGTTCTTGAGTTATAGTGAAGACGGACAGACGGACGGACGGACGAACATGCAAAAATCAAAATAAATTTTAATATTAATCCATTTTGCTTCACCATCATTATTTCTAGGTGTTAGAAACGGAATGATATATTTAGTATACCCTATGTTTTCATCTAGGGTATAAAAGTGGATAAAAATGGAAAAGTTGAAAAAAATTATATATAGAAAAAATAAATTATTTACTAGAAAAAGGTGAACATACAGGATTAATTCGAAAACGAGTTAAAAACTGGGTAAGTTCGCTTGTTCAGGCGCATCTGGCAACATCGTCATCATTCTTAAGCAGCCAGTGTGGTATTCAGCCTTCGTCTCAGCGAGATTACTTGTGCTGCCAAAAATCGTGAAATAAATTCAATTTTATACTTAAATTAGTCAAAGTCTTCCTTTTTCAACAATACCTGCATCCGTTTAGTTCACAATCATAAACATGATTTGGTAGCAGAGCGTGGGTCTAGTATTTAAGGGGGAGGTTACCGTTCATGACGGTGAAAAAGTCGATTTTTTTTTACATAATTATCATCCTTGAAGTGTTTAGAGTACGTGGGTAAAAGGATATTTTCATATCTAAAGTATTTTAGAATTCACAGCCTGTTGAAAGCGGAGCCGTCCGCCGCCGCTCAGTCGTTCGGAGGCGCGGTTGCTAGGGAAACTTTTTCTCAATACCTGAGGTACCCTCATAAATTTCGGGAAACCGTTAACCTTCAGATTCGAATAGCTGAAGTAAGCTTTCAAAAAATTTTTTTATAACGTTAATCTTTATATGAGTTTTTTCTGAGAACAACATTTTTCAACGCGCGGGGGGTGCTCTACAGCTCAAACGGATGAACTATGAACTGATTCACATAAATCTTTGATTTTGATTTTAGATACATACCTATATGTAAAAATACAGAACTTTTCTTAGAAGCTCGTAAACTCGGGGGGTGGATTCTGATCTTTTGTTGTACTTAATTTTCAAAATTTACGTCAAAGGGAATGAATTGTTTTACCCTGTCTTTTTAATCTAATCAATCCCAATAGACTGCGGTGTTAATGAAGAATGAACAGCGTATGACACTTTATAAAATGGCAAATTAACAAAATATTATACTCACTGTTAACTGAAGTTTGAGAAAATTTTTGGGGGCAATGAGTCAAGATCTGTGTTATGATAGATACCCACTTTCAAAGTAAATACCTACTCCTAAGTATTTTACATATATTTGATGATTGACTAGATTGATGATTTGATCCTCCCTTCTAGCAATTCGCTTGTAATTCGTATATTGTTTATTGGGTAGCACCATTCTAGACTTTTTTCAATTGAAAAAAATGAATGAGATTCTGTGCAGTACGAAAAAGGACCAACTAATCAGTCACATCTGATTCAGAGAGCTTCCAGTGGATATTGAGGCAGATCCATCAAACATTATATTCGAAACTGCGTTGTAGTGGTTAAATTATGACGAGACGGATAGGCGTGCAAGAGTTTCCTCGGGTTCTATATCTCTCATTCCATAAACAACATTTTCCGTTTTTTCATATTCTGTTAACATTGCTGATAATTTTTTCGGAAGTCTGCCTGGCTTTCAGTGGTGTTGGACGCTGCGGTATAGCCTCGAAGACCTAAAAAACCGGTTAACTTACGTGATTATATAAAGGCTAATTTTTAGTGTGGCATCAGAGAATTATATTTCATGATAAATGGTAAGAATGGCAGACAGATTGAATGGGGGATAGGTGGTGGCAGACGGCAACAAAGACGCGGAAAATGGGGTAGAAGTGTCGGCATACCACAATAACTCGCGAACACTTTTACTTATAGAGCTGAAATTTTGCACACGGCCTTTTGTAGAAAAAAGTAAATTTAATTTCGAAAATGGGACCAATCGGGCAAACCCGTTCTTGGTGCTGCCATACAAAAAATTTCGTTTTTATCATTATATATTTGAACACTGCCTGAGAACAAGTCAACATATAGCGCCAGAATTTTGTACAGCGTTCTCACAAAACAAATAAAAACAAATTCAAAAATTTAATACGGCGGGCAACCCCTTCTTGGTGATACCGTATAAAACCAAGTATGGCTTACCGATTAGGTGGTCCACTTTTGATCTTGTATTCGCAATTTTTATGAAAACGCCGGGTGCAATATTTCAGCGCTGAACGCGTTCTGAGACAGTGTTAAAATATATAGTGGAAAAGGAAATTTTGTATGGTAGCACCAAGAAGGAGTTTCACGATTTAGTGTATTTTTGAACTAGTATTTACTACTGCTATGAACCACGAATTAAATTTCAACTCTTTGCGTTGACGCGTTTTCCAGGCAGTGCTCAAATATATAATGAAAAACGAAATTTTTATATGGCAGGCACCAGGAAAGTGTTGTCTGATTTAGTCTCCTTTGATCTAGTGATTACTATTGCCATGAAAATCAAATTTCAACTATTTACGTTTACGCGTTCTCAGGCAGTGCCTTAATATATAATGAAAAACGAAATTTTTGTATGGCAACCCTACGAATGGTTTTCCAGATTGGCCCCATTTTTGAAATTAAATGTACTTTTTTTGCTACAGAAGGCCGTGTTATCGTGGTATGCCGTTAGTTATACCCATTTTTTTCGCGTCTTTGTTGCCGCCTGCCCCCCCCCCCCCCCCCCATTCAATCTGTCTGCCATTTTTATAATTGATCATGATATATTATTCGCTGATGCCAGACTAGAAAACAGCCTTTATGAAATCACTTAAGTTAACCGGTTTTTTTTTCGAAGCCATCCCGCAGCGCACAATACCACTGAAAGCCTGGCAGACTTCCCGAATAAATTACCAGCGATGTGAAGAGAATATGAAAATATGGGAAAATTTTGCTTATGAAATAACGTACGTCGCTAGCTCTTAGTCTAATCTGAAGATCTACATTGATCAACAGACGCGTATTATTCCTTTTTAAGAGCCTGATTTTGTTTAAAATATAGCAGCTTTTTAAGTGATTAATGATGTAAATTGAGGATGTGGGATATTGTAACGTTCTCACGGTTGGTCTCACTTTTCTCCAATGTGTATAACACCAATTTAATAATGCAGTCAGAAACTTTACACAGATACCTTATTTATTTGTTGTTGTTCACTTTGATTTTATATTAAATATTATTACATACATAAATATATATATCATATGTATATCATATTATATATTATTATTAATTAAATTTGCTGCACTGATTAACGCGGTTACTTATCTTAATATCAAATCACTACCAATAATTTTTCTTTTTAAGAACACTGCCGCTTGTGTTTCCCCACGTATTTTTAAGTTTTTTCCGCTAATACTTATTACATCTATGAATTTAAAAAAAAAAAACCTTGCTTCCACTTCCAACACAACTCACTTGCTAACCGCTAACTCAAACTCAACTCAGCTCAAGTTTATTACACATATCAAAAATAATTCTTATAAAAATAAACAAATTGCTACACATCGTCATCACCTCATTAATTCACATTGCAATTAAACAAAAAATGAATTAATCATCATTATTCATATTTCACTTTTGAACCACTTCTGGTATCGATATGTTGTGACATTTGATCCGACTTACATTTTGCAAAATTATTAATGCAGGTCAGATTTTGTATGTCACAACAAGTGAAATGGTGTTACATGGTTTTATGATGTTGTGATGATAACTATGTGAAGCAATACCGTAACAATATCTCCCCCTCTTAAAAAAAATGTGTGTTATTCTTTGAAGAGGAATAACACACTTCACAATCTAATCATAGGAGGTAAGGAGATGTTAGTTTTATTTACTTATCTACAGTAATTTAATTATGGGTTAAACGTCTTATTTTTTAAAAGTATTTTTAAAGTATGTATATTCTAAAAGACTTTTATCAAGATATATGGAAGTGCTTAATGTTCTTAGTAATATTTCTAGATTCGTTAGTTAATACATAGTGAAGAGAACCGATACATATATATTCTTAATTCCAATGTAATATACAATATAATGCTTTTTTGTTCAAGAAAGAATTTTTTGGGATTCTCCTGTTGATGAGTCAAACCAAGACTTGAAACTTGTCACCAAAAATTAATGGGTTGTGTGATGATATAACAAATTAGAACCTTTTTTAGCTTTTGCTATATACCGGAGAATCCCAAAAACTTCTTTCTTGAACAAAATAGCATTATATTGTATATTACATTGGAATTAAGAATATATATGTATCGGTTCTCTTCACTATGTCTTAACTAACGAATCTAGAAATATTACTAAGAACATTAAGCACTTCCATATATCTTGATAAAAGTCTTTTAGAATATACATACTTTAAAAATACTTTTAAAAAATAAGACGTTTAACCCATAATTAAATTACTGTAGATAAGTAAATAAAACTAACATCTCCTTACCTCCTATGATTAGATTGTGAAGTGTGTTATTCCTCTTCAAAGAATAACACACATTTTTTTTAAGAGGGGGAGATATTGTTACGGTATTGCTTCACATAGTTATCATCACAACATCATAAAACCATGTAACACCATTTCACTTGTTGTGACATACAAAATCTGACCTGCATTAATAATTTTGCAAAATGTAAGTCGGATCAAATGTCACAACATATCGATACCAGAAGTGGTTCAAAGTGAAATATGAATAATGATGATTAATTCATTTTTTGTTTAATTGCAATGTGAATTAATGAGGTGATGACGATGTGTAGCAATTTGTTTATTTTTATAAGAATTATTTTTGATATGTGTAATAAACTTGAGCTGAGTTGAGTTTGAGTTAGCGGTTAGCAAGTGAGTTGTGTTGGAAGTGGAAGCAAGGTTTTTTTTTTAAATTCATAGATGTAATAAGTAATAGCGGAAAAACTTAAAAATACGTGGGGAAACACAAGCGGCAGTGTTCTTAAAAAGAAAAATTATTGGTAGTGATTTGATATTAAGATAAGTAACCGCGTTAATCAGTGCAGCAAATTTAATTAATAATAATATATAATATGATATACATATGATATATATATTTATGTATGTAATAATATTTAATATAAAATCAAAGTGAACAACAACAAATAAATAAGGTATCTGTGTAAAGTTTCTGACTGCATTATTAAATTGGTGTTATACACATTGGAGAAAAGTGAGACCAACCGTGAGAACGTTACAATATCCACATCCTCAATTTACATCATTAATCACTTAAAAAGCTGCTATATTTTAAACAAAATCAGGCTCTTAAAAAGGAATAATACGCGTCTGTTGATCAATGTAGATCTTCAGATTAGACTAAGAGCTAGCGACGTACGTTATTTCATAAGCAAAATTTTCCATATTTTCATATTCTCTTCACATCGCTGGTAATTTATTCGGAAGTCTGCCAGGCTTTCAGTGGTATTGTGCGCTGCGGGATGGCTTCGAAAAAAAACCGGTTAACTTAAGTGATTTCATAAAGGCTGTTTTCTAGTCTGGCATCAGCGAATAATATATCATGATCAATTATAAAAATGGCAGACAGATTGAATGGGGGGGGGGGGGGGGCAGGCGGCAACAAAGACGCGAAAAAATGGGTATAACTAACGTCATACCACGATAACACGGCCTTCTGTAGCAAAAAAAGTACATTTAATTTCAAAAATGGGGCCAATCTGGAAAACCATTCGTAGGGTTGCCATACAAAAATTTCGTTTTTCATTATATATTAAGGCACTGCCTGAGAACGCGTAAACGTAAATAGTTGAAATTTGATTTTCATGGCAATAGTAATCACTAGATCAAAGGAGACTAAATCAGACAACACTTTCCTGGTGCTGCCATATAAAAATTTCGTTTTTCATTATATATTTGAGCACTGCCTGGAAACGCGTCAACGCAAAGAGTTGAAATTTAATTCGTGGTTCATAGCAGTAGTAAATACTAGTTCAAAAATACACTAAATCGTGAAACTCCTTCTTGGTGCTACCATACAAAATTTCCTTTTCCACTATATATTTTAACACTGTCTCAGAACGCGTTCAGCGCTGAAATATTGCACCCGGCGTTTTCATAAAAATTGCGAATACAAGATCAAAAGTGGACCACCTAATCGGTAAGCCATACTTGGTTTTATACGGTATCACCAAGAAGGGGTTGCCCGCCGTATTAAATTTTTGAATTTGTTTTTATTTGTTTTGTGAGAACGCTGTACAAAATTCTGGCGCTATATGTTGACTTGTTCTCAGGCAGTGTTCAAATATATAATGATAAAACGAAATTTTTGTATGGCAGCACCAAGAACGGGTTTGCCCGATTGGTCCCATTTTCGAAATTAAATTTACTTTTTTCTACAAAAGGCCGTGTGCAAAATTTCAGCTCTATAAGTAAAAGTGTTCGCGAGTTATTGTGGTATGCCGACACTTCTACCCATTTTCCGCGTCTTTGTTGCCGTCTGCCACCACTATCCCCCATTCAATCTGTCTGCCATTCTTACCATTTATCATGAAATATAATTCTCTGATGCCACACTAAAAATTAGCCTTTATATAATCACGTAAGTTAACCGGTTTTTTAGGTTTTCGAGGCTATACCGCAGCGTCCAACACCACTGAAAGCCAGGCAGACTTCCGAAAAAATTATCAGCAATGTTAACAGAATATGAAAAAACGGAAAATGTTGTTTATGGAATGAGAGATATAGAACCCGAGGAAACTCTTGCACGCCTATCCGTCTCGTCATAATTTAACCACTACAACGCAGTTTCGAATATAATGTTTGATGGATCTGCCTCAATATCCACTGGAAGCTCTCTGAATCAGATGTGACTGATTAGTTGGTCCTTTTTCGTACTGCACAGAATCTCATTCATTTTTTCAATTGAAAAAAGTCTAGAATGGTGCTACCCAATAAACAATATACGAATTACAAGCGAATTGCTAGAAGGGAGGATCAAATCATCAATCTAGTCAATCATCAAATATATGTAAAATACTTAGGAGTAGGTATTTACTTTGAAAGTGGGTATCTATCATAAAACAGATCTTGACTCATTGCCCCCAAAAATTTTCTCAAACTTCAGTTAACAGTGAGTATAATATTTTGTTAATTTGCCATTTTATAAAGTGTCATACGCTGTTCATTCTTCATTAACACCGCAGTCTATTGGGATTGATTAGATTAAAAAGACAGGGTAAAACAATTCATTCCCTTTGACGTAAATTTTGAAAATTAAGTACAACAAAAGATCAGAATCCACCCCCCGAGTTTACGAGCTTCTAAGAAAAGTTCTGTATTTTTACATATAGGTATGTATCTAAAATCAAAATCAAAGATTTGTGTGAATCAGTTCATCCGTTTGAGCTGTAGAGCACCCCGCGCGTTGAAAAATGTTGTTCTCAGAAAAACTCATATAAAGATTAACGTTATAAAAAATTTTTGAAAGCTTACTTCAGCTATTCGAATCTGAAGGTTAACGGTTTCCCGAAATTTATGAGGGTACCTCAGGTATTGAGAAAAAGTTTCCCTAGCAACCGCGCTCCGAACGACTGAGCGGCGGCGGACGGCTCCGCTTTCAACAGGCTGTGAATTCTAAAATACTTTAGATATGAAAATATCCTTTTACCCACGTACTCTAAACACTTCAAGGATGATAATTATGTAAAAAAAATCGACTTTTTCACCGTCATGAACGGTAACCTCCCCTTAAATACTAGACCCACGCTCTGCTACCAAATCATGTTTATGATTGTGAACTAAACGGATGCAGGTATTGTTGAAAAAGGAAGACTTTGACTAATTTAAGTATAAATTGAATTTATTTCACGATTTTGGCAGCACAAGTAATCTCGCTGAGACGAAGGCTGAATACCACACTGGCTGCTTAAGAATGATGACGATGTTGCCAGATGCGCCTGAACAGCGAACTTACCCAGTTTTAACTCGTTTCGAATTAATCCTGTATGTTCACCTTTTTCTAGTAAATAATTTTATTTTTTCTATATATAATTTTTTCAACTTTTCCATTTTTATCCACTTTTATACCCTAGATGAAAACATAGGGTATACTAAATATATCATTCCGTTTCTAACACCTAGAAATAATGATGGTGAAGCAAAATGGATTAATATTAAAATTTATTTTGATTTTTGCATGTTCGTCCGTCCGTCCGTCTGTCCGTCTTCACTATAACTCAAGAACGCGTGCACTTTTAGAGCTGAAATTTTGTTTTTAAAAAAAAAAAGTAAAATTAATTTCAAAAATGGAACAAATCGGGTAACTCCTTCGTAGGGTTTACATACAAATTATTTCGTTTCTCGCTATATATTTGGGCACTGCTTGATAACGCGTCAACGTAGAGAGCTGAAATTTTGCACACAGTGTTTCTATAAAAATAGTAAACATAATTTCAAGAAAGAGAACCGAAAATAGCCTTCTTGAATAAGTATAAAGTATACCAGGTAATAAATCATAGTAATGCCGTTTCTTTTTGTATAGAAATTTTTCTGTCTGGTTTACTTAAATTCAAATCCAAAATTCTGCACATTTCTTACGTTGTGCTTGCATTCTTCCATAGCTAGCTCAAATGACTGTAGCATAAAAATTCACATAAATTTTCTCATATTGTAGTATTGAATCATAATATTATTTACTATAGTTTAGCAGCGAAGCAGAATTAAAATAATATCTTGAATTATAGGCAAAAAAAAAAAATATTTCAATAAATGCGATTATATCCTATTAACAATTCTACTAATACTAGAGACAGTTTATACTCTGATATCCACATTTAGTATGCTGGAGATAAAGACTAGCTTTTTTTGTATTATTAAGTCAATCTCAAGAGATACGCTATGATGCATGGCACAACATAGCATTAAGGAGATATGGAAAAGGATTACGGAATTCTACTGTACGGCCGAAAGTACATATGTTGATAGGATATGCAGCACGAGTATTGGGTGCTGCAATTAATTTACGATGATCATGACTGTAGCGATAAAAGCGCCAATGGCATACCGACATTACGATGTCAGTTAGTTTAAATGCTCTATTGTGGTGTGTGATAAATGATTTTTCAGAAGTTTTGTTTATTCATTCTACAAAAGTCAATAATATTGATGTTGAAACCAACATTAAAAAGCCACCTGAAAGTAAAATCGTTCAAAAGATTCTAATTCCAAGGTTTTCTATTTATCAAAAATAGGTTGGTAATAAAATAATGCACACCTTCCTAGAAGCACGTGGATAAAGCAGTTTTTGGTGGAGACAACAATCGATACATTAAGGCTACATTCCACATAAACAAAACCGGGACTCATCCAATTATAGGAAAATATCTTGTAATCGATGACACACGATTACACAAAGCAAATGGATTTAGATTAAACCATCTTGTCAGTTAAATGTACCTTTTAAAAGTAGAAAATTAAGTACTTAATATTGTTTTAGGTATCCAATCGTAAACCTTGGTAATTATAGTAACTTTAGCTAGGCAAAATCAAGAACGGCAACACACATACTCAGAATGGCAGTAGCTAAGCATAGCCGCTAAGGTCAATGCACAATTGTTGCTATACGCAGCTTAGAGTTATTTGTTGGTGCCGTGCGCAATTCAGAGGAAATATAATTCGCAGGCCATCTTGAATCTCTTTCTCTTTTTTGCATCCAGCACTTAGTGATAATACATCGGAATTGGCTTGACTAGGGGTAACAACATAGAATTATTAACAGATTTACTTTATTTTAGATAACGACTAGAATAAAGAGTACTAACTCCATAAGTTTGTTTATCTTGGGTAACGACTGAGATAAATATATTTATTCTGGGCCTCGACTGGAATCTTGGAATCTTGGGGTAACGACTAAAATAAAGTTATACATTCAGGATCTCGACTGGAATGCATCATACTAACAAACTCACTTTATCTTGGGTATCGACTGAGATAAAGATATTTATTCAGGGTCTCGACTGGAATAAAATTTACTATCATAATCGCTTTATCTTGGTACCGACCTAGATGAAGATATTTATTCTGGGTTTCGACTGGTTATTCTGGGTAGCGCTAGAATAACACTTACTAATCTCAAACCTTTATCTTGGATCTCGACTGAAATAAAGATATTTATTCTGGGTACCGACTGGAATAAATACTAGTAATACAACTTTGCTTTGCGAGTCTACTGAAGTGAAGTATCTTGTTGCGAATTCGAGTAATCAAAATACAACTTTGCTTTGGTTCTCGACTGAAGTAAAGTATCTTGTTCAGGGGAACGACTAGAACAAGATCCGTATTAGCACACAAACTTTGTTTTAGGTCTCTACTGAAACAAAGTGTCTTGTTCCGGGGCACGACTAGAACAAGATAATCACTAACTATCTATTTACTAACGCCATAAAGTCGATTCCATATTTTAGACTAGTGAGTACGTTTTTGATTAACCATTTATTACATAATTAGTTTTATATATCACACTTATTAAATATATTGATATACATATCTACATATCTTGGTGCCATTCCTAAAAAATGAACTTTCTTAGATAATATCTGACATTAGCATAAACTGTTCTAGTTAAGTTAACCACTAACTTTGAATGTTCATCGTTGTTATCATTTACAGTCCCCAACCTTATACATTTTTTTTTTTAGTGTCCTCGCTGTGCGGAACAATTGGAATGGTTTGGTTCAAGTGGCAGATTATAGGTGTTTTTCATTTATACAATACATATAGCATAATAGACCCAAGGGGCCTCATAGAAAAATTTCCAAATGCTTTGACTAGCCAAATGGTATTTTGGCGTAAACGCCGGTATCGTCTCTTTCGGGATGTATATCTTTGATATGTCCCAATTATTGTAACATCTCTAAATTAATGAAAGTTGAAAACTCTCATTATGGTATTTTGGCGTGAACGCGTGTATCGGTTCGCTCGGGATGTATATCATTCATATGTCCCAACCATTGTAGAATCTATAATTTAATGAAAATTTAAAATCTCTCATTACTCAGCTTCAATGCCCCGAAGGATATTAATTGTTTTGGTCAAGCTCTATATCTGTCTTTTATATCGTACAAAAACTTTCCTTGTATTATGAACTACTAGTTGGATAGTTAACACTTTCGTTTTGTTATTTTATAATAAAATAACAAAATTAATTAAAGAGTTAGGACCAATGTTCCCTCTAATTTTTTCGCTCACTGCGCGGTACAAAAGTAAATGGGAGCAAAAATGTTCAAAACGTATGTAAAAGTGTGCAAATGGGGGTGTTTGAAGAAACAAACAAACAAACAAACAAGAAAGGATTTTTAAATTATCGTTCATATCTTTGTTTATATTCTTTCTTTACTAGAGGCAAGACCTACTATGTTTGAACGACATTTTACGATAAACATTAAAATTAAATTTCATTTCTAAATGTTAATCAGAATGTGTTTAGTGGAATATGATAAATATGAATGTAATAAAATAAATGTTTGATAAGTAATGAAAACTTTTATTATATTACGATATTACATGTAAAATAAACATTAAACAAATTTTTAGTAATTATTATTATATAGTTAATAATATCATAATTACATTACAAATTATGATATTATATGATTTAATTATATTTACGGCAAACCACAAAAATTTAGCACTGAATTTTTTCCCGCCTGTCTTTCATACTTGTCCATTCTTTGTAAACTTCATCTACATTGATTTTTTTTTTTCATTTGCCAAGTATATTTTAATTCTCATCAAATCATTTAAATGATCGGCATTTAATCTGTTCCTAGGTTTGGATTTAATTAGATTCATTGTGCTGAATCCTCTCTCGCAGTCAGCGCTAGAAGCTTGAAAAGTTCCCATGATATCATAAAGTATCGCTATATTTTCAAACTCCGAATTTTGTAGTACATATTCTACACTGTCGCTAAATGATTTTATTGCTCCTGTCTTGGTTTTTTGTGAAATCAGAAATTTGAGTTCAGAATATTCTTCACATATTTTATCACGGTTTTCTGTACTTGAAAAAAAGTGTGAATATTTACTTCCAAGGCATGCCACATTGTCTTTTCCGAAAGCAAAATTATTAATTTCATTTGATATTATATGTATATCAAAAACTTCCCAATTTTTTACAGCTTCATCAGGAAATCTCATTTCCAAATGATTGCATACTCGTTCAATGAAACGGATTATGGACGCATTGTCAACATCATTTCCAACTTTTGTTAACATTTTTTTAACATTTTCACCACAGAAAACATTTTCTCCCAGATACTGTGCTTTTAATTTTTGTATTTTTGCTTTTACGTAATTATGTACAGCAATAATATTCAAGCAACTTTTCTGTAAATATTTGCACAAAGTTGCTAATTCACCTAGAACATCATTAAGAACAAACAGTGCCACAGTATACTGGGGATTATTTAAAATTTGTAAACAATATTTACTTACATTCACTTGTTCGTTACAATATTCAATTAGGGTGTCGTAATTTTTAATTAAAGCATCCACTGCAAAATAACGAGATAACCAACGCACCTCGTTTAATGGTTTAAATGTTACCGAATCTCGATCCATAACAGCAGCCAATTCTTCAAATTTTCCTTTTTTAATTCCTGATCTACTGAACATAGTGTAAACTGTCCTAAGGAAGGTCTCAATCTCTTGCATAAGAGATACATGTTTCCATGCATCATCCAAACCCAAATCTTCTCGGTGCGCAACACAATGTTGTTCAGTAAGATGAGGTATTTCCTTTTTGAGAAGTGCTGCCACTCCATTTTTTCGCCCTAGCATAACACTTGCTCCGTCCGATGTAAACATAACCATTTTTTTAATGTCTAGATTAAATTTCTTGTAAAAATAATTAATTTTTTCCAATATAGAAGCACTGTCTCTATGTGTTAGCTTCAAAATACCTCCAAATTCTGTTTTGAAGGTCAACTCACTTTTCATTCGAAATTTAAAGTATAAAATTAATAATTTTTGAACTGAAATGTCTGTACTTTCATCTATTATAAGGGTATGGAAAGCTGCTTCTCGTAGTTCGTTTAAAAATTTTTTCATAAGAACAGAATTAATGCATTCAACAAATTCGAAAGCATAATTTTTACTTCTCCAACTTTTTGGTATATTTACATACTCTTCCATATGGTCGTGAATGTCTTGCACAGAATTCATTGATGCATTAATTTTTATAGCTAAAATAACATCTTTTATTAAAACTTTAACACAATCGACATCTGATTTTAATCGTTCACTTCGTTCCTTTTTCAAATTACGCTCTTCTGGTGTTTCTAGCAATATATTTAAAAGTCCCCCTTTCTTCAAATTACGTAATTTATTTACGGCGTCCAAATGCGTCTTTTGCTTCAGGTGACGTTTTAAATAATCTAATTTCCATTCTTCCCATTTTCCCATATATTTCCCAATTTAATATTTTCCTTTTTATTTGAAGATGGGGTTTCACACTCTACCAACTTTGAAAGCCATTCTATTTTAAATGAGCCGCAGGATTTTTTATTTATAATATTTTCATCGTCGTTTAATTTTCGTTTGGACATCTTTTATTTAAAATAATCTAAAATTAATTATTATATATTTAAGATGAGCTATTATAAAATTTATGTTTGTATATTTACCTTTATAAACTCAATTATAATAATAATAGTAAGATACTATATATAACAATATTCCTGTATTATTCAACAAATTGTTACAACAGTTTACTTTAATTCTTCGATATTTGCACTTCGAAACTAACTATAAAACAAGAGAAGTATACAAACAGAGGCTAGTCATATGTATATTACGCCGACTGCAACCACGCTCACTGTCAAAGATAACCTAATAAGAAGATAAGAAACAGCCGAACAAAATTGGAAATTTTCTTTGTTTTCTAGAAAAAACAAATAATGTTATATACTTCCGTCTTTTGCATGAATGGGGGAAAAGAACTTGGCTATGTATTATTGTAGTGCGATTGAGACAACGAGTTAAAAACAAAAATCGCGAGAACGTATGATTACCCGAACGACAAAATCTTCTTGAACATCTCCAAAATCCGAGTTCGAGAACTATTCATAATAATGTACATCGGGTTACACTACCTCAATTTTTTAAGAAAAAGATAAATTTCGCTCTGGCCAAGGTGCTGAAAGAAGATATAAAATTTCTGTGAAATAAAATTTTCATTTTTCCCGAAAATATCAGAAAATCCAGCATGAGTTTCTCCCACTTAATCTCTTCAGAGCAAAACGAATGTAAACAGAAGCACGTGCTGTTCAAATATCATAGGATTTCAGCAAAAAACATTGGGATAAAACCTGTTTTCACAAAAGCACGGGAGCATTTTTGCCATTCTGTTTCGTTGCATGCAATTAGCGCTTTCACATTTTTTGTCTTTATTCGTAAAGTTTTTAAAGAGAGTTTGATTTCTATGTTATTTTGTCGTCGTCTTTCTTTCCTATTTTAGCCGTGTACATTTTAAATGTAAAACGGTCGGAAATCTCGCCTGTGTTCTATCTTCTTATTAGGTTATCTTTGACTAAGTCCCCTCTCAACATAAAGTAAACCAAGCAAACGCTCTATGACGTAGTCGATGTAAACAAAAGAGATTTCGTTTAACGTTCAAAGCTGATTTCAAAAATTTTGATGATCCTCTAAATTTTACTTTTTTTTTTGTGATATTTGGCTTTTTGCCATTTTTAGATGCAATTCTTTTATAAAATGAAATAAAAAAAATGGCCATTGTGCGCAGAACACAAAAACGGCTGCGCAACTTTCGCAAAATTAGTGCGCGGCCGCGCACCCGCGCAGCTTAGAGGGAACTCTGGTTAGGACTGCTGTCGATGATATTATTTGATTGGGCATAAATACGAAAATTCAACTCAAGAAGCAGAAAAACGTTCTTGTAAATATACTTTCACTCTCCGTCACCGTCAATTTTCACAACAATTTCCCTTCAAAGGAAATTCTCAACATCCGTACGTACATGCATTCATAGATACACACATATATATATATATATATATAAAAACAACTAAATACCCCACTACCACCACCTACGAGAATTAATGAAAATAAAACTAACGACCTACTGAAAGCTGTTTTTCACTAAAATACGAAAAAGCCTCATCATCTTCGTTTCTGTGCTAGACCCATGTAAATGTATACCGTGAATGCTCCTAATGCAGGATTTTCACTTCAATTACTTTCTGTCACACTTTAGTAATCTAACTTTGATTTATGAGCATGATTTTATCCCCGGACGAGTGTTAATCCTGAAGTGAGGAGAACTGAAATTTAATTAAGTTAAGAAGTGTGCTAGGCTCGAATAGCAGGTGCCACTAAGTTTAACCCGGTAAAAAGCCCAAACGTAATCTGTTTATTTTTCCTCCTGGGCATGTATAGGAGTGTTTTTTCCTCATATAATTCACACCCAGAATTTATACTGAGTTTATACGAGAAGAGATCAGTTTGATCTATTTTCAAGCGTCTGCAGCAGGCAGAAAACCAAGCTGCACCGATGAGTGTAAGGTTTTCTGCTGACACGAAACGCTTCTTCTTCTTCCTTTTTTTCTTTATTTTTCAACCCACTGCGTGGCGTATACAGGTTCGATTCGCTTCGAATGAATCTGTTTCTTTAAAAAATTTTAAATTTTTGTAATAAATAAAAAAATTGTTTTTTTCTATTTTTCTCAAACTTTTCATTTCTCTCTTCTTTTTTTCATTTTTTCATTTGTTTTTCAAATCACACAATTTCGCTATTTGGGACCTGTTGATGAGTCAAATCAAGACTTGAAACTTGCCACCAAAAATTAATGGGTTGTGTGATGAAATAACAAATTAGAATATTTTTTAGCTTTTGCTATATACCGGAGAATCCCAAAAAATTCTTTCTTGAACAAAATTAAGTTTAACCCGGTAAAAAGTCCAAACGTAATCTGTTTACAATATAATGCCTATATTTACTTATTTTCGCTAAAAGTAGTAATACTAATTAAATTTTTTCCACTCTCATTACGTTTCAATTTTTTTTTTTTTTTTAAATAACTTTTGTCGCGTGGATCAAATAACCAGAATGTGACGATTACAGGGTGGAGTAGTTGTTTTTCTTAGATGGATGTTTTCATTTTTTATGTTTACAGTGGGAACATATAAAGAGGAAGGTGATCTTAACCGTTTGAGTTGTATGTTAATAGCATTTTCAGAGGGTAATGCTGGTGGGGGGAGGAGGTTTGACTTGTTGCAATTGAGTCGCTTGTGCTTCAGTTTCCGCAATTGGGGTTGGTGACTCAACGTCCTGTAGTTTTATTTTTGTCATTATGGATGGTTTGAATTGTTTATCCAATGCCTTCTCCTCAACTTGTTGTACTAGCTCTACGGTTTTACCAGGTGTACGATCTCTCTTCCTTTTTACTAACTTGATTACCTTAATCATCCCTATTATAGTAAATAATAAGATAGCCAAGGAGCTCAAGCTTAGCGAACTTAGTTGAATGGCTTGTATTTTATTTCTTTCACGACGTTGGGTATCTAAATTTTGCATTTCTTGCTCTAATTAGTCTAGGGAGTATGTGTTCTCATTTAGAATTTGGTTAGAGCTTTCCCCCGTAGTAAAATAATTCGGTTAGGACTACTCGAGTTACTCAATGTTTTCAGTAAGCTCTGAACGGTTTCGTTTAAATTCAAAGTTTGGGGTTGTATGTGTTTTGGTTGTGATAATTTTATGTCATGATGATCTTCATCTTCATAAAATATTACTTAGTCGTCAATTTGAAATTGACACGGTTCATTGAGTTTTAGTAATCCGTGATTGTTGAGGCTAGAACTATGTAGTCTGCTTTTGCATGACATCGTAATCTTTTGTTGGGAAGAGAAAGAGAATAACCAGGCATTTTTTCTAGTTAATTTCACCAGAAGTTGTGGTGCATACGCTTGAGCCAAATACTCGCAACGATTCGACTCATTGAAGGGGCTAAATATGAAATTTATGGGGCATTCTTTTACAGTTTGTCACTTAAAGTTTGCATTTAGTAAAGGGCCAACATGCCTATTTTGGTGGGGATTAATTAATAACTTTTTGTATACTCTAAATTCTATTTGTCGAAGTAATACAAATTCTTGGGTGGTTAGGTGACTAGCTAAATAGGAGTGTTCCAAATTCAGAAGGAGTGAGTGGTTGTTAGATGTCTTGCTGGGGAACAGATGTATTTGCTGAAGCTTGAAAACCGGGAGATTTAGAATAGGAAATTTAATTCTGACTACAAGGTTACCTTTTACGACCTGTGATTCAACTTCTAGGGTTTCAGATAATAGTGCAAAATCCTTTTTTTCGCTAGGCTCTTTTGGGTTTGCCTTGTAATAGGCTTCTAGAAGAGTAGATGGAGATATTAGCAAGGGGTGGATTTGATTATTTTTTACAGTTGTTAATATTTCAAGTAGTGTTTGTTGTCTTAACTCTATGTCGATAATATGCAAACTGATTGTTGTCATTACCTCTTGAATCCGTTGACGGGTACTTATCTCCTCTGTCACCTTTTCGAGCAGATCGCTTACTGTTCTAACGATTTCACGTTGGTTCGACTCCAGCTTCTGTACAGATTTCTTTTGTTGTTCGTACGTTGATTTGAAAAGCGTAATCTGATGTTTTTCTAAATCTAACAGTGCCTTTGTGTCTGTTTCAAGGTTGAAATCCGGCTATATATCTCCTTTTCGTTATCGCTATCTATTGTGCCACATAGGAAATGAAAACCATTTCCTATTCCATCGGCCAGTGATCTACTCTGACGTCGGGTTATTGTTAGTTCCTTGATAACAGCAGCACGCTTTTTGATCGCTTCTATTAAGTTGTGGATTTGACTACTCTTTTCGGTGCAAACAGTTGTATTTTTATGCTTTCCGCACAGTTGGCCTACGAGGAATCCAGTATGCTCCACCAACATGGTTTCCGTCTCAAGGTTACTTATATTGATTTGGGTATATAGATTCCATGTGTCGTGGAAAAACAAAATCTCTCCTAAATCTTCAAACATAATACCCGTATTTGTTAGAGGCTGGACTTCGAAAGGTAGAGTTGCTCCCAAAGAAATAGATATGCTGACGCAATAGAACCCTAATAATAGTCGCGCCATGTCTGGGGAAATATATATACATATTTTGTTTCAGACTTTATTCATAGAAAAGTTTTAATCTATTAATATGGACTACGACTTTCCTGTTACCAATTTGGATTTTAGTATTCACTGAAACTTCAATCACCTGATATGGTCCTAGCCATACCTGGGAGAGTTTGTGTTTTTTGGCTGCGTTTTTCAGTAATACTTTATCTCCGACATGGAAAGTTATTGGCCGTGAATGTTTGTCATAAAGTTGTTTAGAGCGATTTCTGCTACATAAAAGGTTTTACGAACAATGGCATATGTCTTCTGTAGTTTGTATTTCAGAAGATAATAATAACTTTGATGATTGCATACAGGTTCCGGTTCTTTTTTCAAATTGGTGGGAACATCAGCCGTGAAGACGAATAAACAGTCCATGGGGGTAAGTTTGCTACTATCGTGTACGCTGTTGTTATATACAAAGGCTGCAGTTCTTAAAAACTGATCCCAAGCATTTGGGTTCTCATCTACAATGGTCCTAAGATACTTTACTAATGGTCTGTGAGTTCTTTCTAAAGAGCCATTTGATTGAGGGTGGTACGCGGATGTCTGCAACTTATTTATTTTAAGGAGTTTACAGACCTTCTTGAATAGGTCGGTTAAGAAATTGGAGCCCTGATCGGTAACCAAATTTTTGGGTATGCGGTAGCGGATAATTATTTCATCAAAGAATTTTCGGGCTACAGTCTCCGCCTCTGCATTTGGTATAGCATACCAATCAACAAACTTTGTTAGGTTGTCTTGGAATGTTAGTATATATTTGTTTCCAGCATGCGTCTCTTCTAGAGGCCCCACGATGTCTAGCCTTCATTTTCTGTCACTTTGGATATCTCTTAACGTATTTTTTTATGTCCCTCAACATGATTTTTCATCGAAATTTCTTTTTGATTCGGTTGTACGTTTTCATAACACCCTGATGTCCACCAAAAACAGAATCGTGGTAGTCTTTTATTACCACTTGAATTGTTGTGGGGTTCGTGATTATCTCGGGAGGCTGGTTGTTAAGATTTGATCTGAGAGAATAAGGCTCTATAGAATTTTCATCACTATGTTCAGCTTGTCTTCCATAAGAAATATTAGTTTGAGATTGTGAGTCAGAACTAACTGACGACTCTGCAGGTATTCTTTTTTTGTTTGTCATTTCGCGTGAGTCATTGGTCACACGGGTATGCTGCGCCTGGGCACGAGTGATTGCAAGGCAGTGAACTGGAGCTGTATTAGATTCGTTTAAGTCTGGCGGAGTATGGACTTGCGCTTGTACAGGTATATTTGAAAACTTTTGTTCAACCTGCTCTGAGTTATAAGAACTTCTACTAAGAGCATCCGCGTTTGTGTTGTATTTCCCTGGCTTATACTCGATGGAATAGTCGAACTCAGAAATCTTGTGATGAAATCGAACTAATCTTGAAGTGGGGTCCTTGGTGCTGAAGACTCCTTTCAAGGGCTTGTGGTCTTTTTATACTGTGAATTTACGCCCTTGCAAATAACAGCGAAAATTCCTTGTAGCCCAAACAATTGCTAGTAATTCTCTCTCAATTGTCGAGTAGTTCCTTTCTGCCTTATTTAGAATCCGACTCGCATAAGCTATGGGGCGAACTTTACCTATTTCTTCCTGAGACAAGACAGCTCCTAGACCTTCCTGGCTAGCGTCCGTGGTTAAGTTAAAAGGCAGAATAAAATCTGGATATATAAGAAGTGGCGGTGAATTGAGATTTCTTTTAATCTCGTTAAAAGCATTCTGGCAGTTTTCAGTCCACGCAAATTTCACATCTTTTTGCAATAAATTAGTCATAGGACGAACAATCTTGGAGAAATTGGGTATAAATTTCTGTAGTAGATAGCTACGCCGAGAAAAGATTGAACTTGTCTAACAGTACGCGGGACGGGAAAGTTGTGAACGCATTCTGTTTTTGAGGGATCTGGGAGGGCTCCCTCACTGGAGCATTTGTGTCCCAGATATATGACTTCGCGCCTTAGGAACTGGCATTTCTCTGGCTGTAACTTTAAATTATTTTTTCGTAAATGATCAAAAACTTTTATCAATTTACTGTTATGATCTTCAAGGTTTTTCCCATAGATAACTCTGTCATCTAGGTAAACGAAACATTCTAGACCTTGAAGACCTGTGAGAACATAATTCATCAACCGTTGGAATGTAGCTGGTGCTCCTTTCAATCCGAAAGGCATGCGCCGAAATTCATAATGCCCATAAGCTGTACTAAAGGCTGTCTTGGGTCTATCTTTAGGATGAACCAGTACTTGATGATAGCCACTGGCAAGATCCAAAGTAGTGAAATACCGGGAATGACCTAGTTGGTCCAGGGCAATGGAAAAGCGTCACCTAATGTTTTATCATTTAATTTCCTAAAATCGACCACAACCCTCCATCGTTTTTCGCCATTTGGCCCTGCTTTCTTTGGAACCACTAACAGCGGTGAGTTCCAAGGGCTTTTGCTAGGTTTAACTATTTCACTTTCTAGCATTTCATGGAGCTGTTGATTTATAACTTCTCTTTGCGTCTCTGGAAGTCGATACATTTTTTGATTAACTGGAGGTTGGTCAGAAACTATTGGAATGATATGCGAAATACCATTGGTATAAGTGAGCTTATCGGCAACCAGATGAAACATGTCATTGTATTGGTGGCAAATATTCAGGATAGAAGATTTTTAATCTTCAGAAAGAGTTTCATCTAATGTTAATTCTTGTTCTAGTCGTACTAGGCGTGATACTTGCAGAGAGTCTGTTTGAAAGTTTGGTTGAGTCTGCATGAAATCTCGTTTTTCGGACAGCTAGTGTTAGTGAAGTTCTGTTTCACTTTTGAAGTCAGACTAGAGCCGCAATCGCTACTTGGCTGCAAGCTATAGGTATTGTAATTACTATTGGGCTGCAGCGTAAGTGTGAGTTTTTTTAATGTAACACTATGGCTATTAACGTTAAGCACACCAATTAAGTTTCCTCTGTTTTCGGAACTTAGCAAACTATTAGCTAGAAAAACTCCTGATTCCACCTCTTGGGACTGACAGAGCATTTCTTGCTCTAGTGTCAAAGGTGCTTTAACTACTACGTGCGACCGCGCTGGTATGTGTACTGGCTGTGGGAATTCAATAGTATAGTGCATGATATTGTCAGTGAGCGAGATTTCCTTCAAATTTGGGTTTTTCTTTTTACTTTCTTGAAGCCCCTTTACTCGTTTGGTGGCATTGTCGTTTACCTGGGTTTCGACATAGTGGGTGGCTTGAATAGTCTCCATGGTTTTCTTTTGGTTCCCTTTGTTCTTACCAGTGTCGCAACAATATTTCTCATTAATTGCGGCCAAAAGCGGTATTGTGAACTCTGTCGAATTGATTTCTGTGTGAGGAAATCTGAGAATTCGATTAGGGCCCTCGATGTTACAATTTTTTGACAGAAAGTCGTTTCCTAGCAACCCGTCGTGCGAGATCGGTGTGCTGGTTTTCACAACTTGAAAATTGCATGGTATTGGGCTTTCAAAAGAAAATTTACCGTGGCAGCTACCTAGTGTTTTACCTTCACCGAAGGGAGTTATCAACACAGTAGTATCATTCCGGTTGATTGAGTCGCTAGTATTTAAGGCGTTTTGTTTGATTAAGCTGACTTCAGCTTCAGTATCCACTACTAGCAGAACCGAATTATTCTTGCCTATATCTAAAGGTAAGTGAGCCAGTGATATATTTTCGCTGCTAATGGCAGGCGGCGGGGAATACCCTGATAGTGGTTGAGAATGCGATTTTAAAGTCGAGCCGGGGAATTTTCGGTCGACTGGCGCGCGTTTCCCGAAGATCTGGCTTCCCATCTTTGTTTCTGCATGCACACAGATATGGAATGTCCTCGCCTTCCACAGAAATCGCATTTTAGTTGCACATGATAAACCCTCGGGTTACCTCGGGTTGTGTCATTGGCACGATGCGTTTGTGAATTCTCGGGTGGATAATTATTCCTGTTTCTACAGTTCGTAGCATCATGCCCACCTATTTCGCATTTCACGCAATATGGGGTATTCTTACGCTTTAGGCAGTCGTCATAAGTATGCCCCTTAAAATTACAATATGAACATGAAACTCTAGACAATGCGGATTTGTGCTGGTCCTTATGTCTTTATGGTAGCTTGTTTGAATGGTTTTTTTGTGAGAATTGGTCAGTTAATGAGGCAGCAATAGGTGCACTTTTATCAGTGGGGTGAGGTTGATAGCTAGAAATTTCATGAGTATTAGACGGAGAATGGTATGTCGAAATAAGTGCTGTACGTTGAAATATTTGGGGTGTATGCAGTGCACCTATATATGCACTTGGGAAGTTATCTAGATATGGGTGTCCTTACTGCATGTGGGGATTTCCCTGAAGTAGTCTTTACATGTTCAGACATTTTTCTATTAGGCTGGTTAAGATTGCTTCACTTAATGACAGAAGATGTGTACTGAGAATTGGATTCGTTACACCGAGCGATTCCATGGGGTACTGTTTACATGTAATCAGCTTATATATTAACTCCTAGTATGTTTCCCGTGGTAAATAGGACTGATTAAGTAATTGCTCCATCTCTTCAAACTTTGAAAAAGTGCTGGAGGAAACAAGCATGTATGCATTCCCTCGCAATCTTGTTTGGAGAATGTGTAGAAATCCAGATTTTTCTTCATCTTCTAGGCATTGTTGAACTTGTCTACAACATCCAATGAAAGTCTGCAGCTCGGTTACAAGTTGAGGACTAGCCTCACCTGAGAATAGGGGCACCATTTGGGCAGTTAATTTAACTACGTTTTCATAATTTAGTGGCATTTTTCCGTTGTATTCCAGATAGTCTTTATTACAATTTGTAATAACAAAATTTTCTGAAACGGACTTATTGTGGGCCTTTGCGGATACCAAAGTGGGTAAACTACTAGTTTTTGTAAGAAATCTAACCAAGCTAAGTCGTCGGAAACGTTTACCCGAATGGTGTTCGCGATACCAATTTGTGGATGGTCTGCTACAATGTGAATTTTGCTCCGTTCTCGGGCTGCCTGGAGGGGTTGTATTTTGAAAAGATAGAGAATTTATTGCCGTTTCAAAATCGGAACAAGAAGAATGTCGAGTAGGCAAAACCATAGACATTTTTTGGCAATTTATAATGAAAACAGTAGACAGCTGAAGAGCAAGAGAGAAGTAATAGTTAACGGCAGAAGATCTTTATACAATATTACCCACTGCGAAAAAACGTATGAGTAGTTCCGAAAAAAGAAGAAAATCTTTATGGGAACAAAGAGTACGAAAACATAAAAATTATAGAAAACAATGCAGTTTTCGAAAAAAATTTGGTTATCAACCACACGAACTTCAAGATTTATATTTATATGTACGAAAAAAGAAAAAAAAATTTCACTGAACACTTAAGACTTATTAAATAAATAAATAAATTATTTCACTGACTGATATATAAAATAAAATATATATAATATATGTATATAAAAAAAATATTTTCTCTACTTAATTATAATTTATTTTATATTCAATATTTTACTTTTCCTACTTGTTTTCTTTCTCAAATCTTCTGGGATGTTTCCAGCTGCCAAAACCAGGAATCTCTAGTGTCGTCCGGGAAGGAGGATTATTGAAGTGTTGATTATTTCTTTTAACCGTCTTCCTTCTTCAATTTGGGCAGGGATGATGCCCTCTAGAATCCCGCGTTGGTGCTTTGCACGTTGGTGAGGAGGTGGCTGCTTGCTTTTATCAGCAGAGGCAGTTACAGTTGACCGACCTCGAGCGTTGGGGGTAACTTAAACGAAATTGTAGTATCCTAATTACCCCTTATTTTTTTTTTATTCGTGGAGAATCGAGGGGTTTTCAAGCTCTTATGTTTATATATATATATAGGCAAAAACTGGCTTCCCCGATCCTACCGCCTGCGCTGGTTAAGGTTGCTTCACTTAATGACAATATCAGGGCCACCATCAAATAGTGCTAAGCTGTTGATTAATATTGTTATGACTTTTTCAAGGTAGTAAGATCATTTGTTTTCGTTTTGAATCTCAGATGTGTTGACAAAAAGTGTCAAGTTCAGCAGAAGTCAGAAATGTGGGGAGGGATATTAATGGACAATTTCACGTAATCCGTTTTACAAGGCTACGATTGTGCAAATGTCTGCACACTCCCTTTCGTGCTTAGTAAGTTAATATCACCTAAATTACATAAATTGCATGGCAAGCATAATTAGTTTGGAAATTATTCCCACCAAATTCGAATAATATTTTTGTAATTTCATTTTTAAGGTTAGTTTTGTACGGCTATTTTTAAATACAGTTCAGTGTCCTTTGTGTGTAGTAATAAACTCGTTAAACCCACATTACAAATTAAAAAATATTATTTCTAAGTCTCACCGATATATAAAATGGAAGGCGCCGTGACTCGACTATTAAATTGAATCAGTTTCAACCGAACTCCGAGAGAGTGCGGACGGCTTTTAAGTTGAACCGGGACGGTATAGTTACAAGCGCAAATATAACGAAAAGAATTTTCTCTGATGTTAGTGTCGTTTTCGACCATACCGATGAAGCTCTAATCCGACCGACTAAGAAGATAAACAGCGCGTTAAGTATTGATAGTACCATGAGAAGTACTAATAATTCCGGGAGTCGCCGAGGCGGGAGGAATAAAAATGCATCAGCTGGAACTATTGATGATCCGACCATTAGCACAAACTACTTTGCACCGTTGCAAACCATACAATGGGACGATGACAACGATACTCCTGTCATTTCAACAAAAAATACACCAAAGGAGACAATTCCACCCATTAATATTATTAAATGCACAAGTGTGTATATCCAAGAAAAACTGCAACATAAAGGTATTACAAAATACAAATTAAAACACATGTCAATTGGAATAAAAATAATATCGGAAACTCTCGAAGTATATCACCAAATTTGTGAGATGTTAACGGAACTGAAATGTGAATACTACACACACAGTCGCAAAGCTTATCTACCATTTAAAGCAGTATTGTCTGGGCTCAGCGAGGTGGACGCAGATACACTCAAAAATAGTTTATGCACTGCCGGGCTAAAATGTATAGACGTTAAAAAAGTCAACAGGAAAACACCATACTCTGTCACAAGGCTGTACGTTGTTTACTTTGAACGTAGCACCATAACAATGAAGGAGCTGCGAGCAAACTTTGGTGTTTATGAGAGAACTATTATTCACTGGGATTACCAAAAGAAAATTCCTAACAAACCAACACAGTGTCGCAACTGCCAAATGTATGGACACGGGGATAAATTCTGTCATATCAAAACCTTTTGCGTGCATTGCGCTGGTAATCACCATACTAATGAATGCCCCAACCATGAAAAAATTTTGTGTGCGAATTGCAAGGGCACGCACAAAGCCTCAGATCCGCAATGCCCCAGCAGAAAGCGGTACATCGAAATGCGTGAGAAATTGCAACCTCGGAGAAGATCAACTAGCAACATTAGAGCAAATAAAATCGTGCCCCCCGATCGAAATGACTCAAACTTTCCGGCGCTAAAATCCAGAAGCAGTAAAATATTTAATAACAATAGCTTCACTCATTTGAATTCATCCTGGTCTGACGTGGTAAGAACTAATGTTAGCTATAAGAACAACTCTGAAAACTCCAATTTACTCTCTTACGCTGAAATTATAGAGTTAGTCAATGAAATTATTTCAAAGCTAAGCAACTGTAATAATAAGTCAGAGCAATTCAATGTTATTACTCAATTAGCAATCAAATATTTATACAATGACAAATGAAAACTATCTGAAGATTGTAACTTGGAATGCTCGTGGTATTCGAAGCAAATCTTTAGAATTTTTTAATTTTATGTGGAGTAATAAAATTGATATTGCACTCTTAACTGAAACTTGGTTAAAACCTGATATAAGTTTTAATAATGCAGAATATTATTGTCATCGTCTAGATAGGTAAAATTCTAGAGGTGGAGGTGTTGCCGTTGTTGTGAATAAAAAACTAAAGCACAAATTATTACCGTCTCTAAGCTTGTCGGTCTTCGAGGCAGTCGGGGTAGAATTAAACCTTGAAGATAACTTGAAGCTCAATTTATTTTCAGCATATTTCCCTGGTGGAGCATCTAATGTATCTAAAAGTAGATTTTTTAAAAAGGATTTGTGTAAACTGACAAGAAATCGTGACCCGTATTTAATCGGCGGCGACCTCAACTGTAGACACACGGCTTGGGGTTGCTCCCGCGCGAATTGTTGGGGTAACATTCTCAACGAATATCTTGCAATTAAGCCTTTCAGTATTTTCTTTCCTCCTGATCCAACTTTCATTCGAACAAACCAAACAATGACCCCATCAGTCTTAGATGTATTCTTAGGTAATATACCCGAGCTAGTCTCCCAACCTGCTGCAGTTAACGAGCTTTCGTCTGATCACCTACCAGTTATACTAAATATATCAGCACGCGGGTTAAGAAATAACACAAGCACGCTTGACCTTAGCAGGGCCAACTGGCAAATATTTAGGACCTTCATTCATTCCCATTTACGACCAGTAATTAAGAACCTATCATTAAGCAATATAATTACCATTGAGCAGATTGATGCAATGGTCATCTTTCTAACCAACCTGATCAATAACGCGACTGTTAGAGCATCACCCCAAAATGTAACCCAAGAAATACGACAACCCAAATTACCGAACGAAATCCTGAACATGATTCACCATCGAAATTACGCGCGAAGATTATGGCAGCGAACCAGACTAGCATGCTACAAGTTAGAAATGGTAAGTTGGAACAAACGAATTAAGTATGAAATTAATAAGCTTAGAAACACTAGGTGGAATAGTTTACTTAGAAGTCTAGACAAATCCTCAAAGCCATTTTGGAATATTACAAAAGTGATCAAAAAGAAAAACCGTACCATACCTGTTCTGAAGTATGAAAATAGGAAATACATTACCAGAAAAGAAAAGGCAGATTTGTTTAACGATAAATTCTTTGAAAATTGTTTAACCACAGAGAATCTTGGTAATGTTGATACTACAAACGAAGTCATGCAAGTAGTTAACAATTTTATGGAGAATAACAACCCCAATGTCAATATTATTTATACAAGACCCCAAAAAAATTAAGAGGATTATTTCGTGTGTTCCTACGAAACAGTAAATCACCTGGCCTTGACGAGGTATCAAACCGCTGTATCAAAAATCTTCCGAGAACAGGTGTAATCTATGTCACTCAAATTATCAACGCCTGCTTAAAATTACAGTACTTTCATACAAAATGGCAAATGGCTAAAACCGTACCCATTCCAAAACCTGGGAAACCCGCTGACAATCCTTCAAATTATCGACCGATTAGCCTACTAAGTTCATTAGGAAAAATATTTGAGAAAGTAATGAAAGAAAGAATTACGGATGTTATGGAGGATAAAAACATACTTCCGTATACACAATTTGGATTTAGAAGCGAGCATAACACATCCCATGCAATAGTTAGAATAACCCAGCATATTAAAAGCAGCCTACCTCAGAAGAAATCTACAGGTTTAATCCTATTAGTCATTCAATCAGCATTTGATTCAGTGTGGCATAAAGGGTTAATATATAAAATGATTAAATTCGAGTTTCCACCCTACCTCATTTCATTAGTAAGCAACTTCCTTAGTGACCGTTTCTTTCAAACTTACATAGGCTCAGAGCACTCTGAACCTCGCAGAGCAATCGCGGGTGTCCCCCAGGGATCTGTCCTAGGACCTACACTATACAGTATTTTTACAGCTGACTTTCCAACTCTAGAAAACTGCCATGTTTCTTTGTTCGCAGACGATACTGCCATTTATGCGTCAGATGAAAATACGACTCATGTTTTAAACTCCTTGCAAAATAATCTCCATGTGGTACATGAGTACTACCATAAGTGGAAAATTAAACTGAATTATAGTAAAACGCAAGCAATGTTTTTTACGCGTAAAAGAAAACAAGATAACCTGCCAAGCATAAACCTGTCAATTAATAACCATGACATAACTTGGTCTACTAATGTAAAATATCTAGGAATCATCCTGGATAAAACTCTTACCTTTAATCCCCACATATCTCAAACCATACATAAAATTAACATGCTTACAAAAATCTTATATCCTTTTATAAACAGGAAGTCTAGCTTAAATATTGGCAATAAATTAATAATATTCAAATGTGTCATGCAAGCTGTATTATTCTATGGAGCACCAGTGTTCTTTCCGTGTGAGGAAATGTATGAAGAGAAATAGCGAATGAAAAAATATACAAAACTTCTATTCAATTTAAATGACTTTATTAAAAAAAACTAATACCTCCTATTTGAACTCTCGACAAGAAGTGACATTAAAAAAAACAACAATTGACAAATTAAAAAAACCGCTAACTTAGATGTGTAGACAATTCTTTTTAACAAGAGAAATAGACACAGTAGTGAATCACAGTAACATTGAGAAATGCTTTGTTATTAGATTTAATTTACAGCTGCTGCTGTTGTTAACATACTGCCCGCCTCGTCCGGGGACGAAAGAAGATTTAAGGATTGTAATTGGTAGTGGGAGGTGTGATGACATCTACTGCCCGCCCTGAAGTATCCTGACTGCCAGGAAATTCATCGTTGTCTGGAAGAGGCAGCGCATAGACTTTATTAATTGGTCGTTTAAAAAGATGTCCTCTTGATTTTATAGTAATGACTCTAACAAGTCCATCAGAGCCTGGATGGACTGCTGTGATACGCCCAAGAGCCCACGTTGCAGGAGGAAGTCTGTCATCTCGTATGAGAACTAAAAGTCCAGGCCGAAGGTTATGTTGTTGTCGCAGCCATTTTGTTCGTTCTTGCAGATTATTTAAATATTCTACAGACCAGCGTTTCCAGAAGTGGTTGTACATATGCGTAACTAGTTTCCATCTTGACAGTCGATTTGGATTAATAAACTCGTCTGTAGATTCTGGAACGGTAAGAAGAGAATCACCAATCAAGAAGTGCCCAGGTGTAAGAACTTTAAGGTCGTCAGCATCGGGACTCATTGGGTATAGCGGTCGTGAATTGAGACACGCCTCAATTTTTGTGAGAAGTGTATAGAGCTCTTCAAAAGTGAGACTGGAGCTTCCGATGACACGCTTAAAATGATGCTTTACGGCTTTCACCCCTGCTTCCCATAGACCTCCGAAGTTTGGAGCACTTGGCGGAATGAAATGCCATTTAGTTCCTTGTGAAGTTAGTAGATGAATTAGTTGAGGTGGCAGTTTAGACTGGCACAGAAAGAATGACTGTCGTAGTTCCTTCGAGCTACCAACAAAGGTAGTAGCATTGTCGCTGAAAATCTTTCTGCAGTATCCTCGTCGGGCTGTGAATCGCTTGTAGGCGGCGATAAAAGCGTCACTGGTTAGGTCGGACACCAGCTCTAAATGAACGGCTTTAGTAGCCATACAGACAAATAAAGCAATATAGGCTTTATGCGCTGGACGTCCTCGTCCAGGACCATAACGAACAAGAATCGGTCCTGCATAATCTAATCCACTATGCTGTACTCGCTCAGGCGGAAGGATACCCATCAGTTGTTGCTGCGCAGATGATCGTTGCCTGAAACACGTCATGCAGCGACGAACAAAGCTTCGAACAAGATCTCTGGCTCCAAGAATCCAGAACTTTTGTCGAATGTAGCACAATGTTAGTTGGACTCCTCCATGTAATGTCTTTTGATGAGCATTACGTACGATAAGAGTTGATAATGGACTTCCTTTACTTAATGCAAATTGATGTTTGGAGTCATTAAACATAGAAGCGTTTTGCAATCGTCCACCCACGCGAAGAGTAGCAGTTACTGTCTCAAAATATGGAGATAATCGAAGAATTGAGCTACTTGCTGATATAGTTCGCCCTCTTGAAAGGTTCTGATATTCTTTAGGAAAAGCAATTTGTTGATCACATCGAACCCAGAATAGAAGAGCATTATGGATTTCTTTGGGTGTTAGATGTCCGGTCTCGCGGCATTTAAGCGATTTGCGAGCAGTTGCATTGTGATGAAATCTAAAAATCCAAGCAGTGACACTTAAAAGTCGATTTAAGGATGAGTATCTTAATATTAGATTCCATTGTTGGATTGGCATGAAGGTCGTTGCTGCACTTGTAATAGGTGATTTTTCTTCAAGATCTGTTCCAATAGGAACAGGTCGCGTTGGAAGTTCCGGCCATGCAGTTGATGAACATTTCAGCCACTGGGGTCCTTCCCACCACAGATGATGGGTTACTAGCTGAGGAGCAGGAATTCCTCTTGATGCGCAGTCAGCTGGGTTACTGTTTGAAGGTGCGTACTTCCATTTTGCAGTTGGCACAAGCTCCAGACTTTGACTCGCTCGATTTGCAATGAACGTCTTCCATTTTGATGGATGAGCTTTTAGCCACGCGAGTACGGTCAGTGAATCCGTCCAACAGTAAATTGGAATGCTTTCGAGAGCTAAGGTTGATTCCAAGCTTTTGACCAGCTTAGCTAGTAGATGAGCACCCATTAACTCCAATCTGGGAATAGTTACTGGCTTCAACGGGGCAAGTTTTGTTTTTGCGCATAGGAGGGATATTTGGACATTATTATAGTCCTGCACTGCTCGAAAGTAGACCACAGCTGAAAAAGCTTGCTCTGATGCATCAGAAAATGCATGAACCTAATAAAATTTCGTCGAACAATGTATACCAATCCACCTTGGAATAGAGATGTTCTGTAGATATTCGAGTTCTTGTCGGAAGGTTCTCCATTCGCGAGCAATATTTTGGGGAAGTGGTGTATCCGAGTCTAGCTTTTGTAACCATAACCTCTGGATCATAGATTTTGCTATTAGAATGGTTGGTGAAATGAATCCTAGGGGATCATAGAGCTTAGCAACATCCGACAGAAGCGTTCTTTTGGTAAGTATGCTTGGTAAATCTGGTATTTTTACTTGAAAGTTGAAGCAATCTGATGATGGATTCCAAAAGAGGCCAAGTGTTTTGATGACTGCTTCCTTTGATAAGTTTACTTCGACGTTGGATCCCTGAGCTCCAATCAGTTGTAAAGCTTCGTCAGAGTTAGAAGCCCACTTGTGCAATTGAAAGCCGCCAGCTTCAAGAATGTCGACTAGTTCTCGTTGAGCTTTTACGGCCAACTGAACAGTGTCAGCTCCAAAGAGTACATCATCCACGTAGAAGTTATTTCGAATTACCTCTGACCCAATTGGATATGTAAACTTCCCATCCTCTGCCAGTTGTAGAAGCGTCCGGATGGCCAGATACGGAGCAGATGATGTACCATAAGTAACGGTAAGAAGACGATAGCTTTGAATTGGCGCTGATGATGCTTGTCGCCATACTATTCTTTGAAGATCACAATCTGGTCTGTCTTCATTGCCTGTACATCATCCTGATATCTGCAGTAAATGTGATTAAGTGAAGTCTCCATCGTGAGATTATTACACAAAGATCGGATTGTAATTTTGGTCCAACGGCCAAATAATCGTTCAGCGATAATCCTCCTTTTGACGGCTTTGATCCGTTAAAAACTACACGAAGCTTAGTACTGACATTGTTTTCTCGTAATACACCATGATGGGGTAGGTAGAAGTGGCAAGCAGGTTGATGATTGCCCTGTTCGTCGGAGATTAATTCCATATGGTTATGATTGTAATATTCCTCCATGAAATCAGTATAGCGAGTTTTCAAGAGGTTGTTGGAGAGAAACCTTTTTTCTACTATTAATAAACTTCTAACTGCATTGGACAATGAATCACCAAAAGCTATTTGGTTGGTATATTCGTGGCGAATAGGTAGTTTTACTATATATCGACCATCTTTCTCTCGTCGAGTTGTGGTCTTATAGAAGTCTTCACAGGCTTGGTCCTCTTCTGTAAGAGTTTTTTGAGTAGATGGAACCTCCTCTAGTTGCCAAAACTTTTGAAGAAGCACATCTAATTGGTCGGAGGAACTATCTGGATAGGTGTGATGTACGTTAACTTCAGATAGTTCTGGATATGGTTTGGTATTAATAGGTCCTGATAAAATCCAGCCAAGGGATGTGTTTTGCGCCATTGGACTGCCATGTCGTAGTCCATCTCGAATTATCAGATTGTAGATATCAGCACCAATAATTAGATCGATTGAAGTATTGTCAGTAAATCTTGGATCGGCTAGATGTAAGTCCTGAAGATGAGAGAAATTGGTTATTTTCCTCATAGGAGGAATTGATATCTTCGATAGTTTAGGCAAAACTAATGCAGCAGTTTGTAACGAGAAGTTCGGCTCGGCAGCAGATTGAATGATCACAGTAACTATAGATTTCACAATTCCGCTTGAGGATCCTGCGCCTTGCACAGGAATGTTGACTTTTCTTGAAGGTAACTGTAAATAAGTTGCAGCAAATGACGAGACAAAGGTGGCTTGTGAGCCTTGGTCTATTAATGCACGAATAATGAGCGTCTTCATTTCAGGTGATACCAGAGTAACTTGTGCTGTCGCAAGAAGGATTGTGCGTAGCCAATGTGTTATCTTCATATTAGTAGTAAGTGCTGTTATGTGACCAGCAGTATAAGATGAAGCTGGCTTTAAATTAGATGCAGATTGGTTATCTCTATCTGGCTGCATCGAAGAAACAGCATTGGTAGCACAAGTAGACGAACCAGATGGCATATAAGGAAAAGAATCCTTTTGTTGTAAATGTAACATCGTGTGATGCTGTTGATTACACTGCTTGCATCTGTTGTGTGACGGACAATTATCAAATGAATGATCTGGCCGCAAGCAATTGAAGCAAAGTCTTCCCTTAGCCACGAAGTCGCGGCGTTGAAGTACAGCTTGCTGTCTAAACGACGGACAGAAGAGTAGGTGATGCTTTCCAGTGCATTTTGGACATTTACTGAATTTTCCAGTGACTTTATTAGTAGCGACATGTACTTTGAGCGGTGGAATCCTGCTTGACGGCTTCTGGAACATAGTCTTATTGTTGTCTTTCTAGTAAGCTTCGCTAACATTGATCGCTTCAAGTGTATTAAGGCGATGCTGCAAGAAGGTACATAGTTGATCAAACGTAGGAAGAATAGTGGTAGAGCTCAAAGAATTTTCCCAATCTTTCATTGTAACTAGATCTAACCTTTGCACTGTACTAAAGACTAGCCAGTCATCCCAACTTTTCACTGGACGGTTTAAAGACTGTAATGCTTTTACAGCTTCATTTGTACCATCATAAAGCTGACGTAGACTCTCAGCTGATTCGCTTTGCATTGATGGCAACGAAGATAAGAATTTCAAATAGGAAGTGACAAGTAGTCGAGGGTTTTGATATCTATCACAAAGTAATTGCCATGCTGTGGCATAGTTGGCATCAGTGATCATCGTGTTCCGTAGCAGCTGCTCAGCTGAACCAGAAAGACTGGTCTTCAGATAGTAGAGTTTCTGGGATCCTTTAAGATCATCTTTTGAGTCAATAAGACTCTTAAATAAGTCGTGGAAAGCTGGCCACTCCTTTATATCTCCACTAAAGCGAGTGAGTTGAATTTTGGGAAGATTAGAGGTGGAATTGTTGGCCCCTGAAGTACTTTGGCGGTTGGTAGAAGAGTCATGATAATCAGGTTTAAGTTTCTTTACCATCTCTTTCAGTTCGCTATACGCTTCACAGTAAATTAGCTCAGTCGTCTCATACTGATTTTCTTTGAAATATGGAGAGGCGAGATCTTCACTAGTGCAATCTGATATAAGCTCATAATGAGCAGACTGAAAGTTATCCCAATATTTGTTCAGCAAGTCAATCCTAATTTGAAAGAAACTTTCATTGAACTTCTCTTTCCCACTTTTCTTCGTATTACCGATAAAGTTTTCGATACGAGTCATCACCTGTGTTTGCTTTTGAATTAGCTTTTCCATTTTTCACTTTTTCCCGGGTTTCGGCACCAAATGTTCTTTCCGTGTGAGGAAATGTATGAAGAGAAATAGCGAATGAAAAAATATACAAAACTTCTATTCAATTTAAATGACTTTATTAAAAAAAACTAATACCTCCTATTTGAACTCTCGACAAGAAGTGACATTAAAAAAAACAACAATTGACAAATTAAAAAAACGGCTAACTTAGATGTGTAGACAATTCTTTTTAACAAGAGAAATAGACACAGTAGTGAATCACAGTAACATTGAGAAATGCTTTGTTATTAGATTTAATTTACAGCTGCTGCTGTTGTTAACAACCAGTATGGAACAATTGCGCAAAACACACAAAGCTAAGCTACAGAGAACACAAAACAAACTACTAAAGATGATTTTTAATTTGCCATGGTTCTATTCTATAACCCGACTGCACAATAAGGCAAAAATTGACTTGGTTGAAATAAAAGCAGGAAATATTTCTAACAAATTCTTTAATACTTGCAGATATTCTGCAAATCCACTAATACGGCAACTCATATCCAACTAGTGTCCCCACGTCTAGTCACATAGTGTAGGAAACTTTAGTGTATAGAAAGTAGGTTAAGTTAGGATTAAGGTTAAAATAGTTGAGGAGTTTTTGTATAATTTTTCCTCAAAAAACACAAATTGTTCTAGCAGTAACTACATAATTAAAAAGAAAGAAAGAAATCGAACGCTTTAGTTGTAAAGAAAAGAAATTACCCTCTATAACTCTTAAATAAGTTAAATTTACTCTGTAAACATGTAAAATAATTTGAATTGAATTTAATAATAAATAATAATAAATAATAATAATTAAATTGAATACATTAAAAATTCGTGATTTGTCTCGGAAATCTTTGTTGATTCTGGTCGTTTTTCATACAAGCGAAAAGAAAAAGTTCAACATACAACATTTTACCAGTTGTTACTTGAAGACGCCTTGTTGTTCGACGACTAAACTGTGAATTTTTAAATCGAAATAACTGTCTTAACCCATTCGAATCGTAAGTAAAACGAAAAGAAGTCAAGAGAAAAATTCTTTATTCCTTTGAAGTGCACAAGTTACCTAAAATAGGGAATAAGATGAAAAAAATTCAAGTATTCTCAAAGTGGATTACATTCGTTTTGAATTTGTATGGGGTTTTCCTTTTGTTTGAGGTAGGTTCCAGGTTTTAAATTTAAGTTAAGAGTAGGCAGTTTATCTTTTACGTTTTCTTCGTGTTAACATACTCATAAACTCTATAAAATTTATCATATCAAGTAGGCCTCGTAAAGGGGTTAATCCAATCTTTGAAAAGAAAAACACTTGAAAACTGATTTTCTTAAAGAAGGCTCAGAAGTTGAAGTAAAAAGCTGCATTCCTTATAATACATAACATTTTATATATACACATATTGGACCTATTTGTTTACATATATGTGGCAAGGTGGATTTAAAGGTTTGCAGTTACCTTAAAAGGAAGCTCGATAGCAGTCAATTCATAAACATGTGCATCCGCTTGGTACAGAAAATTTTTATTGAAAAGTAAAGTTTTCTTCCAAAACTAAAGCGGAAAAGCAAAAGCGAAGCGAGCGGTGAATATATGTATTTTTGAAAGCATTTTATTTTTCCTTCCGGATCTAAAGTATTTAGCTAGGTACGTTCATATATTGATTACCTCGTATGGGATTGCGAAAAATCGCAAGGAAAACGGAACTAGGTGAAAATCATTTTCCCTCAAACAACATTATTCGAGAAATGTACGGTTTTTCCTGAATGCCGGATATAAAATTTTTGTAAGAGAAGGAAAGAGAAAATACCATATATCGATTTTGTTATTGCGAAAAATGTGCGATGCAATTCTATCTATCTATGTATGCATGTTGACGGATATCGTAATGCTGGGGAACAGAATAAAAATCGCATTTCATAATGCTTTAATAGCTCACCGATTTTCTTGCATTCTCTGCTTTGCTATGTCGAAGTTCTCCTCTTGCAGTTATTATATTTACACAAAGGTGAGATACGTGTTTTCATTTTGAAAAGATGTCTCTCTCAAAGCTACCGAAGCTACGAGGGTTTTACGGGATTGATTTATGCACTATTTTGGTGGATTTTTGAATATCATTCTTATCTTTTGCCTAAGTTTTTCGACTTTTTATATGTTTAATAAAATGGAAGTCTTTGATACGAATTTGAGTACTGCATTACTAATTCGGCGATTATTTCAGTGCAAGTATATATGAAGCTTAGCAAATAATACGTTCTGAATACCTTAACTCAAAAGTAATCCTACCCGTTGTAAATTAAATTAAATACATTATGTTTATTTATAAGAGTACAAAAGCCAATTGTAGTTGACAGAGTAATTGAAGAATGGATGCAGTGAAATAACTAAATATACATATCACGTATGCCCATCAAATACTCATTGAGAATGTGACAAAAACATTTTTCTGTCTGAAGAAATCTGAACTCTCGAAACATTTCTTTCACAGCTGGCAGGTAAAAGGGAATATTTTTTTTTATTTTAATCTATGCTTTTCTGAGAACTTTTATTATAGCTATATAAAATCTCGTAGCACTTCAAATCTTATTTTTAGAAGTAATAGTAATTAAACTCAAAGATTTCATCCGTATGGTGTTAAAAGTCAGAGTGTAAATCCCCCATACAGGAAAAATTGCAAGACTTGGTTAAATATTTCTTCTGACACGTTGTCATCTTGTTGTAAGTTGTTGTAATATAATTTTGGGAAAACTACATTTAGGAGATAATAAGACGTAGGTTGGGTTAAGTTAGGTTATAATGACGGCTATCGGAGTAACCTGTGCTCAGCTGCACTTAGGCCACCATGGTCCATTGTTGCAATCTAATTGGGAACTTCATGGAACTTGATTGTTTAATTTAGGGAGTGCGTTAAAACCAGCCATAAGAGTTAGTAAATCTCAAAAGGTCCCAACACTCCTTATCTGCTAATTACTCCAATTCACGAAAAAGTAGATACGAAGCGTATTACATTTGGAAATTTTGTAGTATTCACACTTTAGGCTTTTAACACTATCAATCGGGCTCTTCTTCGTCCATGCAGCTTCTGCAGAAGTTATTGTCTGGAGGATGCATGATATAATTGCCATTAAAGTCCGCATATCATTACGGCTCCTCTTTACCAGAGTTTCTGTCTTCGTATGACGTATCTTGGGCTATAGCTGTCTTGAAAGTCTTGAAATCGGGCAGAAGGTTAGTTCTTCCCATATGCTAGTAGTTAGCTTTTAGGCCTGTAAATCTAGAATCCTCTTTGCTGATTTTAGGGGCGCCTACCTATAGATTCTTCCACTAGGCATAAATTTATAGCTAAACCTTGCTTAGAGCATCAGCTGCGCCGTTTTCTGGTAAATCACTGTGGCTAGGCACCCAGCAGAGTTTCATGGTTATAGAGTAATAAGAAGTATATGCCCGAAATGATGATTTGGGAAAACAGATTTATCGGGTATTTTTGACTTAGGGTAAAAAAAGGTAATAGAAGATATTAAGGAAAAAATACGGGAGTTTGACGAATGGTGTAAATCTATAGCGTTTTCTGAAACGATACAGCAATTTAGTTAGGTCCCGATCTTGGTAGAGCTCATTTTGGAAAATATTTAAAGGGAGGTAATATATTAGATTTTGATGCGAAGTGGGGTGAATCTGCCGAATGGTGGAATATTATTATGGCAGAAGTCAACGCTTTTTCTATTCGTCAATATTGGATGGTTTTATTTTACTCAACCTTTCAGTCTATAGGTGAAAGAAGCTCATCATGATTTTACCAAGTGAAGAGCGCACACCTCTTGTCTGCTCAAAACGATGATGGTTTAGAAGCAGTTCGATGGCTGTCGAACAAATATTTTTCACTTAGCTCATCCGACATCCATCTGGAGGAATTCAGCATGAAACCATCCCAATAGCCATGGTCGACGATTTATAGATTGTTCTACTATTAGTTTGTTTGATATGTGCGGTGTCTTCAGATAAAGATCTGCTTACAATTCCGCCCGAATAACAACATCGTCTACGGTAGACGGCCTTCCTTCGTATGTTTCATCTTAAAAGTTCAAGTAGTGAAACCTTTTATATGTCTGTTCAGAAACAGAAGCATGCCCAAAGGTCGTGATAAATTTCTCGTCTCAATGTAAAGTCGCAAATGCACGTTATCACTTGACATGTTAGCCTGTTCTTATCTCTTACAAAATGAATGATTGCAAAATGCTTCGCATACGTTTTAACCTGCATAGACGAGTCGTGGAAATATCCGATCAACCGTCTGTATTTAAAAAGATACATAATGTTAGGAAAGTACTAAACATGTATCGCGTGGTGAGGGTATATAGTGTTACCAAATCCCTAAAACGGTTAGATTTGGAAATTAGTAAAGGAGATACAAGACAACAAGCGTATTGCAATACAACTCACCTGCCGATAAACTTTGCGGAAGGGCAGAAAGAGCACCTTCCATCCAGTGACGAACCAGTTAGGGAATATCCAGCTTATGCAGCTCCAAAGGAAAATTATAGATTAAACCTAAAAATTAAATTAAGAAATTAGAACAATGTTTTACTAGTTACTAATGTTAATTAAAATTTGAATTTGAAATACTAATGTGAACTTAGTGTAATTAAAACACCCGAAATTCGGAGTAATATGTCATTGGAAAGAACGACCGAACCCATTGATTTCCATCATCTCAAAAGAACCGGTCCTATAAAAATGTTCTGAAAAATCACATTTTGCTCTCGGTTTTTTTAATAAGAAGTATTAGAGTATAGATGTAGAAGAAATTTTGTAAAGACAATTAATTTGATTAAAGTAAAACAGCGATGAAATTATTTGAAAAGTGTTTCGTTAATTAATTAAAAGCCGTGCGATTCTTGCTGTTGTTGTGAACCCGTTTTCTTAGAGTAAACCAAAGACACAGGATTGAAAATTTTAAGTTTTGATGTAAAGGGCGGTGAGTGCATATATTTATAGTGATTTCTATTAATGTGGCGAATTTTCTGATTCTGTAAGTTTTATAAAATCTGTAAGTCCTCCCGAAAGCGGATTACCTTATAGCAAGCGGGAGAAAGGCAGAGAAGTAAAAGAATAAAGAATCGAAATTAAAAAAATAAAACGAAATACCCCCAGCACATTTCCCAGGGCTCTTGTGCATTTTTTTTTAATAGAGTTTTTCACGTAATTAAAATTTGTTTTCTTTAAAAAGTCATCACAAAGAAAAAGTTTTCTTTTAGTTCCACAGGCTCAAAGCTTTCCTCACGTTGGATCAAGTCCAACTTGCTTATCCCCTCATTAGTACGAAAGCTTTTCCGGACGACAAAAACCAACAGAATAAGCACGCGCACCAACAAAACTATAAAACCAAACAGAGCCTTTTATGTTACTTACCATTAAAGTGGATCCGCCATTTTTGGTAATCCGTCGGTCGCTTCTGGTGAATTGCATCAAGTTGAATGTATCCGCTTTGCCACAAAACACCGAACGAGAAGTTCTAAAAAAATAAAAAAAATCCTCCCAGCCCGATGCCTCATAGTTTCACGGCGTATCCATTAATCCTCGCAGGAGCCTACTTACTCCATAAATCACTTCACTGCATTTATATACAGAAACAGAAATCAGTGTCTATTAAAACGTTTGCGTAAATCACTGATATTCACGCGCGCTCAGACACTAACTACGTACGAGCCAATTACCTTAAAATACAAACTGAACAGTAAGCGTTTACAGGGGCCCCTTCAGTCACCAGCAACTTATCCGCTCACTACCGAGTGTCTCAAACCTGAAGAGCAACCACTCCACGCTCTCCCTTCAGTGAGCAAAAGTTGCTGAACATGCTCCTCCTCAGATTCCAAGCCGCAAACAGCAGCCACTGATATCCAAATTGTATACTGAAAATCAGCTGTTTTGGGGAACTTGCATTCTGACCCACTGACCTATTTTTAAGCGGTGGTGAATTCCGTTTGTTTCATTTTGCCAATGTACGCCCCACTAGAAGCTGATCGCATTTAGCAAGGTCTCCCTCTCGGCTTTATAATCAAAATTTGTAACAATAGTATTCGTTCTAAAATATGTGCTCACTAGCGAACTATTAAAAAGTCAGTTTGGGGTTTGACCTCGTGCTTGCTGTTAAAAAAACTTCTATAACAAGATAAAGGCAAAAGTAGCTTCGCTTTCGTTTAAACATCACATTCTTAATAAATTGGTTAAATTTGCTATTCTTTTGTAAAGATTATTAAAAATACCGCAATTTATTGGAACTTTATTGTACTGTGAGAGCTATAATTCTGGGGTCCCTGTCTAAATGAAATTTTAATGCTACCCTCCAATCTATCCTCTATCAGAGCCAGACGACAATTCGGTCTGAACTTACTTCATCGCTTGCATTGTATATCGGGGTAGAACTAAACTATATTTTTGTATTTAATTCAAATTAAGTGACATTTTGGTTGTTTTTTTTACTGGATTAAAATTGTGACAATACTTACTAGTTTGTTGTTTTAAGGAAATAAGTGAAAATTTTGTTTTGTAAAAGAAAAAAACTCATTTGAATTTATTCACAGAACAATGATCATAGTTATACTTGGGTAATATCGGCACTAGATTCAAAAATGTAGTCTCTCATTTACTTAGTTCTCGCACACAGCTTTAGAATATAAAAGCTAATTCGTCTACCTGAACATAAGTTAAAAATTTACAGCAAGATTCGAATATACCAACCAAAGCTAACTCTATTTTTCTCAGTCACTGAAAATAATCTGACTGTTATTTTGGCCAGTATACCGCACGAATTCAATTCTCTCCCACTTTCCTTAGTGACCCCTTGAGTTTTTATCTGATATCACCATTACTAATAGTCAATCTTTACCTTTTACCCTTATTTATCCCCGTTCCAATTGCACAACCTTCACTAAACATCATGTGAAAAATTATGCTGTCAGTAAGGATTTATCATTCGACTAAATAATTTAAGAACCGTATTCAACGCGTTGTGGTGCATTATTACGTAATTTTGACGTTCAAAATCAATATGGTCCTATCATCAATAGATGTGGATATGAAAAGATGAATTTCAACTTGCATGGATTCAGGGTGCTCTTTTTCATTATCTTGTCGACCTCTACTGAGGTATTTATTATCGCAGGATTCTTATAATCGTTCCTAATCTTCGATTTCTGTCCAAATAATATTTCCCAATTTTATAATAAATTAAATTAAATTAAAAATTCTTGTCTCGTCAAACAATAGTTGTGAAGGAAAAGAATAAAAGAATTTCATCACTGTTTGCACGGTTATACATACATACCTACATAAGTTATTACTTCATTCCCAATGGCATAATGAAAAGAATTTCAGGATATTCGATTTTCGGGCTCTGAACTCTATCCAGAGTTTATGAATCATATTGAGCAGACCATCCTAGTTCGTAAGCCACTCACGATTAAATGCAAATTAAAAATTAAAAACAAAAAACAAAAATTTTTCTGCAAAAACTCTATGAGTTATGAGGCGAGACGTGCCAGTATTTTCATGTGGTTATTTGATGGTGGGGGTGTTTCTTCTCGGTTCTGTGGGTTAAGTCCAATAAATTCATTAACAGCAATGGTCAAATATTAAAAATGAATTATGAATTCATAAAGACAATTTAATAAAAGTCGACAAACATTTTTTCATATGAACTGAAATTTTTGTAGTCCGTTTGCAATATGGCACGTCTGAAATTTCGTGTAACATAGATTTACACATAGATACGTATGCATATGGTTTCAGATGGTTTTTTTTACTCTCAGATGTATTATTATTTTAAGTGCAACAAGCACTGAATTTATTTAAATTCCACATTATAGAAAATTAAAATGTGATGTACATATAGCTGCCGTCATTGTTAAATGAAATCGAATTAATCCAATAATATGTTAGAAATGCCAATAATATCAAAAGTAATTTTGGTGGTACTCTACACAACTGTTCCTATGCTCCGTCGATCCTTTCTCTAATTTACAAATTTTTCCGATAGATCCTTAAAGTGATTTGTAACATTCTCTTCAAGAACCATTGGACGGACAGTAAAACGGGTCACACTCAATTTCATAGGCTTTTACATTCCATAGATCTTTTTCATAAGTTACAATTCACAATCCCATACGAAGGTACATTTTCAAACTGGGAGCAATTCTAAAAAAAAAAAAATGAAAAATAAGAAGAGAAAAGTTATAATTGGTTCAGAAGAGACCAATAATATTATACCTACCATAAATGAAAATAAAAGTAAAATAAAGTTCAAGTTATTGAGAATAACGCCTGACTAAATAACTTTGTGCCCGAGCGCCTGAGAGTGCCGTTCGTTTCGAAAAAGTTTTAAGGTAGTAAGCGTGGTTGGATGTTTATGGGTTTTTTTGATTTAGAATGATTTAATGAGACGCTTTCCCATTGTTTTAACATGTTCCTATGTTTTGGGGGGTTTTGGGGTGGGGTGGTAACTATCACCCTTGGGGTTGTCCTATTTGGGCCGTGTGTGCTATGAGTGGGTATTCGAAGTTCGAGAGACATGGTTCGAAAGTCGAGATTCAAAAGGCAAGATTCGATATTCGAGAGTCGAGAGTCCACATGTATAATCACAATTGTCTAACTGAAACTCTAGCCCAAACTTTTAAGATTTAATTTAAGTTATAGGATTTCTTATTTCACAACGAAACTTTTCTTGTGTATTTCACTGAAAAAGAAAAATTATTTTTGACCTTTTAATGCAATTTATTTGCGAGCGTTATTTATTTTAAAAGGTTTTTTAATATATTTGATTGAAATTGTATTTACTATTTTTATGAAAACGCCGTGTACGAAATTTCAGCCTTATTTTCGCCCAAGTCAGCCATTGTCTAAATAGAGGGTGTTTCACTATCGGTCCGCATAACTAAAGAGATTGATAGCAAAAATGATATGGAGAAAGGCGGTAAGACGCCTCGTTTTAGCGGTAGGGGTGGGGTTAAGATTTTAAGTATTACACTTTTTCCATTTTACACCCTGTAACTTTCTTGATATACACCCTATCAAGGCGAGACTCACCTCAGATGATATCAAACTGTGAAAGCTTTCGAATGTAAGTATTTTCATCATTTTGTTAATATTGCGTGGAATTGCATTATCATAAAAACAAGTTTATCCCAGAAACGGTTGCATTTAGGTAGATATATGCGAAAAGTCAAATTAAAGGTAACATTTCGAGGTTTCTAAAACTTGTAAAAAAATTATCATGCATTTTAGCGGGAAAATTGTTAAATTTTTTCCAATTTTTTTCTTTTATATTTTGACGTCCTACAACTTCCGACAGGAGGTAACATGAAGGCTTGTTGGACATTCATGGGAAAGCTTAAACGGTTTACTATAATCTGATAAATATCACCTCTACCATGCTATAAAGAGTAAGAAAGTGTGCTCCATCTCAGTATAAGAGAAACACTTTTTCTTTTTTCATTGCGTCATCAGTTGCCAAAAGTTTGATACTTGTTAAAAAATCGTAAGCGAATAAATCGAGTTGAGGTTGTTTGTAAGGACATATTTAACAGAAGTTAAGCAAAGAAAATATTTTAAAACGGTCAACTGTGATGTAAAAGGACGCAAAAAATGAAAAAAAAATTTGTTCCCATATATTTCCTTGGAAATTTCGCAACTAGTGACTTTGTGGTCAGATGGAACATACCATGATACTGCATATACCATGAGTTACACCCACTTAATATCCTTAGACCAAAGTGAATATAAACAAAAGCACGTGCTTCTTATATATCTTAGGATTACAGGAAAGAACATGTTATAGAAAGAATACGCATGTCGTCTATTGAAAAGTTTTATATGGCGGGTCGTAATATTACGACCCGCTCTCACAAATTTTACGAAAACTCTCTGCTCTTTGCGGTTGTCAAAGTAACCACACCAGACCCAGATATTGCACTCCGCATACGTATTGTCTTTGCTTCTTTTATCTTTTTCCTTGGAAACTGGTCTCATGCACAGCTATAGGGTGGCGAGCCAGAGAGAAAATAGCGACATTATCTCAGTCTGAAATCTTTGCTTATTTCCGTCTGTTATCTCTCGACCGCTTCCACAATTAAGTATACAACTTATGCATTTTACAGGCTAGAGAGAGCTTCTTGTTGTCCAAAAAATCTGTTTTCACAAAAGCACGGAAACATTTTATGAAAGCAAAATCTGAAACAGCGCCCATACGCATTTATTTACGAAAATTAATTATATGCCATTCTGTATCGTTGCATGTAATCTGAGCTTTCACATTTTTGTCTTTTTTGTAAAAGTTTGAAAGAGAGTTTGATTTTTTTGTTATTTCTTCTTCTTCTTACTTTCCGTTTCTAGTTGTGTACATTTTAAATGTAAAATAGTCGGAAATCTCACCTAATTCCTAACTTCTTGTTAAGTTAACTTTGGTATAAGGCTGGAATTTCGAGAATGAATAATGGGCTCACGGGTGACTGTACTCAACCTCTTTTCTCATCCAACTAATCCTCACACTTATTCCTTAACAAACAAATTACAATGCAAACAGTTTCGAAAATTTTCTAAACCGATCCAATGCAGCTATGTGGAATGAATTTGTACTCTTCTACACCCAAACACCAATCCCTTTTCTTAGTATAAAGAAAGAAATTCTAGGATCTGTGTTAAACTTTCATTCCTGATATATTTGGTGAATCTTTTGATGGTTATGAGGCCACACTCTGCAATATTCACGTGCAATTTACTGGCTGGGCGCCCCTTCTAAATATGTATGACTTTCAAGGATTATTTCGTCTGTGAAAGTTTTCGACCAACCTTCAAATTAACCTAAAGACTAGTCCTAAAATACTGATCGTATACTCATGGAGGAAAGCACCGCTGCAATCAATATGATATCATACATTTTCATCTGGGAATTTCCTCTGAATACTCATCAAGACAGATGGTCCATCCCTGATCATATTTAGGAGGTATATTTCTTTGTAAATTGAGTCTTTGTCTATATGGTTAAAATCGGAACATCTATAGCGCGGTATACGTACGGTGGAAACTAAAAGTCATGCCACGTTTTGAGCCAAGATATTTACGGAGGCCAACATGCGTTATCCTAAAAATATTGCATTATCTATCATCCAAATTATTGTATACAACGTAAAATACTTTTAAAATTTATATTTATTACTAGATTTCTTTCATATTTCTTTTAAAGCTTAAAACTTTTCTAGAATCATCAATCTCTTGGTTCCATATCCAGAAAAAGCTTAGAGGGCTCATATTAACCGAAACTGTGTATTAAACTAGAAAATTTGATACTAAGTATTTGCATTTGAATTAATAAACATTCTTAACGAATTATTTCTTAGCATAAAATTGTCTAACTAATAAACAGATGAAAAAAGAAAAGCACCCCTTCATATGGAATTTCATTCGGGTCCTGTGTTCATTTCGTAGTCTCTTTCTAAGCCTACCGGGGTCTAAGCTCGAAATTGGGCAAATATCAATTGCATAATTAACGGGCACCTCTGGGCATTTCTGTACAGGTAATTTTCATTTTCAATTAATATTCAATATTATTCTACCTGCCAGTATACTCTGGAGCAACTACTCTACGAAATAGATAGTGTACATGTGATATGCGCATATCAATTTCACATCAGATACACCACAAAAGCAGAGAACTATTTCCACTAAACATAGTGTTGGTCAACTGAAATATGGAGCAAGCAAATTGCATTCATAAAATAAAATTGAATTATGCAACTTTTATAGGCGATCCTGCATATAATACTCCTGTCCTGGGACGTTCTTCAGGAAAATAAACGTAGGGTCATAAATATTTTATCGATGTACCGGTTATTGTAGCTCTTATGCTTGCACTGGTCAACGTATAAAGGTCAAAAAGTTATGGATTTGGCTTTAATTTAAATTTTACAGGACACTAGTGCACACAGGATGAGTAACTATCTAGCTATTTCGGTACTAAAATGGCTGACTTACCCCGTATAAAGCTTTATTGCATTATAAATTGCTAAAAATCTTCTTTCTGAATTAATTTCGGCAGAACAGTGTCGACATCTTTAAAATTCATATCCATACTCTAACGGAACTAATTTCACGCTGGTTATACTAACGTCATTCCTCACCAGACGATTTTATCACTTTCAGTATAATATATGAAGGACCCCTTTCATCGTCATAAAAATCCTCATCCAACCCCCAGGGGTGTAATTCATAACGGATGAAGCTGGTTGCAGAAATGTTTTGGTTCTTAGCCACACAAAAAGCAATCACAATCTAAAAAGACTGTTCAAGTCCTTTTGCGGGGCAATTTTGCATTAGCAACAGGACATCACTTAGCCTGTTTGCCACTCCAAAAGAACGTAATTTGAAAAGCTACTTCTATGAGGGAGACTTGTATAATCTTTCTGAGTTTATATTCAAATAAACAAAAATCGTCGAATTACACCATCATCCAATGAATAGAGTCCAATTAGCCTTTAATTGATGTCGTCAAAGCACTTCTGTTAGATACTGATAAAATCAGCAAAAATCAGTAAAAAAGTCAAAAATATCCCTTCAGTTGCTCTCGTATACGAACTTATTGGATACTGTGCACCATAGAGATGGGTTCCCAGCAGAAGGCTGCCATGGGAATGGAAATGTGCTATTTGCTGGTTTTATGGACTTTTTTATTGCATGCTGACAGATATCCTATTTCATCCTACATTTTACTTGATTGCTATCCAACTGTCTTCTGAGGCATAATTTGGATTATGAGAAATGAATAAAAGTCAGCTTAATCCATGTTTGAAGTTAATAGACTGCTGTAAGAAATGGATTCTTTAGACTTGTACAGAACATATTACGCCAACACGGTAACAAAGTTTATAAGAAATTTACAGGAATTGGGCAGATAATAAACGTTAGTTAGAAAGTGTGGTGGATGAAATGTCTCGGGATGGATATAAAGCTTTGTACTTAAGTAATAATATGTAATAAAAAACGAGATCTATTTAGTGGCTGACTGGTTTATTCAAGAATATACATATATATTACGCATTCATACAGGAGGGTTACAAAACTCATTCAAGTAAAGTACGGTTGCAATAGTCAAAATTTCTTGAATAAAATTATGTTGGTCCAAAGACCTTGCCTGAAACTATTAAGAAATGCGTGATTTCCACCACAAAAAGCATCCTATCCACCAAATACAACTTTCGCAACCTTGCGGAATATTTTCATTCACTACGTGAAATGTTCGGCATGCTTATTCGTGAGGAATCTTTGCAATAAAGTCGTAGGGTCTTAACTCCCTCCAGAGGGTTGTGCTGAAGGTTGGTGATAATATATATTTTAGAAAATGTACTAATAAATTGGATTGAAATATTGAATAAAGTCCTCAAGGCAATAAACGGTAAAACATTATGCTTGTGTGACTTAATGAAACCATAGGTAGTATAATAAATCTTTCAAGCTGGGTAATGTTTTACCTATCTGTAGGCCATGTAACTGAAAAATGTTGATGTAATATTTAAACAATTTTCATCAAAAATCTTGGTCCAACCTTATTCGCTGGTCATTACCATTACGGGGAGATTAAGGAAGTAGACAATACTGTAATGCTACACTCCAAATTAATAAACAAAACGAGATACTAAGTGAGTGCTTAATTAGTAACAATACATAGCTAACAATTAATGTGAATATTAATGACCTCAGAAAGTAATTCATGAAATAATTAAGTTATGTAAATCGTGATAAACTCATTGATGATACTTAGAAAAAAAAAATAGCTACAAGAATAAATTTTAGTCTAATTTTTACCTGGACAAATATTAAATATATTAGAAACTAGGGGGAACCCGCCGGCGTCGTCCGGCGATAATATAGATGCCTAGATGCTTGGGGGCGTAGGTGGGGATACTCGAACGCGTGACTCCTTACTCTAGGGTTTCACACTGTGTCTGAATGTGTGTATGAATATGTGTGCGTCTGTATGCGCGTGTATGCATATGGATGTGTGTGCGTGTAGACGTTTATATGTGTTGAAGAATGTAGCTCTCTACGTCGGCCCATTCCCAGGCAGAGTCCAAATACGTATTAAAAAACTAAAGTTTTGTATGCAGCCCTACGAAGGAGTTGCCCGATTGGTTCCATATTCGAACTTAAATTTTTCTTTTTTTTTACGAAAGGTCAGTGTACAATATTGCAGGTCTCCACGTTCCCCCGCCATTGTCCAAATATATAGTGAAAAACTAAAGTTTTGTATGGCAACACCAAAAAGGGGTCGGCTGATTTGGTCCATTTTTGAAATTATATTTATAATTTTGATGAAAACGTCGTATATAAAATTTGAGCTCTGCACGTAGACGCATTCTCAGCAGTTATGTAGTGAAAAATTAAATTTTTGTATGGCAGCCCTACGAAGGACTTGTCCGAATTGTCCCATTTTTAAACTAAAATTTATGTATTTTTCAAAAACGCCGTATACAAAATTTGAGCTCTACGACTCGACGAATAGTGAAAGAAATGTTTTGTATGACAACACCAAGAAGGGGTTTCCGATTCCAATTTTTCTTTCCGTAAAAATTTGTTCGGACTATTACGAACATTTAAAAAAAATAAGGCAAATTGGTCCAGCCGTTCTCAAGGAATGCGATTACCAACGAACAGCCTTTCATTTTTATTTATATAGATATAGATAGTAATAAAATTAGAGTTAAGAAATATATGCATCAACGTGCTGTTACAAGTTTTACTTTTTCTGGTCCCATTACCAAATGTAACCAGGAGTTTTGTTCCTATATCCACCTGTTCGAGTGGTCACCAGTGGAAAGCGGTGCGGTCTTATGAAGCGAAGGCCGACTTTTCCTTGAGCGTCTTGCTCGGTAAAATCTTAACTTTCTGTTCTCTCCCCTTTTGTGCTTCTTTTTATTTCTCGCTCCTTCGATCTCCACTAAGGTTTCTATTTTAAACCAAAAAAGAGTAGCAAGAACTTATGCGTGGCTTTAATTAAATGAAACAACACTTCCGTTGATTAATTTTTGCTTTGCCTCCTTTTAATTTTGAATTCTAAAGAGAACTTGGTTTAGCCAAACACCTTTGGCAGATGAGAAAAGTAAAGACAAAGAACTCTTTTTAAGATCGGGACTACACATTTTATTTGCGAGCCTACTGTATTCCTATTTTTACATAATTTTCTTACTTAATTTAGCCTGAGATGATTCAGCGGTCTCTATGTTTAAAAATATTATTTGTTTCGCCTAGTTTTACAATTTACATTTACTTCGTGTATTCCTATTTTTATTCCCTCAATGAAATCTATAGGGTATACTAAGTTTGTCATTTCGTTTGTAACGGACAGAAATAATGATGGTAGAGCAAAATGGATTGGACACCCCCGCATAATATTTAAAGTAATTTTGACTTTTGCACGTCCATCTGCCCGTTGGTCTGCCTGTGTGTCTGTCTATCTGTCGGTGCGCACGATAACTCGAGAGCGTATGTACTTAGAGAGCTGAAACTTTATACACGAAGGGGATGCTATTATTAATTTCTTTTTCTATCGTAATTTTAAATCGATGATGTGTGCTATTGAAGCTTTAACAAAATTAATTTCTGAGTCCTTGGGTATAGCAGACAAAATAGGTATGTCAAATTTTTGTACCAATTTCAAGAAAGTTGACTTATCTGCAGTTTTTTATATAGAGCTCCTGAAGAAGAAGGGTCCGCACTTGGACCCGAAACGTCGAGCAAATAAAATAAAAAAAATGATCTTCAAAACAAAACGATCGGTGTGTTTTTCTAAAAACAATACCGAAAAATCGGTCATCTAAATTAACCCGGTCAAAAAACTTAAAAAATCAGCTGTAAACTTTTATTATAATAAAAACTTCTTCAAAATATGAAATCCTATAAAATTGGTTAGAATAATTTTTCTGGACCACGAACCGTTCTCGAAATATATACGAAAAATTACTTCAAAACTCAAACTTGCACAGATGGGCGACGATACGATATTTTATACGGGCATTTATCTAGATTATCATAAGAATTGGTCTTAAGGCCGCTACACACGCTCAAGCAAATCATATGTCTGGGCCATGCATGGTCCAGTCGTATGATTTGCATGAGCTGAGCGTGTGTAGCCCAAGTCGGAGCTTGAGTTGAGACTGAAGTCCGGCATGGATGAAATCTGACGAAACTATTGTGTACAAGCAAACCTGACGATTTTGCTATAGGAATCAATTAAGGTTTGAACAAAATTCGTTGCTAGTGGAGGCAAAAGTTAACATCTGATTTTGTCTAGTGCAATTCCATAGCAATCATAAATCTTGCTCGTAATTTCGGCTCATTTCACTCATGCTCTCTCAACTCAAGCTCCGACATTCGTTACAGACGTTGATGGAAATCAAACGACTGGGCCATGGTCAAGTTGCAAGATTTGCTTGAGCGTGTGTAGCGGCCTGGAGACAAATTCTAGCTTTTTTACTTGTTAACCCTTAAGTAGGCGGATGGGGTCAGAGAAATTTTAGCCGCGAAAGAAATGTAGAACGCATTCTCTCTCTACCTTGTGTCTTCAAGTAACTTTTCATCTTAGAACACTATTTTGAAAATCGTCGTACGTCACTTCAACGTACGCATGCTTTTGTGAAGTATGACCCCATGCGCCCACTTACGTAATATTTTTTCGTGAAGTAAGTCTTGTCAGGTATATCTTTCCAAATTTATAAATAAATGAAACGTATGTTGAAATTGTAGTTTTGAGTGAATAGTTCAGCTTTTCTACTCTACCCCGAAAGTGGTTCTTACTCATTTTACTTTTCTATAAAGACTGACGTAAGAAGATCATCAGAATGTAATAGGTATAAGATAATTGTTATTTTGTGTTAACTTAAAGAGTAGTTGTTTGTTTTTCAACTTTTCTTAAAGCAATAAGACTTACTTATCGAACTGCATTATTTTTGTATATTTTGTGGTTTACTTAAATTTCTAGAAAGAAGGTGGGGTTACTGCTGACCCCAGGCGAGCACTTGTGTGATTTTTCCAGTGCGCCTACTTAAGGGTTAAGCCCGTCAAAGTTTATCTGAAGTTTGATTATTTTTTATTTCGAAACTATGCTTTTTTCTATTTATCTATCAATATTATAAGAATTCTTTACATTGAAAGTTAGCAATATCCAATTTTCTATTTATCTACCAAAATTAAATGAATTATTTGTATTTAGAGATTAGCAATATTCATGTTTTATTTATCTATCAAAATTATAGAAATTCGTTAATTTGGAAGTTGACAATATTCGAATTCTATTTAGGACGTGTCAAATTAGTTCGTTTGCTAAGTTATTGTGATTACAAGTCTAAGCACAAGTCCAGCAAAATGCTTCTTCTTCCTGCTCCTACGTGTATAATGGCCCTTGTAAAATCGGCTTGAGTGGTTCATCTGAATCGGGAGTAGATTTGAAGAAGAATTGTAATGTGGATCTAAATCGAAATGGGGGTGGAATCGGAATGGTTTGATAACGAACGACATGTCAAGTTCAGGATTTGTTTTCTATGGGACTTCCAAATAAAGTTTGCGTTTTAAATTGTATACGAATTTCACAAAATTAAAATGACTCTACAGAGTAGCTGATGGACGGTTTGATCTCCAAACGATGGCTATACAGTATTGGAAAAAGCACACCGAACCAAATCTCCCGGAGATTGTATATTCCGATAAAGATTGTTCCGATCTGGCACCAAAGCGTAGGCAAACAAATTCGCTCAAAGCAGTCTGTGAGTTATTAAAGGATTTTTCGTCACCGCAAAGTAATATGGTTCTGTCGGAGGGTATACGGAAAATAAAGCAAGTTTAGTCGTTTTGTTACAGTACATTTAAATTTCACAACACCAGAATTTCAGTTTATTGCAATAATACAAATAATGCACTTATTGATATGTGATAAGCAACACAAGAATTACAATTATATACATTTTATTGCAATTATATATATAATTCTTAAAACCTTCTTTTATCATATCGTCCGTCTAAATTAAAATTAATGTATAGTTTGTCAACAGCAATTCCTCCAAATGGTTTCCAAAATTTTTATCTTGGATTTTTTCTTAATTTTTCTATCTTTATAACAAATTCCAAATATATTCAAAATTATTATTTTTATTGGAAGCCTATCTCCTGTAACATCAAATGTTCCTTAAATTCTTGTCTGCCTAAAAGTAGTTATGGGGGACAGAGAAGATATTACAAATGTTGTATTGCCATCTATTTATATTTTATATTAGTTTTGAAAGTCCACTGAACGAAAGCTGAACTATTTCATCGGAACACAGTACTTAAACCAAAAAGAGACAGCTATAGAAAGGTGATCCCATGATAATTACCATGTAGTCGAGTCGAAATGATATTATATAAAACCGGATTGAGTAGTCAAGTTGGCAGCTAACAGTTGGAATTTGTTTTCTTTGTTTTTTACTCTAAAGTTTTGTTAGGTTGTATATTTATTGTGAGTTTATTGTATTTATTTAAACAAAATTTTTAACTTTTATAACTCCATCACAAAAATACCATAAATAAGATGTTATATTGAACTGTCACTTCAACTATATTTGGATCCGTTCTCAACTCAATCAATCTGTCAACTCTGCATGTAAACATGGTAAGTGTAAGCGATTTCAGTCGGTATATGTTATACACGTTAGTGCTAATAACATACAATAGTACAATAGTAGAACAACCAGTAAGTCCGTAACGCCTCGCTAGAATATAAAATCAATGATGGCTCGAAGTCTTGATGACGTAACAAGCTAATCATGGTTCATAAAGTCAACGTTGCCTCTACCCGATGAAGGGAAGGACACAATTTTTTCTTAGAAATTTACTGCAAATTTCTTCGTTGAAACTTTTATGCATTGGGCGAGGCTAACACCAATTACAATATAAAGGCCGTTACACCCGCTCAAGTCATAGCCTGAGTTGAAACTGAAGTCTGCAGTGAGTGAAATCGGGCGATAGAATTTAGTTTTAGCTTTTCCATAGCCCGCTTTCAATTGTGCCTCAAAGTCCGAGTAGCTAAAGTTATCCTTTTTTAAAGCAACTGAAAGGAAAAGTGCGTCACGACAAACGAACTCCTTGAAGAGCCTATACTTATTAATGGCAACCTTGTTATGACGACCATCCTAATTTAATTTTAAAGCCACTTCCTCGGAAAAAATGTGTGGAGGCAATTAATTAACTGCTAATGTCTTATATACTCCTTCATGTATGATATCTGTAATGGAAACGTTTATATTGACGAGGATATATTTAACAATATTTCATTTATTTTACTATGGCTTTTTCTGGTATATCCGGAATTTTGTTTTTCAAGTTCACCAATGTTTTTAATTGGGAATATATTTAATATTGAATAGTTTTTATCTGGAAAAAGTTGTTTGGTAATCCGATCTAAAATTACGTTTTGTTGGCAAAGTACGCATCACGACTGGGTCATGTATGGCCCGGTCGTACGTTTTGCTTGAGTGTGTGAGCGGCCTTTATGCATTATTGGAGGCCAACAACAGGTGCTTGGCCATTAAAAATTTTTATAAGCATAGACGCGTAGATAAGAAATAAGCATTCATTTCGTATTAGCAATCTGCATTCAGTCTAGTGTTATTTTATCGTCTTCCAAAAATGCATTATGCTTAATTCTAAAGAACAAGTTTCAGTAAATTTCTAAGAATAAATTGGAGGCTTCTATACATCAGGACGAGGGATCTTTTATTTTATATTGAGGCGAGGTATTGCAATATCCTTTGGTTATGTTTATAGTAGTAGCGCCTAACGTAGCCATATGTGAAGTTAATACTTCATTTTGCCAGTTATTTTACTTAGATGAAGTCGTGCAGTTTTCAGTCTTAAATTATAAGTTTTTGTCTTTAAATACTTGTATTTTACTGAAAAATACAATAGATTCTATTACTTGTGCATACGTGCAGCAAAAACTATAAAAGGAATTAATATATATATGTATATATAATAGACCTTATTAGAAAACGTTGCATGAACTCAATCCTTTAGTTCTAAATGGTAGTTGGCCATTCGCCCCGACTTTTAATCACAAATTAAGTAGAAGTATATATTCGTATGCATATAAACATGAATTTTACATACATATATAAATAACGATTCATGATATATTAGGTCTGTATGTTTACTCGAAAGTTTTTACTCAGGCTTCAAAGTTTTTACACAGACTCGAATGTTTTTTACCCATTATTTGTATGCTAACTTCTCGGACTAGTTGACAGTTGAATGCATTTCCCCTCCTGAACAAAATATATAGTATTTTTACACAGGGTAAAGTGATCGAGTAAGTTCACTATTTTCTTCATTTGTCATTTAAAATTATTCTTTTAGTTGTCATGGCGATTTTTTAAAATAAAATAAGTCCGATTTTACTAAAATAAATAAATAAAATATAAATAAATAAAATTATAAATTAATAAAAAAAAATATCTTGATTTTTGACAGCTGTCAAATTTACGTCGGTTTACCCAGGCTTTACTCTTAGGTTATCTGTTAACTTTTTTCTTTCTCATCTATTATTATCCCTTTTACCAAAAGAAATTTTTTACTTGATTTTTACTCCGGCTTTTTTACACAAAAGTAAACATACAGACCTATTCATTAATTTATTTGCTTATAAAATATGATGCCTTGTGCGTACCGTTATATCTACATACATAGCTACATTGATTAATAAATATCATTTTACCTTCTTAATATTAAAAAACTTCAAATGACGTTTTTTAAAATGTCAAAATGAAGATTTTAGGTCATAGTCGTTTGGCAATGCTCTCTACAACCCCACTGGGAAAAAACCGCACTAACAGCCCTCCTGTAGCGGTCAAAGGTCGGTCCTGAAGCACTTCTATGGACACTCGTAGCGCTTCTGTTCCTATACCAGTTCATTGGTTTTTAATATACGCATGTTCGCAGAGGCAAGTGCTTACATGCTGTTTCTAAGAAGCGGTCTAGGGGCGCTCTAAATGATGGCCGAACAAGTTTATTGAATGTGTCTTTTCGAAAGCTTCAATGAGCTATTTGGATAATCATCACAGTACTTTTTCCTTAGTCTCATAAGAGGCCTTCAAGGGTGCTTCCTGAGAATGGCATTGAGGTGCTTGCGCTTGCTTATGATTACTCGTTGTATTAAATTTATGAAGTTGATTAAATATATTTATGTTAGGTAAATTGCTATAGTTCCACTTAGTTTTTATTCTCTTTCAACTAATATTGTCACAAATACGGCATTCTTTCAGTTATGTAATTGAAAGCCCCTGCTGGAAAGAAACGAAAAAAAATCAAAATTCCGAGTGGAGTGGTTTTGCCGGAACGAAAAAATACAGTTCCGAGTGAAAAGTTCCGCTCTGAACTTTATTTTTCAAAGAACTATTGAATTGCTCCTTGAAGAGTTAGTTCCTCAAAGAACAAAAAGATTCGATCTTTTAACACTTTCATTCCTTTATTTGAAATTTTTTTAGAATTATACATATTTTTGCTTTTATTTACATATTGTAACGTTCCGGAAGTAACATACACTTATAAATTAGTTTAGCTATTGTGTATTAATTTAAACGCACTAACAACACGTTTTCCAGGTTTCTGTTAGTGAGCTTAGTTCTATAATCATTTAGAACGTACCTAAGTGCTGAAAAACTCCTTTCAACACTCACTTGAGTAGCTGGAGTTGCTAATACACTCTTTGCAATTTTTGCCATCTGCATTGATTCACTTCTAAATCTTTTTTCATGCCAAAAAGATAAAACACTTGTGGAGAGGGGATACTTTCTTGAAACATGTTAACCAATATTTTCTGAGGTGATAATATCCATATCTAATTTTTTCATAATTTATTCCAAAAATATTTTCAGATTTGGATAATCCAAGTATCGGAATGGGGCCCCATCTTTACAAATGAAACCAATAAGTTCATTCAGAGCAACTTCTTTGCTTATTCCCAAAATATTATTGCATCTACGGCTTTCATGGGGACCTCGCAAATCTTCAGTATTATCACGACTTGTACTTTCATCAAAATTACGTAGCAGCTCAAAATGTTTCCTTTCCATATGCCTCCGAAGATTTCCATAATGGTTATTTCCTATTTCTGCACCACATTCCTTGCACGAAGCAACACTGCCACTTTCACCCACTTAAAAAAACACGCGAATACCATTTATTCTGGTGCGACCTATACTATTTATTCCAAAATTTAAATTTATTGGAAAGAACCAGCACTATACAATGAATTAACGACAAATCAGACGGATCATAATTCATAATGGCTCAAATATGCCTCAGCATCAGCACAGCACTCCTTAAAGTAAGTACACACTACTATTTCTTAGAAATTTTCTGGAATTTTTTCTTTAGAATTTTCTCAGAGAAATAAAGCAACAAGCACACTTTTTTTCCTACGGAACGAATGAATTTGTTGCAAATGTGTATTTAACACGAAACAAGAGCACAGGGTATGACACAAACAAATTTATTTGCATTTGCAATACGTTTCTCAGTGTATACCCTCAAGAGATTAGCAATGCTCATACATCATGCGCTTGCTTCTTTCCATTTCCAGTTGATTAATATCTTCCGCTTGAATTTTATCGAATGTTTTGTTAATAATTATGACACGGGAATTTTATTCGAAAATTTAATCGGAAAAGTTCTAAAAATAACTTTTCATTATTTATAAAATGAATTCGTTCCACTATTTTTAAATTTACTCCGGAACGATATTTTTTTAAAAATTTTATATCGTTCCGGGAACGTTTAAGAAGAGTTCCCATATCGTTTCTTTCCGGACCCCTGATTGAATGGTAGTTTTCAGTTAAAAAATTCCTCACTAGATTTTCTTGGACACGTTCTGAAATTAATAACGGTGAAATATTGCTGCGTAAGTGTGAAATTGCTTTAGTTGCATTAAGTTTTCTTGTGTTCGCTGACAGTGCAATGTGTTAAAAGTGATATATTTATGTAATAATTAGTTTTTTTGATATTATTAGTAGTGATATATTTTCAAGTGTATTAAAAACAATATTTACTATGTTTCCATGCAGAGTTCAATCCGAATTAGATCCGAATTAGCGTTCATGGAAACGAGAATTAAGTTGAGTTTCATTCAATCCATATTAACTCCACGAAACCAGCCGTGTTGAGTTGGGTTTTGTGTAAGTATTAGTTAGAGTAGTGCTGATGGGTGGCTTATTCAATACAAATCCAGAAACTTTGTATGAAACATATTATATGTCAACTCAATTCAAGCTGTTCATGGAAACAGCATCGAATTAACTCAGCCAGCAAAACTTAACGTTAACTCAATCCTAACTCAATTCTGGCTCATGGAAACATAGTAATGGATATTTAAAATGTCACGTGGATTTCGTTAGATTTCCGAAGAAATAACCTAAATCAGGGCTTAAAAAGACACTGGAATGTCAAATGAGGCAATTGTAAAAATAATTAACAGATCTCATAATGTGATTAAAAAATATTTAAATTAGAGTGTTTCTTATTTAAATTTAAAGTTGGGAATCCTAAAATTACTAAGAGGCAAAAGTTGGTGATAACACGTGCTGCTGCTTCTGAAAAAATTAACTGCATGCGAAATTATATCATAACAAAATATTCCCATCTCTAAAAGACGAATCCAACAAATTTTGGGTAAAAGTGGACGATTGAAATGGACGAAAAGATCGGTTAAGCCACCATTAACAAAATTGCATAACGATGATAGATTGGTTTCTGCAAAAAAAATATATGAACTGGGATAAAGAATGGAGGAGTATAATTTTTCTGTAGAGAAAAAATTTAATTTAGTTTTACGAGATGGTCAGCAGTTTTATTGGCACGATATAAGCAAAAGCAACAGGTTGCTATGAACCGTAACCTTGGAGGCGCTACTGTGATGGTCTGGGCTACCTTTAGTTAAAATAGGAAGACGCCAATTTGCTTGATAACAACCCGCATGATATCAGAAAATTATATAGAACTTTTAGACAACGTACTAAAAGAATTTGGAGATCCAATTTCGTCAACGGATTTGAAATTTCATCACGATAACGCTGCCATCCAGAATTCTCACAGGACGAAAAAGTGGCTGCAAGAGAAATGTATTGAGGTTTTGGAGTGACCATCGCGGTTACCAGATCTCAAACCATATTCAGAGCATTTGGGGGATTTTAGTTCAAAAAGTTTACGAAAGTGGTAAGCACTACAGTACCGTAAATTATTTGAAAGTCGGTATACGTAGGGCCTCGGAAGATATTCAACTCACCACGTTAAGAAAATTGGTTGACAATATGAAAGAGGCTGTCTTTGAAGTCATAAAAAACAGAGAATGTAATACTGAATATTAAAATATAAAATAATTGTAGATTTTATAAGATTATGTATGTATAGTGGAACTACATTAATAATTTCACACTTTTAGTTGATGTTTCGAAATATTTTCTGTGAATTACTTATAATTTTTTGATGTCTGTAGCTATCATTCAAAATTTATAATATCCATAAAGAAACCAAACAAATTTGATTTTTTTAAAACTTTTCACAGAAGTTTCCTGGAAAAATCAGCATGGAATTATAGCAACTTTGTTTACATGTATATATATGTACATATTTTAAGCCAATATTCCCTCGTACTGAAAATTTTGTAGATTTTGGCAACAGAAAGAAAGCTACCGCTTCCCCTTCACAGTGAACTTCACACTTAAAATGAGAAATGCGTGTATTTGCGCAATAGTGGAAAAGTCCAATTTAAATTCGTGGAAAATTTGACGAAATTAGCCCTTGTTGCTTATTGTTATGCTGGAGCTAATCAAATAATCAATTATAAAGCTTCCAAGCGATGTTCTAGAAGCACTTGAGTTACTTACTTGGAAGGAGCTGCCAAATAATGGCTAGAGAAGCGTTTAAATTTGCTCTTTTCAGAAGCGTTGGTTTTTCGTCTCAATGAGATGCAACAAGTAAAGTTTGATTTTTTTCCCAATTACTAGATAGTTCTACACACAAGGGTTTTATGTATTATTTGCCGCCTCAAATTTTACAGATATTAAATAAATGCTACCAGATTGCGACCAATCTATTATCAGGTTATAGTATATACCTATCAAAATCAAGAGAAGAGTTATTCCTACCCTTATTGCAAGCTATTTATTTATTTGTGAATGTAAATTATTATATTTATTTATACTTCATAATTTTAACAAATCAAGGTTTTTCCTCGAAAAATATTGAGAGAAGTATTTACTTCAAACAATAGCTGTGGTTATAGAATTCCACATATTTTCCAAAAAACCCTATAAATGTATATATGTAAGGATACACTCCCCGAAGTTGTTTTGAACATTTTATTGCCCCAGGCAGATGGTAAATTATGCATATTTTCGCAGAAAAATTGAATTCTTGAGATAGAAGGAATTTATGCATGACAATAATGTAAGAGTACTGTGTACCACGATGGCATAATTATACATATAAACACACAGAGCCAAGAACTTTTAGGGCAACTTCCTTGAGTATTATTTTAATACGACGTTGTCTGGATTGAACTTTTAAGCTGCCGACATGACTCTAGTCAACGAGTCAGTGCTTAAACTTATTTAAGGACAAGGTGATTTAAATTTATTTGTCTTCCTCTACAAGTTTCAAATTAAGCGATATACTATTGATAAACTTTAGAAATAGACGCAGATATGAATTATCTTAGGAAACATTTACAACATTTATAATTTTGTTATAGGATGTATGAAGTATTTTTATTCGAATAAATGAAATAAAGGAGTAGGGAAATCATGTCTGTTACCAAGTTTAACAAAATAAAAGAAATGTCTTTAGGCGGTGATTTTGGTGGATTTCAGTTTAGTATTAAAATTTCTTACGAAGAAGGTATGAAAGCTGCACATTTTCGGAAAGGGAAGATATCGGTCATATTTTCTAGTACGGAATTTGCTTAATAGATTTCACAGAAAAATGAAACGGAACATTCATTATCTCATTAAATGAAATAGAATCGCTAGGGTATCTACCTGTGCCATTTCACAAACTATGCGAAGTGTTGTAATAAATTCTGAAAGGCAGGGTTATGGTGGAAATAGTATATAAAGTTACCGACTTTTTCGAAAAATACAATTACGCATATCTCGTTAACCCTTAACTACAGACGCATAAATCTGTCACATTAACACAGAGGAGAGGTCCAATAAATCGCGATAATATAAACATAATATTGAAATTTAAATGAGTTTTTGTTACCAAATGGGAGTTAAAAATCGAAATTCATTTAATTTTTGTAACCCTTGGGCTTTACTTAAGAAGTTTTCATATAAACATCATAAAAAGTATAACGATTTAAATAAAGATAAATAAAAGAAATTAAAATAATATAAAAATACTAGGGGGGGAGGGCGTCAGCGTTGCCCGGCTATAATATAAATACCTAGATGAGCGGGGTGGTTAGAGATAAATAATGTCTAAGCTATTATCTGACTCGATCGCGCGATTCCATACTCAAGGATCTCACTCTGTGCCTACGCGTATGACTTTGCGTGCATACAATCATATGTGTGGGAGAGTGTAGTTCTCTATGTCGACGCGTTCTCATGCAGTGCTCAAATATATAGCAAAACACGAAATTTTGGTATGGCAACCCTAAGAAGGAGTTGCGCGATTAGTCTCATTTTCGAACTGTATTTGCAATTTTTATGAAAACGCCGTGTACAAAATATGCGCTCTCCACCTCGAAGCCTTCTCAGGCAACTACCAAGTATATTGTGAAAAACAAAAGTTTTGTATGGCATCACTAAGAAAGGGGTAACCCAATTTAGTCCATTTCTGAAATTTTATTTACCATTACTATGAAAACACTAAGAAGATAATTTTTTGTATGGCAACCCTACGAAAGAGTTCCTTGATTGGGTCCATTATTGAATTTAATTTAAATTTTTTTACAGAAAGTCCCCTGTACAAAATTTCAGCTCTCTACGTCGACGCGTGAGGCAGTGTCCAAATATTTTTAGTGCAGACCTAAATTATTGCATGGCAACACCACCCATTTAGTCCATGAACTTGTATTTGCAATTCTTACGAAAACGCCGTGTAGAAAATTTGAGCTCTCCACTTCGACGCGTTCTCGGACAGTTTCCAAATATATAGTGAAAAACCAAAGTTTTGTATGGCAACATCAAGAAGAGGTTGCCAGATTCAGGCCATTTTTGCAATTTGCTATGAAAACACCACGTACTAAATTTCAGCTCTCTCGTTGTCAGGCAGTGCGTAAAAAACGAAATATTTGTATGGCAACCCTACGAAGGAGTTGCCAGATTTTAACCATTTTTGAACTTGTATTTGCAATTTTTATGAAAACGCCGTGGACAAAATTTTAGTTTTCTGGGTCGAAGCGTTCTCAGGAAGTTTTCTATAATATCTCGACAACAGCACCATCTATCTTCTCCGAAACTATCCTAGCTTTCAAGCTGGAACCAACTAAGCACATTCACAAATTTACATTGAAATCGGCTGGGCGGTTTTGGAGATTAGCATGTACAAACACAGTGGCACGGGATTTTTGTATATTAAGATAGAAAAAATTCTTTAATTTCATTACATTCTAAATAAAATTCAGAAAAGCACATTAAAAATTGTCGGCTACAGAAAACCCCTAAGGCGTGTTCTTACTGCTTTCTGTGCAATTCAACAGCACTTTCACCAATCAATACGAATTTCTCTACGGAACGCCAGACATATTAGACTTAGATAAACATAAAAATAAAGATGAACATTTTAATTTGATATACGAATGGAAGCTTGATTCACTTTGCCAAAGATTTATTGGTATGCATATTTTTAAACTATTTTAAATGATTGAACTTTTAGCCTTTGATTTCATTTTATTAGATGAACATATTTCATTGGAAAAACTTCGATATGTGAACTGAAATTTTGTTCGAATACAAATTGAAAGAATATAAAAAATCGATTGGCCTTCTTCTTCACTCAGTGCAATTCGTAATTAGTTTCTTTCACTAATTGTGATCCGCAATTACCAACCACATCATATTTTCCAAAGTCCCCAGCCCCATCAGTAGACCTCTCATCACTATACTCTACGCCAAGGACGACACCGGAGCCTCAGGAGATAAAAGTCGTGCATCTATCTAATGTTCTTAACGATACGAAGAGAGGCAGGATACTAGCGTTGTATTATGAGCAAAACCATGGCTTTCAAGAGGAGCAAAGAATTATGTTAATTAATTCAATTGCCCAATATTTTGACGACAAAAAATAGCATATGACTCTATCGACCAGCTACAGACTGGAACAGGAAATTTCTGCGTGATTTTCCTCCGAAAATGTTGTAATTTTTTTTAAATAGCTAGAAGCATTGTAATATCAAGTCTTTTAACAATTTTTTGTGGAATAAAGTTATGGATATTTTTCAATACTTTAAGGAGTTTTATAGAACTTCGAAGAGGGGAAGACTTATAACAAATATTCAAGTCTAAAAGCTGCAGCGACAGTTAGAAATATTTGCGAGAGAACACCTCGAGGAGAGAAAACTAGTGATTGTTTTGGTACCTACTTTAAAAAAGTTTGATTTAAAATAACTACTAATATTATTAATGGTATCAGAAGATGGTTCGGAAGAAGTTATCAAAGCTATAAAATATGATCGGTTGTCAGTAGAAGAATTCGATAACTGCTGGAAAGCCTGCAGCCATCGGAGGTCATCTTATGCTCAACAGCAACGGTGGAAGTTTTGAATTAATGGCCTGAGTATAAACTTCCAAACGGTTATTGACTTGCAAGTAACATCCGAACATCGAAACACTTAATATTATACTTATCCTTATTTTGTAGATTGACATGGACTTCCGCGTACGGTTTAAAGAATTGTTCTCAACTCGTCGTCACTACCCAAACCATTTCTGTCTTTCCTAACATCAGCAGGAAATGTTAATTCTATCATTAATAGATTTTCAGAGACCGACTTAAATGACAGTAAGGGCATTAATTATCTTATTATTGATAATTTATAGTTGAATATAATCCCAACTTCATTTTCCTATTAAAACAGACAGCAGAGATGCAATTTTGTTAGGGTGCATCCATCGGTACTTGATTACGATGCAGAGAATTGTAGTCAAAAATATAGACGGCTCACGGAACATCACAAAACAATATTCACAAAATAGTTTTCTTTTCATCGTGAAGTCATACGAGCAGCTGGAAGATCAGTTGAAATTTTCTCACTCGAAAAGCTAAAATATCGCCCCATATATTGGCCATAGCATTTTCGAAATCAAAGATGTCTACGTTTATTTCGATAAAATAAAATTTCTCTTTAAAAGTTTTATTCGCACGGTAGATATTTGTTTTAATGTTTTTTTTTTTAATTTGGAGTACCCTAAAGCTTCCACAAAGTTTGGAATTTTATTTAAATTTATTTTACCAAATAAAGTGTAAGGATAAATTTTCAAAGATAAACGTATTGGCTCAAGAACTTAAAAATAAAAATAGTGACATAGAATAATATAATAAAAATAAATGTGTAAAAATCGGTGTTAATTTTAAAAAATAAAGTTAAGAGAAAAAACTGTGTACAGAAGTGTGGATTTGTATTTTTTTTTTATATGGATAAAATATGTAGGTACTAAGAGAAAAATGAATAAAATCAAAGGAAAACGAAGGCGGTAAAATATTGGTTGCAGGGTAATGAAGGAAAGTAATGTGTGTACTAGTTCGTCACATTAATTAATGACATTAGATTAACGTACACGGTACAGTGCAATAATAAAACCTTGTCGTAAGATCTATGTACAAAATGTACTGATCTAAGGAGTATAATGCATTGGATGAATGTAAAAGTTCATAAAATGCTTCAATGAATAATGAAGTTTTCATTGAGCCTAATTTTTAATGTACGTCCGTTCATTATCACAATTATCACATTCATCGGTTGAAAATTAATAAAAAAATAATTAATTCAAAGAACTTTTTTATTAGATCTACGTATTTTTTTGGATCAGTGTGGTCAAAACTTTTTTAGATATCTATTGATTTCATAATCAGATACGTCATCTTCATAACTATCAAAACTTCTAGACAGCCTTTTCTCAAAATCTGTATAATTTCCTTTTATTCTTTCCGTTAAAAATGTGCACTCCTAACAAGCAAAAAGATATATACACATATACATTCCCACAATAACAAAAGAAATAACCATACTTACTGCATCAGCAGTCGATACAGAACTAAAATCTAGGAAGGCACTGTAAAGTCATAAGCTGGATAGCTTACGTTAGCAATTATATAAAATTAATTAGACTTCCAACGATCCCGGAGACCACGCATCTGATATTAACGGAAATAGACAAAATTTCATATGTACTTTTCAGTTGCGATTTGGTCAACATTCATATTTTAAATATTCGATATTATCTGTGGGACACCCTGAATTCAATATTGCCGCACGATACTCACGACGAGAGTTTCTAATTATTAGAGGCTCTTTGAATGGAATTATATACATGTAGGTAAATGAAAAATAATACTCATTTTAAAAAAAATTTAATTACAAATGTTTTAGTTCAAGTGGTGTGTATAAGGCACTAATAAATTGATTTAATTATCGAACAATGAAATGCGGCTACTGTTACTGCGGACGACAACTGTGATGACTCGAACTACTGATTACTACTGACGATGCTGATAAGCGATAACCGAGAGCTGCTGGTAATTGCTTACTGGGACAAAAATAACTAATGCTCTACATTCAGCCATCCTGTACTATTCCTTCGATTCGGACGAGTCCTCGTCGTTGGAAGAACTAATATCTCGCTAGTTTTTCATGTTGTCGTTTGATTTGCGGCTTTTCGAACTGAATACCGGCCGCTCCGACCAATCCGAATGATTTCATTACCAGGATTGATAAATAACGCAATAAATTTTCATCTGTTTTAACCCTGCATGAAACAGGGGTAAGGTATGCATTTTCGTTGCTAGGAAAATACATTAGATAGGTCTTAGAAATGAAGTAAGTGCTAAATACCGGAAATTTTAAGGCTGACTAAACCCTCATTATTGTACGCCTAGGGTAATAAAAAATATAAAATAAAAAGGAATTGATTAAAAAGGGATTTTTGACGCGATCCTTTCCTATACCTGCCTCGTCGGTTGCAAGTGGTTGGTGCGCATAGTTGAGTATTAAACATCCGAGAAAAATAATAACTAGTGATTAGATATCATAAAAAGTAGAGTAAAGATGGGTGAGGGTGATTATATACAATATTTGAGTGGTTATGTGGATTTATATCAGACTAAATTAGTGTGTGATTAATATGAATATTAAGTGGGTATTTACTCGGTGGCTTCGCAAGTAGGTCCCGAAAAACCAAAGTTGTCATACACGGAGGGTATCACGTGGGCAGGTCCCATCCTTGAGTGGAGTTGAGCTTCCAGACCGCTCCTTAAGAGGAAAGATTCTTTTGCGTTTGTGCGCCCCGCTACCAATTTACAGTTTACTCATGTGTTAGTTTAATATTTCTAGAATATCGTAGATCTTATTTGTAACCCACTTAGCATATTACTTACAAGTTCACAGTTTAATGAGTGATAACGAGTAGACGTGTTTTTGTGTGATCCGGCAATTCCTGTACGCTCTAATAGTGTCGCTAGTTGTTACTCGAATTTCTATAATAATTTCCACATAATTTTTGTGTTTTACCTTGCCAATTGTTCTTGCTGAAGATGTCTGGTAAAATGAGAAACAATTCTGCTAAGTCAAAGGACAATTTTTTCGTGACACCTCTGACGGGTCCACACCAGATGCAGTAGGCAATTCTGTACAATCATCTACCAATTCTATCAGAGCTACTGCTGAGCCTACTGATTGTGTGTCTGTGTCATTTGAATAACTTGAAACTCGATTGGACCTGATACTTTGCGAAAAATTTGCGAATTTGCGGGAAAGCATTGATTCATTATTAGATATCCGCATCAGTGGAATCGTAAGTGACCTCAAGCAGACAATTGTGGATCTCTGCAGACACGTAAAGCTTCTAAATAAATCGGTCCTTGCACAAAGTTGCAAATAGCAAATGAAGAATTAAAAGGACATCAACGATCTGCTGACGTCATAATTAGGGATATTCCAGTAGTCCCAGATGAAAATCCAAATTCCATTGCTGCAAATATTTCATCAGTCATTCAACATCAATTATCACCGTTCTTCGAGGCCTTTCGTTTGAATTCACACCGAATAATTGAGAGCCGTAATACCTCCTATTATGCTGCGTTTATCATCGCCACTCGAGTGTAGAATGTTTTTAAAATCAGCTCGTCTGCATGGCAATGTTAACTTGTCCGATCTTCAGTGTGGATTTACTTCGGATAATTCGATCCGAGTTAGTGAAAGTCTAACGCAATTTGATCAAATTTTTCTACTTTTTCAAGAGATGGAGTTGTGATGGTGATACGAGTTGTGGGGGAGGGAGCAGTACTAGTTACTGACCTTAGCCAACTGTAATGATACCGAGTCTCCGGAATTTTGGAATTTAGGAGTATAATAATGAATTTTTATCTTTGTTATCTTTCTTTTGTTTATACTTTACAATCATTTTAGTCTGTTGTTTTAGATTGTAATTTTATTTGTTTTAGATTGTAATCTCATTGGTTTTCTTTCAGCGTTTTTCTATACCTAGTAATTCTCACATACAGCCATGATATGCTTCAATTTGTTTCTTTCGGTGATTCACTGTGATCCGCTTTGCCGGGGTTCGTGCTGTGATTATGATGGGTGATGCCTTATCTCCCGTGGACAAGATCAGAGCCATTCTCAAAATATTTTCAAAGCAGTCCAAGGGCCTTAATATTTGTTCATTCAATGCCCGTAGCTTAAATAATAAAGTGGATATCTTGCATGATGTTTTCTCTTTTGTAAATACACAGGCTATTCTCATAAGCGATTCATGATTTAAGCCACACATATCCTCGAATGCAGTAAGTATTCCAGGATTTTCACTTTTTAGAAATGATCGTATAGACTGCAGTGGTGGAGGAGTGGCTATTTATATTCATACATCACTTAAAGCATCTGTTCTAGCTTGCTCTTCCCAAGGGGCTTCCATAGAATTTCTTTGTGTGGAAGTTAAGTCTGGAATGGAAAGATGTGCCCTGATTGTGGTGTATTGCACAATAAACAGCTTTAATGCGGCATCGTGCATTGAACTCCAAAATGCTATCTATTATCTTGGTGGAAGTTACTCGGATATTATTGTTTGTGGTGATTTCAATGTTGATGGGTTCCGAAGCCAAGCTCTGAAGGACGAATTATGTTTTATGATGCAATCAAATGACTTGAAGATAGTAAATCATATGCCAACGTAGATATTTTAATACGAATAACCCATCGCGGTTGGATTATGTCGCTGTAACCAATGTTGACAAGGTGCTATTTCATAGCCGAATATATCCCACGAGTAACTTTGATCATAACGTTCTATATTTAACGTATTCCTTTGGACTGCAACACTCTGCTGGTTTAGAATCATTTTCCTATAGAGATTAAAAGAACGTTGACTTGGACCTGGTGTATGCAGACTGCATTAACTTGCCTAGGCTGGATATTTTCTCAATGGAGTCGGCTGACGATAAGTTAATAATCTAAGCAATCCACTTCTACAGCGTTTTAACTGGAATGTACCATTGCGAAGGCTAAAGCTTTCATCACAACGCTGTCCGTGGTTAACCAGCTACATTCGATTATCGCTGAACGGGATTTACTACTGCGTCAGTATAAAGCCACGCACAACCCTCCACCATAATCGCTACAAGGGAGCTCGAAACCTCGTGACTCTAAACTTCGATCTGCCAAAAGGCTTTCTACATCACTAAATTAAATCCTAAACTTCCAATTAAAAAACTTTGGAGCAACATCTGCTCATTGGATGTTGCTGGGAGAGAAACTCCACAATGCAACATTGATGCTGAGACCTTAAATGAGTTTTTTGCTTCTTCTTCCCCTATAGTCCCTAATAATCATCCAGCTGTGTGTGGTAATCGTTTCGAAGGTTTTGCATTGAATTGCAATTATGATACTGATGTTTTCTTTGCAATGTCCGGTGTAAAGTCTACTGTTCTTGGGCATGATCTGCTCCCTCCGAGATCCATCAGGATAATTTTCCCTGATATTTCTGATGTTGTACTACATATTTATAATTATTGTCTTGCATCTTCTCAATTTCCGTCATTATGGAAAAAGCCCTCACTGTCCCAGTTCCTAAAAAACCTCGCCCTAATGGAATTAATGATTATAGGCCTATTAGCTTGCTGTGTTCCTTCAGCAAAGTCTGTGAAAAAGTAATGTACAACCAGATCACCAATTATCTTGCCCAGCATCAGCTTCTATTACCTTTCCAGTCAGGCTTTCGAAGTGGACACAGCTGCGAAATTGCCCGTCTGAAGGCTTCTACGGATATTATTGAATCCTTAGTCTAGACCATCTAACTATCCATGTCTTATTGGATTTTAATAAGGCTTTTGACTAAGTATATCTCAATTTTCTCTCAATTTTTCCTCTTCAGCCATCAAGCTGATCAAAGGTTTTTTGACAACAAGCAGTCAAATTTCAAGACTCTATGTCGAACTTTCGGAACTCCTACTGTGGATTACCCCAAGGATCAATCCTAGGTCCTCCCTTATTCAGTCTTTTCATCAATGATTTGCAAATTTACTTGAGCAGACCAATTGGGTTACAGGAAGATTGTGTTGCTCGTGTAAATGAAAATTTAACGAGAATTTACGACTGGTCGGTAGCTAATAAGCTGCATCTGAATCCCAGCAAGTCTGTGTGTTTGCCGATCTATAGAAATCACCTCGAGGCATTAGAGCTACCACGAGTTATTTTAAATAACTTTTCCTTACCGTTCTCTAGCTCTGTGAAAAGTTTAGGTGTAGTCGGGAACAAAGAATTTACTTGCTGCAGCCACGTTACCAATATTTTAGGCAAGGTATATGGCTCCTTACGGCAGTTGAGAGTTTGTGGGTACTTTTTGCCTTCAGATATGCGATTAAAACTGGTACGTAGTTTGATTCTACCCCACTTTATGTATGGCACAATAGAATTTCCCAAGTTAGACCCCATTTGCCGTCGAAAATTGACAGTTGCATTCAATGATTGTACTAGATATGTTTACAACTTAAGACGCAGTGCCTACATCTCAATGCAAGTTAATTCAGCCCTTGGACATACTCTTGATACCCATCTTGTTCATCGCGACTTGTATTTTTTACATAAATTAATTCATAAAAGGAGGCCACAATATCTTTACAATAAGCTGCAATTCTTGCGCTCTCAAAGAAGTTTAGAAATTCTTTTACCATTCTCATTCTGGGGAGCGCTCTTATTTTGTCCAAACTTTACGTAAGTGGAATAGTTTACCCTCTAGTATACGTAGCACGAACTTTGGATCCTTATTAGGTACACATCATGGCTGTTCTTTATTTAGTATATTTTCTGGTTTTTTTCTAGAATTTATATGGTTTTTTCTTTTTTAATTTTGATTTCTTTCCTCTCTTTTTCTGATTTAATTGAATTTGCTTGATCTTGTTTTTCTTATTTTCCATTTAAAACAATAATTTTGTATCACTTCCCTAACCTATAGATCTGTATCTATTAAGATTTGTAATCTTTATACAGTTAACCGTAATAAAGTAATATTTTTGTATTGTTTTAAATCCTTTTCTTTCTTTTGCAGACGTTGAACTTTAAGGTGAGTTTATTTTATATGTGTTTTTTTGTAAAGAATCATATATATAAAAGATAAAGAAATCTCTACTAGTGTTTGTTTTTGTTTTATTTTTATCACTCATCCTAACAGCATTAAATGGTGTCCTTTTTATAGCTATTAAATTCCCCAGATTATATTCTGCACCTTACTTCCGGTTTTTGTTATCTGTTGTTTTTGTTTATGTGTTATTTTACGATTTTCTTCTTGAATTTTATTGGAGATCTTCAGATCTTCGAATGGTGTTCGTTGGAAAGACATATAGATATTCTGCTTGACTTTGTTAACAAATTTATACCACATTTCGGGCTTTTCTGCAAATAATTTCTTCAGAACTTCAATCGATTTGTCCGTTCCCGCGCGGTACTCCGGCAGTGACTAAGACATGTTCAATATCTAGTTCTTTGCAGAAATAAGAAAAAATATTAGATATAAACGCTCCGCCCCTACCGCTAATAATTCTTTTCGGATTGTCAAAATTTTGCTGCTGATCTTCTAATCTTTGACGATTTCTTCGGCTTCTAGTGTTTTTGTGTGATATATCCAAACGTATTTTAAAAATCCGTCCACCACATCTAAAATATATTTGTAGTTTTTGCAGGTTGAATCCATTGGCCCTATATGGTCCACGGATATGTTTGTAAGTGCTTTTCTTCCTTATATAGTGATTGCAAAAACTCTTTTTGCTTTCCAGCTACTCTACATGCTAGAATGCAGGGAATGTAGTTATCCAAAATATTTTGTACCGTTGATTGAAGTTTAGGAATGTAGAATTCTTGTTCTATTAAATAAATAGTCGTCTTAGTCGCGAAATGACCCTCTTTATTTGATTCCGATCAACGTTTCTTCCATATTTCTGTGTACTACTAATAATTCTTTCCCATCTGCTATTTCAAAAAAAGTTTCATTCGCTCTTTCATTTCGAATCCTTTAATTGCAGTTGCGTACTTGTATATTTCCTGTGCGTTCTTTATTCTTAGAGACAATTCACTATTAACTGCATAAATGACAGGATGTCGACTTAATGCATTAACGTGATTCATTTGTTTTCCCATTCTATGTCTCACTTCGAAATCAAGTTCCTGCATTAACATAATCCATCGTGAGATGGCTACTAGTAAATCCTTTTTACGAACTTCTACGCAGTCAATAACGACTGTAAAGGAATTGCTTTGGAGGTATATATGGAATTTTTTTAAGGCTAAGTAAACTGATTTCACTTCCACGGTATAGCTATGAAGTTTTCCTCTGGAGGTTAATTTTTATCACTATCGTAATATATCGGATGAAATTCGTTATTGTAATTTTTTTTAAGTAAAATTTATGTACCTCGATATTAGCCCCATGTCGAAATATATTAAGGACATTTTTCTCTGTGACATTAAAATATCAGTTCCTTTCCTTTCGTCTAATCCTATTTTGAAACTGCTGTCTGTTTTTAAGAGATTGGGTGCTTTTAAGAAATAATTTCGAATAAATTTCTGAAAATATCTGGGTAAAACCTAGGAAGGCTTGTAGCTCCTTACGAGACCGCGACTCTGTCAAGCTCTTTACTGTTCTAATTTTCATTTCAGACGCACATATAATACCAGTTTTCTATCAGAAGTCCCAAAAATTCAATTCTTCTTTTTAAAAAACTATATTTTAACCACTTATATTTAATCCGTTTGAAGCTGCAACATTTAAAACAGCTTTTAGTTTTTCAATGTTTCCTGCTTCATCTCGTGATGGGATGATTAAGGGCCGGTTTCACAGTTCAAGTTTAAACTTAAGATGTGGTTTAAACTCAGTTTATCTCTTCAACACAGTTTCACAGTGATAAGTTAAACCTCGTTTAAACTTAGTTTAAACCACCAAAATTGAGCGTTTATACTCAGCTTATCTTTAAATGTGAATGATTTTCGTACTCATTTTCGTAGGTTTAATTTATTTATTTTATTTTTTTTACTTTCGTAGGTTTAATTAATTAATTTTTTTGTCAGTAAATGACTCAGAATAGTTTTCTAGTTTACAATTGTACAGAAAATAGCTTGTTAATTCACAATTCAATAGTGCTGCCATATTAAAAAAGGGCGAACACTGTGAAACTCATTTTGGTTTAAACTCAGTTTAAACTACGAATGGAATTTAACTAATCCTGAGTTTAAACTCGAACTGTGAAACCGACGCTAAGTCATCCATATAGGTAACGGCAACGTTTTTGTTGATGGGTTTACGAACAATCATATGGATGAAAGGGAAGAAAACACTAGGGGAGTTACTTAACCCATAGGAACTCGAATTGTCCTTTTGATATCATAAACGTAGTTACTTTATACTTTCGGAAGAAATCGGCACGTGGAACTATTCGTTTTTTAAACCAAGGGTAGAGAAAACTAGAATTTCTCTAAAACTCCAATTATTATGATACCCTAGATGAATGCCAGTATGAACTTTTGTATGGTCACCTCTCTGTGCAAGTTTGATTTTTGAAGTGCTTTTGCGCACATATTTCTAAAATGGTTCGTCGGACAGTAAAAATGGTTATAACAAATTTCATAGAATTTCACATTCTAAAGAACTTTTCAGTACATTGAAACCGTCTAGGACACATCAATTCCACAGTATATGTAAAAATCCTAAATTTTTATATGGCAACACCAAGAAGGAGTTGTCCGATTTAGACCATTTTCAAACTTAAATTTACTTTCCTTTTTAAAAACCCGTGCAAAATTTCAGCCCTCTGAGTGAACTCGTTACCGAGTTAACGTGGGGACTGGCGTGGAAAAATCAAAATAACTTTTAATAATATTTGTGGGTGTCCAATCCATTTTGTTCTACCATCATAATTTCTAGGTGCTACAAACGGAATGAAAAACTCAGTATGCCCTATAGATTTCATCTAGGGTATCAAAAAACAAGGAAAATTCCGGAAAATCTAAACAATAATAAATTTCGGCAATCCAATGTATTCAGTTCAAAAGATACCACCAAAATGGTTACACTCGCCACAATTTTGTCTGTTCCATATTAGTTTTTTTGATGGATCGAATACTTTGCTGGAGTTTGGCCAAATAATATATTTCTTTTCGTACGATACGAAAATATTTAATTGGTGATTAAGAGCCGATTCTCCCTCTGCTTTTATAACTATTTTCTTCTACCGAATCATAGCCGCAGACGTAAATGAATCTCGTTTAGAAACACACACCATTTTATACCCTAGTTGAAATCTGTCCATTTGTGGGCACGATAACTCGAGGAGGCGTGCACTTAGAGCTGAAACTGTGCAAAAAAAAAGTTAAAAAAATTCGAAATTGAGGTTGCCATACAAAAATTTTGTTTTTCACTATATATCTGCACACTGCCTGAGAACGCGCTAACGTAGAGTGCTGAAATTATACACACAGCGTTTTCATAAAATAGTAAATACAATTTGAAAAATGGGCTGAATCGGAGAAACCCTTCTTGGTGTTGCCATATAAATATTTAGGATTGTTACGTATACTGTGAAAAGGATCAGTTCAAGACGTTTTTATTGTACTGAAAAGTTCTTGAGAATATGAAATCTCATGAAATTGACTCTAAACTTTTGTACTCTCCGACGAGCCGTTCGAGAAATAAATGCGAGAAATCACCTCAAAAATCGAACTTGAACACATGGGACCATACCAGACCATACGAAATTACATACCTACGGGCAGTCATCTAGGGTATCATAAGAATTGTTTTTAGATCAATTCTAAGTTTTTACTCGTTTGTTATAATAATCGCTTCAGTTTCCTTGGTCGTCCTTGCTTTTCTTGACTATTTTTCTCTTTTGAGGTATCCTGGGCTGTTTCTAATCATCAGTGAGCAATTTCTTCAATCGGATACAGAAAGAAGCCGTGATCCTTTAGACATTGAGTTTCAATCTGCTTCTCTGCAGAACAATGTTTATAATAATTGAAATGTTCATATACAAGCTTACATAAAGAAATAAATTTTACCGACAATTTCATAAAACGGTCAGTTCTGGATGGTGAATTAAAATATTTAGCTTCATAATGGCACGATACGAGTTGAACATTACCAACCAAAATAAAGCTCCAAGAATATACTCTCCACAACCTTCTTTGATCTTGATAAAAATTCAAAACCTTGTCAACGTTCTTCGAAATAAAAGTCAATCTAAAACCTGTGCAATTCATTATAAGTTAGGAAGAAGTTAATATGTTTGCAATAACATTATATTCTGCTAAAATATATCAAGATTCAAGATTGAGGCCCACGTAACTTTAGGTTAGAAAAGATTCCCAATATTTGGGGAAGGATTACCCAACATCTATCGTCTACCTAACACACTTAATATAAGCTAATGTCTAAAACTATCATAATTCACTAAGAAGTGAAATTTGAATTAATCATTAACTAAATATCTATCTGTAAATCAACTGTAAATGTAAAAAACTAACTTTTGGTAATACATGTATGTATGTAGAGCTGTATGATAATCGCATAGTTTTTGCGGCAAAAATTTATATTTTATGTAGCACACAAACGAAATGATTATTACACAATTACGGGCTTCAATTAATATTTTATTCAGTGAAAATTATCTCAGTCTTGAAATATAATTTGAGACCCTCTCTCACAACGAGAACCGGCAACTAGCGTAACTATGACAGACTCATCTGCCTGAACAATTACAATATGATTCACTTTTAATGATTTTACAGTTAGCTATGCGAGTCATGCAACGAAATATGGTATATTAGTGTCACCAATATTAAATAATTTGACTTTTATATAAGTATCAAAGAATGAATTAAAATTAATTAGCAAAGATACATTAATATTGATTGGAATTTACAAATCTGTATTTCATGCTTATTTAATTTGCGGTGTGTCACTCCAGTGTTCAAAAATTCAAAATGATTTTAATTTAGATTAGGATACTAACAACAAAGTACGCGGGCCCTTTTTGTGAAAATATCAACAATATGACAATTGGGCCAAGATCATTTTTGAGCTTGATTAAGTTAGATAAAATAGAAATACGATCCAATAACATTACGTTTCCTCTGTTTTCGCTAAACTTAAAGCTTGATTCACACCGCCTCTATAGCGATTGCAATAACGAAGCGAACTTATGTAGAGTTTGACCAGCGATTGAAATGTCTATCGCATCGTGCGCAATTTCAGTCTTCAATCTCTGTGTTGAACAAAATGGATAGTGCTAATTCAAGTGAAGTATATATTGGAGTCAAAAAATTAATTTGGTAAAATTCTTCCGGTGGTTTTCTTCCATTGACTTAAAATTTATCATATCCCTCATTTCTGATTCATCAAATGACCCCAATATTGCCTCTAATAATTGTCTTCTTCATTACTGGTTTCTAAAAAATATGAAGAAACTAATAAGCCTTGAACCATTTCAATAGTTGCTCTAGACTGTGTTGCAATAGGATTGATGAAAATTTTCCATTTTAGTGACAGAATTCCGAACACTTTTTCAACTATGTAGGTACTTAACATGCTGTGCAAATCTAAGTATTGTACTTATCTTTTAGAAGCTCTTTTCAAGCATACCTTCCTGCAAAAGCGCGCATCAAGTAAGATTTTAAAGGGAATCTTTTACCGACAATCGAAATATGAGGTATTCTTTTATTTAGATAGGGAAACACTTCTCGGGTGGTATACTTTAAAGAAACCGGATTCAAATTTCATTTCAATTTCAGCCGAAACATTTAAATACAACGGCGTCCGCAATTTTTCCATATCTTCCAACGTCGATATGATCAAATCTATTTTCTGTAAATTTCTTAGAATAAATGGATGCTTTTATACCTACGCAACGCATGTACGCTCATAAAACTTGTCAGGGGGCGAAACACAAGCTGTCCAATTTTGCATAAAAACTGTAAGGGCAAAGTTTCCAGTTAATTTCTTAGGAAAAACTGTGGGCTTCCCTACATGAGGCCGAGGCATCGTTGATTTTATATTGGAGCGAGGCGTTGCAGATTCAGTTAAGTCGAAATTGGCAAAATTCACTCACTGAGTCGCTAGTCTGATTTTGCGGTTTGCAGCGATTTTAATTTAGAAATAGTAAGCACATATAATTATTAATTACAGTAATCTTCGAGATACGTAACATGCGACTTACGTAAATTCGCAGTTACGTAAAATGAGAAATTCAAAAATGTGGAAAACAATAAGAAGCCTTTTCCTTACTCTATATCTTTATACAATTTTATAAAGATTTATTTTTTATCTCAAGCATTCAATATCTAACAATAATAAACACTAAAGATCAATTTATTTGAGTGCCCGTGACAAAGGCACGCAAAGTGCTGGGCACATCATAGAAAGTTACATGTAGAGCATCCAATATCGATAGTATTGATTCCCAGATCTCGGAAATATCCGACATTTTCATGATATCGAAATGTCGGAATTGTTTTAGCTCAGTATCGATATTTCGATATAATTTATAGACAAATTTAGTTTAAAGCACCTTAATAAATATTTTTTAACAAAATTTTTAATAATTTATGATTTAAAAATTTTATAGTTATTCAATTCTCAGAATCCTTCAAGATAATACACAAAAAATAATAATTTCACAATGAAATACACCCATACCTCGCTTTACGGCCTAGATACATTCCACGAAACTTGGCCGCAAAGCGAAAAGCCGCAGAAGGAATCAATTAGGTTTAGGATGTAGATATATCGACATCGAAAAAAAGTTTTTTTTTCCATTAATGAAACATTTTAGGCCGTAAATCGAAAACGTGCCTTAATTGAAGAGGGCCGTTATAGCGAAATGCCGTATAGCGAGGTATGGGTGTATTTCATTGTGAAATTATTATTTTTTGTGTATTATCTTGAAGGATTCTGAGAATTGAATAACTATAAAATTTATAAATCATAAATTATCATAAATTTCTTTAAAAAATATTTATTGGTGCTTTAAACTAAATTTGTCTATAAATTAAAGATTTTTTCGTACGTTTAGCCTAAGTGGTAAGTATCAAAATAGATATGTTATTTACTTCAAACCAATGAATTTCATCATAATTTACAGAGAAATTTCATTGTAATTGTTGTAATTAATTACAGTTTTATATTTTCATTTTATTTTTCTTATAATGACTCATGATGTCACAATTTCAAGATTTTAAAGGAGGCGCTGTCACAGACGAAAATAATGTTTGGTTTTATTTTTTGCATAGACAAAGAAAACCAACAAGTCAATTGCAAAAAATGTGGAAAAATACTGAAATCAACTGGTGGCAGTACCACTGGTCTCCATACGCATCTGAAATCGATGCACAACATTGTTTTGATGAAAAGAAAATTGGCTACAGACTCGGAAGCATCGACATCAGCGGCTGTAAAGGCAACCAAAAAACGAAAACAGCAATCACCGATTATTTTAAAAATCAACGAGATAACATTTTATCTGCGGTTTTCTCCAGACTCATTGCCTTGGACGGACTGCCCTTCAGTGTGTTCATTACTTCTTCGGAATTGAGAATGTGTCTCGAGGCTCGCGGTTTTGAAGTTCCAAAATCAGCAACCACAATTCGAAATATGGTGGTGGATTATGCATATGCCATGCAAAAGATGGTTAAGTTTGAACTGACCATTCTCCGCTCTCAAGGAAATCGATTTAGTCTAACTTTTGACGAATGGTCTTCCATAAGAAATCGTAGATACTTAAACGTGGAAGTGCTCACCCAGAAAGATTTTTGGAATCTTGGACTGGTCAGAGTTATTGGGTCGTATTCTGCAGAGAAGTGCATTGAGCTGGTTCAACAAGTGCTGCAGAAGTTTGATCTGAATTACCATCGGGACATTGTGTGCATCACAACCGACGGAGCGTCGGTTATGCGGAAAGTGGGACGACTGAGCACATGCGATCAACAACTTTGCATTGTTCACGGCATTCACTTAGCTATAATTGACGTCTTGTACAAACGGCCGAAAAAAGACACCGTTGACGACGCAAGGGGCGGAAGTGACGTTGACACCACTGCCGACTCTGGTAATAAGAATTGCACTGATGATGAAATGAACGATATAGGTGGTTTTGAAGTCGCGTTTACTGAAAAGGGCGACGAAATTGAGCTGGTTGAAGATTTGAAGCCATAGTGCGCCTCATTGTGAAGTTATTTCGTCGTTCTCCAACAAAAATCGACGAAACGCTGGGAGAATATACAAACGATGAACTTGGCAAACCCATCCCATTGAACATGGACACGAAAACACGATCGAACAGTCTGTATGCAATGCTTGAACGCTTCTTAAAATTAAAAAATTTCATCAGAAAATCACTGATTGATATTGACTCCAAAATTGAGATCAGTGACTTGGAGATTGACAACCGATGAAGTTGTCGCGTGTTTGGAACTCGTGAAACTGGCCGTAGAAGCATTGTGTCGAAATGACGCGACTCTTTTGTCAGCCGATACGGCCGTAGTGTTTATGATCAATAGCTTGGGAAAATCAGATTTGGCTGTCCATTTTAAAATATCTTTGGTGACGCGCATCAACGGGCGACGGACAATATTTTCTGGCTTACTGCATTACCTCCACAAAGGTCATCAGAAATATGAAAATGTTGACAATGCTCTAGATTTTCGGGAACATAGCAAATTAGCGATTGCCACTGCTGTAATTGAACTACATGAGCGACTTAACAAAGCTGGAGGAGAGCAAGTGTTAGTAACCGATACATCGTCTGACAGTGATCCAGTAGATGGTTCAGCCAGATTAACTATGAAGGAGCAACTTGACATGGCCATTTGCAATAATATGAAAAATCAGCCCAAATTCAAAACGGGTAATAGTTCGAAGGATGTTTTGAAAGCTGTTCGCAGGGAAATGGCCACCTTCGAAGAGGATGGAACGCGGGGTTCTTATCTTCGTGATGCCTACGAATATCTAAAAACAATAAAACCATCTAATATTGAATCCGAATGGGGAATTTTCCGCCAGTGGAAACTTCGCCACAAAACTTCGTTCATCTTTAGAAGATAAAACCTTGAATGCTCTATGTTTTCTGCGAGCCCACTTCCAGAAAGAGCATCAAAATAAAAATAATGGAAAATAAGAATAAATGTACATACTAATTTAACTTTCGATAATTTTTTTTGAAGATATAATAAATGTTCTGTTAATTTACATTTTATTTTTTATTTAAAATTTTTAAATTGCAGACATTCAATATCGATATTAATATCGGAATCTCGGAATTGAAAAATTTCAATATCAAAATAACGGAATTGAAAAACCTGTCTGCTTTTGGATGCCCTAGTTACATGGTAGATTAACATTGTAGCAAAATAAACAATAAGAGTACAGATATAGGTACTTAGAGCATAGTAAAGTCCAGTGATATACATATTACAAATAAAATAACATAGTTGTTAAAGATTGAATGTCGAAGGATGTTATAATGAAAACTCAGATAGTTTTAATAAAGTTTAATTGATATAAATTGATTCCACAGCTGGACAATGTTGTCTGTACTAGCTTCAAAGAAAAAGTAACAATGCACTGCTAGATTTGGTTCATGTAGATTTAACGAGAGTCTGAATTCAAAACTAGACCGGTTTTATTGACAAAAGCTACAAAAAATTAAGCGGTATATTTCGAGCATGAATAGATGAAAAATAGCAATAGTCTACAAGTAAATAGTAACTTAACCTTGAACTAATTTGATTATCATAGCAGCAGGCTAAATGACCGGATGTGCAAATAATGTAATGGTCAGTAATTCTGGTATGAATCGAAGAATCGTAATCGTTGATGAAAAATTCGTTGCTGATTCTAAACAATATCAAGTGTCAATATTATAGCAATAAACGAAAACACATAATAATAAAATTATAGGCTCATAGAGTGCAGTACAGCATAATGTGAAAGCAAGTAAAAAAATAAATAAATGGAATAAAATAAAATAAAAATTAAAATAATTATGCGATATACAACACGGTATAAGCATTGCCGCGAGAATTTTTTGTTTTTTGTTTATAATTTATATATTTTATATATATATATATAATAGTGAAGAGCAAATCAAGTTCGGAGGTCAGGTTCAGGAAATCCGGGCCACTGTCTGTTACATCGAGCGTCCTCTGACATTTGATTCCCGATGGTTGCCCCGCGGAGGAATATGTTCCTACCACCATATTATGAATGGACTCTAGGGAGGACAAGCTGCTCGAATATCTAGGCATTAAGCCATGTCTAGCCTTGTATATCAGCTGCAGCGTGCTAACCTCATACACGTTCTCCAGCGGGCGTGTGAAAAGTAGTTCAAAGAGATGGGGGGGGGGGGGAGGTGGCACCTGCGATCCTCGTTTAAAACGGAAGTCATATCTGGAGCATGCCATATATGCACGAGGCAGTTTAGAGGGGTTATCTCTGGAGTTGGGGAACAGTACTACTTCAGCAAAGAAAAAGTGTGGACAGAGCAAAGCAAAAAAGTCTAATGCGGGTGACCACATCAATGTGATGAGAGGCCGCATAGAGCGAGCGCAGGCCATAGTAGATCCTTGAGCAAATCCTGTTTATCTGTGGCTCCCACGTGAGACCAAAATTCACTAGAAGACCCAGCTTCAAGACTGGTTTAGTTAAGATCGGAATGCTATGGCCCTGAAGAAGCAGGTTAGAAAGTACAGACATGTTGGTGATGTTTCTGAGTCGAACGGAGTAGAGGCTTGCTTGAGTTTTCGAGGGATTTATGGACAGACCATTGTTTGCAGACCAGACAGCAATCTCAGCCAAAGTCACATTGATTGTTACAACAGGCTCGTTTAGATTATTCCTACGAGCAGCAGAGTAAATCTGGAGATCATCAGTATAAATATGGAATCGCACATTACTCAGTACTGTGATAATATCATCTATGATTAGTGTTAACAGCAGAGGTGCCAACATACCTCCCTGCGGCACACCATCAATTAGAGGTATCAAAGATGAGTAGGGGTCATTGCATCTCACCATTAAATGTCTATGACTTCAGTAGTCCTCAATGAGTCTGCAGATGGAATCAAAGAACCCGGAACTCGTGCGAAGCTTGGTGATCAATAGTGCATGGGGGTCAGAGTCGAAAGCCTTACTAAAATTAAGAAGAACATGAACTACACAGCTACCATTATCACATAGGTCGCGAATGTCCGCGGCAACCTCGAGCAAGGCTGTGCTGATCGAATGTCTCCTGAAGCTTCACTGCATGTTAGAGGATAAGTCATTCCGGTTGATATATGATGTAATCTGGTCCATCATGTGGAGTTCAAGTAGGTTACATATGGTCGGTAGAATAGTGATTCGGACATATCGGAGGGGGAGTTTATTTTGGGAAGAGATGTAAGCAGACCCACCGTCCAGTGGTCCGGAAAGTGCGGAGAGGACAGTAGTCTATTGAGCAAATACGTGACTATCGCTAGGATGAAGGGCAGAATCAACTTGTAGAACTTTAGCGGCGCGTCCATATATCCCACAGCATTTGTCTTAATCTTGTGGAGAGCAGGCTCAACATCAACCTCAGAGATCTTGCTGAAGTTAAGAGCATTGTCAACAGTAGGCGTGCGGGCACCAGTGGAGATTGTATCATATGGAATATGCTGCGGACGGGAAGAGCTGCCACTTGACGATCAGGCAGCAGTGTGGGGCTGGGGCAGAGGTACCCAGAATATTCCTCTGGGTCAAAATTCGGCTGAGCCTTAGCTTTAGACCCAATGCCAAGATCATTAATTTTTAACCAATTTATGATATTACCTTCCCTGATGCCGGCTAACGTGCTCTCACTTAATTTCGCCTTGACCGAGTAGTTCGCAATGAATATAATGTCTTTAACCGTACGAATCTTAATGGTCTTGAGCGGACCTGTCTCTCAAATATTGAGCGTAATGAGTGGGAGAAATATTGAGCTGCACTATCAGGGTCGGGGTCATTATAGACGGGGGACCAATAAGTACCTTCAAGATCTGCCTGAAGGGCGCTCGTCTGCGTCGCTGAAAAATTTCTGTAGGTCGTCCAGAAGTTGGGTGATTGACAGCGGATATCGAGAGAAGCTGACAATAGTTCGTGACCCGAGCTGCTAGGACATTGCCCAGAAGAGACAGGTCGGAAGCTCGGAAAATATATCAACAGGTTTAAAGTAGTGGCAGAGGTGGGACCGTGACGTGTGGGCATATTGTTAAGAATACCAACTCCTTTCTCACTCAGAAGGTCCAGGATTGAGGTGGATAAGTTGGATGGCTGGCTGACATCAATGTTAAGATCACCGCCAATCAGCAAGTGCTCAGAGCGGCTTGCTAAACGCTCAAGAGCATCAGAAACGACAAGAAGGTCGTTATCCGAAAACGTCGCTGCATATCTATACACGGCAGCCAAGGTGATAGGCATGATGCAGGAATTGCGTTCGATGACGTCAACAGCCAGAATCCCCCAGCTCACATCAGTGAACCGAAACAGGACTCTGGATTTCAGGGCATGAGCCAACTCCTCCACCTTTCCTGGCGGTTCTGTCATGCTTATGTAGCCTATACCCAGGAATTCCAGGCATTCTTGTGGAGTGATGATTTTTGGACCAGGTCTCACTCACTAGTAGAGCACCAACATTTTCCAGCGTTGCCAGGTGTCTGGTATCTGTAATGCTCTTAGGGGAAGACCGAGCAATGAAAGATAGGACGTTAAAGTTATTAGACGGTAGGAAAGTAGACAGATCTACTTGAGCTGTGAGATTATGGTTTAGGCTTTTCATGCTGTTAAACGCTATCAGAGAGAAATGTTGTGCCAGGTATAGTTGGAGTGTGAGAAAGGTACTGTGCCAGTTCCAGTGGAGAAATGAGCTGCATTGAAGTCGGTTGTACATTTGGCCGATCTGTTCAGTACAAACACTGTTCTGTTGCTTGCGTATACGATTTCCACCATATTGCGCCTCCTGAGCCTAAGTGCAGCATGTAGAAGATAGAGATCCTTCGGAAACAAATCTTCGTTTATGTAAGTTCTAGTTGAAGGTCCCTGTGGGTCGATTGAGCTTAGGGTTGGAGGATTTTACTTGAGCTGCTTTACGTATGCTCTGAAGAATTCCCAGAAATTTTCCTCCTTATAAAATCTTATGAAGACTTTTGGCAGGATTTGTGTTGGCAGATTAGGTTTTGATTTGCCGGGTGAGATAAATTCAATTTCATCTCGGAATGCACTATCCATCTCAATACTCACATACAGGGCAGGTAACAGAAAGTCCCTGCCCCTGCTGCAAGTCAGTGCACTGGGGAGATTGCTAATAATAAGCAATAATCTTATTTTATCATAAATGCGACGCAGCACGCCAATGTCAACTGGGCTGTCACCCGTATTAGAGGAGATCGAAGCGAGATGATCAACCCTCTCTGTTAAGCCTTGCCTCAAGATTCAAATCAGGCTTTTTGGTCAGCACTCCGCAGGGATCCTAATCCATGGAGTTGACGTGCAGAGAGCGTTGACTAGTCTGTGACTGACTCATGAGCGCACTATTGATCGGCGTGGGCGACAAGACGGAATTGGCAACTACCTGTATTTGACTGAGATCAGCAGTTGAAGCTCTATTTGTTATAAGGAGATAGGAAGCACCGCTATTGCTGTGTTTGTTGCAATTATTATTGTCAATATAAATGCTGTTATTATTATATGCACTTACGCCAGCACATACTTACCATTATTTACATATATATTCTTGTAACTAATATCATTTTTAATATTGCTGCTATTGTTCAAGTCATTATTTTTTAATTTCTCCTTTTTTACCGCTCGCGTTAGTATGAGCGCTCCTCCAAAACCGGTCTCGCAGGCTACAGGATTTAACATTACCAGGGAAGCTGACACAGCGGAGATTACAGGAGACAGATCAGTTGCTTCTGTCGTGTCCTCTCCACAGACGATGTAGGCCTGAGTCCCATAGGCACCTGGGTGGTTCAATGTACAAGAACTGCAGTACGCCCCCCAGAAGCTGAGTAGGTCAAGCCGGACTCGGGCGGGGGGGGGGGGGGGAGGTCGTCGTGCTAAGATCCTCAGAGGTACTCACCGCGTCAGACATCAGTTGTCGGGTGTCGCAGCACTCTATTGTTGCAACCGGTTTTTGTTCGCCAGATACAAAAAGCACAAACCCACGGGAGGTCATTGTACCTCGTATAAAAGGCGTAAAAGGTGGGGTATGAAATTCCACCACAAAACATGTGGTGAAACTCCGGCAAAACAAGCACCTTATCCACTCGCCCTTTTTATCTATGGAGAACTTCTTAGGAGGATCACCCGGAGTTACAGGTGGCACATATGTCAGGTTTGGAATTTACTTATAGTGCTGGGTCAGCCTTGTTCGTAACATATGGAACAGAAATAGAGCTGACCTTGGTAGGTTTACGAATCTTAGGGGGTGTTTTCATACCTGTGTTTTCTTTGCTGATCTGGAAGTTTTGCTAAGTGTATTCCGGAACTCATAACCTCAAGTAATATGGTCGGGTATTCCAAAGGGTCGGGCAGTGAAGTTCCTGAGTCCAAGGAATCCGATACGATTAGCTGTGTGTAAAATTCCACATATTAAATACATACACGCAAATTTTAGTGCTGCTTTAACGGGTGGTTTATGTCGTCAAAATCTAAGTCCAGCTTAATATGGACACTGCTGCTCAAAGTGCCAAAAAATAAAAAAATAATCCCGCGATAAATAACAGTGCTACATATCTTGCTATCCATGTATTGTAGAAACTATGTCTATGAAATTCGTTAAATCTACAAAATCTTATTCGATGTTCTTCAATTTCATTTACAGACTAAATCTATGAAATCCATAAAATCTGTTCAATGTCCACCAATTTGATTGAACCTAAAAATTACACACTAACAGAAATGTCAACACAAGTGATAATTCTACCACGCTAAATATAATGAAATATTAAATATTAAAAAAAAATTAAATGTAATTGTGTGCTAAATATTACGAAAAACTGAAATATTAAGAAACTGATGCAATGTTACCCGCCGATATTAAAAAATATTAAATATTAAATATAATTGTGTGCTAGATATGTTGAAAAACTGAAATATTAGGTTTCAAAATGTGCACTCAGTCGCGGAAAATCTCGAATTGATGTTTCTACTGGAGTCCTAGGTGCCAGCATTACGTGCTGAGCACTGAATGGTGAGATAAGATCCAATATGGCAAAAAAATTATTGCTACTCATCGAGTTGGCTAGAATCCCAGCTGCCAATGATAATCGGGATTTATTGCGCAGATCTTCTAGATCTTCTTGCAGGCTAGTTAAAAGCATATCTTAAGTGTTTATAACACTTTCACTTTGCTTATGTGTCAATTAAAAAAAAAAATTCGGTAAGTACGCCAGTCCAGCGTCGTAACTCAGAATCTCCGAAAGTCCTTTTCAAGTTGGTCTTCCACATTATCTTTCCTTGAATTATTATTTCAAGCGAATTTCTCACATTAAAACACACAAAAAACGAGAATAAATTTGCAGTTCTCTTTTTGACGAAGGAATTGCTGCACGAAGAAACCATATTGACTGAAGAAGAAAAGGCCTGTGAACAACATTTTTTATCGACAATTAGTCGTAACGAGTTCGTTCGATATACTATCTCCCTTCCCTTTACGCCTTCACACTTCCATTGGGTAATTCCATACATAGCGCCATTAAGCGATTCCAGTACATTGAACAGCATTTCAAAAGAGATTCTGTTTACAAGGAGCAGTACATAAAATTCATGACAGATTATTGCGAACTTGGACAAATGGAACCTATTCTTGAAGGCGAAATTTAAATTGAATTTCAGAAAAGTTACTATCTGTCTAATCACGCAGTTTTTAAGAACTCAGCTATCTCAGAGATTCGCGTTGTATTTGATGGTTCATGCAAGTCATCAACTGACGTTCATTGAATGATAAACTGATAGTTGGAGCCACAATGCAAAGAAATCTGTGTCTGTATTGATACATTGTCGCAAGCATGCTATAGCATTTTCAGCAGACATTGAGAAAATGTACAGCCGTTATACAGCAAGACTTTTATGTCGATGATCTTCTTTCCGGGGCCAATTCAACTGCCGAAGCTCTTCAATTGAAGACCGAATTAATTCAAGCTCTAAAAACAGCCTGATTTAATCTGACAAAATGGATGAATTAATTACTCCTCAATACATATCTGAAGGGCCTCTCCACATTAGTGACAACTCAGACATAACAAAGGTGCTAGGAATCATGTGGGATTCACAAGAATACACTTTCCTATTTAATGTGTCAACACTGTCAGACAAGGCATATACAAAAAGAGGTATATTGTGGGAATTTTCTCAGATTTTCGACCCGACGGGTCTACTATCTCCAATTACCATACCCATCAAAGTGCTCTTTCAGCAGCTTTGGCTTCTCAAGCTAGAGTGGGATGAAGTGTTACCACCGAACGTTGCTGAGAAATGGAACGAGATCAGAACCAATCTACCGAAATTTCCCGAATTAAGGATTCCTCGACGAATTTGCGCTTCTCTGGACAAGATAGACCTACACGGGTTCTCAGATGCGTCGGAGCTAGCAATTAGTGCAGTTCTTTATTGTGATGCAGTATCTGATAATGGAACTATATCAGTAAATTTGGCTGCAACAAAAACCAAGGTTGCTCGCTTGAAGCAAGTCTCAGTACCAAGACTTGAACTTTCTACTGCAGTCCTGCTAACTAGGCTAATTTCGAAGGTACTAAGAGCATTAGCGTTGGAAGACATTCAAATACATTGTTGGACAGATTCCAGCATTGTATTATCCTGGCTCTCTGATACACCATGCCGCTGGAAAACATATGTGGCCAATAGAATGGCGGAAATTTTGAATACAGTTCCGTGCATCTGCTGGCAGCACGTACCTTTATCCCAAAATCCGGCAGACTGTACGACGAGAGTCATGACTCCAACCCAATTACTTCAATCTCAGTTGTGGTGGAAGGGTCCCTCATGATTGCTCGATGACGAATCTACTGGCCATCAACTGTCAATTCCGTTGACCTGACCAGCGTGAAAACTGAAGAACGAAAAGATCCGGTCGTCGTCTGTCATCAAGAAATCAATGATAATATCCTCTCCGATCTCTCCGTATGGTGTTCAATTTACTCTAATCCGGCTCGAAGGACCACATGAAAATGAGTTCCTCTGATTAATTGCTGCTCCAAGAAATTAATCTGATGGATGATTTTCTTGATGAATAGACTCTGCTTGATTTTGCACTAAAGAAAGTTTGATGTTTATTTATTCAAAATATATTTATCCAGCTCTTAGGACTTAATTTGTTCCCAGCATTTAGAAATTAAGAAAAAAAAATAAATTTTCGATAAAACTTGCAAACAGCTTTATTTTCAACTGCACTTCACGAACGCTTGAACTAGAAAAAAAATTGCCCTTCATCCCAAAAATCACCAGCCTCTATGACTAGCTTTAACGGAGCAATTCTATTGTTCTAATGCCATTGTCTATTCTATTGTTATATAAATACAATTAGATGCAATTTCGGCTGGTAAATGAGACAAGTATATATCAGAATTATTTTGAATAGTGTAATACAAAATTGAGTTAAATGGACTTTATACACATTTCAAATTCTATAAAACAACGAACATAATGAAAATTTTCTGAACTACAATGTTATGCAATTGATACAATTTTAATATAAATCTAAACAGTACTCGTAAGATGTTGGTTACTCCAATGTGTTGAAAATTAAGCGTAGAGTCTTTCTGACGCTGATAAAGTGAATTTTTTTATGCAAATTGCACAGCACAAGTAAAGAAGTGGAATTGTACAAAAATCTAGTTGTACAAACTAAATTAAACTTGTAATTTAAATTAATTTCGCTTGAGGTCGCGCCCAGGCCTGCGACACACCCACCCACATACAAACACACCCACATATACGCACATACACGCGCCTAATTTCATGAAGTGTCTAGACTTTTCGCGAAGTGCTAAGTTACGTCAAATTTCAATTCGATTCCATTATTTGTTTAAAGTCAAAGTGACATTTTGCATTCTATTTCTAAGAAAAAATTCTCGGCAATAAGTAAAATTATCCCTTCGCGTCGCTGGCGTCTAGACAATTTTCAGTATAACAAGTCATTCTTAGCTTTATTATGCTTTTAAACCTAAATAAGTGTCTTGGATTGGTTGGTTGATAACATGGAAATTATGACACCTACTGAGAAGAGCCGACATTACTGACTACTCCGAACTAGAATATCTATATACTTTATAATCAATGGCTTTACCCAGTCTTTATATGGTTAGATGGTCTATTCAAAAAGCCTATCCAACCCATCCGTCCAATCTATACAACCCCAACCGTTCCTTTCATTGGAAAAATAACAACAATTTACTCAGCTGAAAACAAAAAACTAAAATTACTTGGTTCTACGTCAAAGCAAAAGAAAAATGATTGCAGTCAATGAAAAAGACTTGTCCGTTACACTTGTCGGTTAATATGAACTGAGTGGCATAACATTTGACTATGGGCCTTGCTTATCTGTTATTACTTACCTGTGGTACAACTTTGCTGGAATATTTTTTGTTTTTGTCCATTTTTGACGGAGATATGGTATTTTGAAATTTGAGAAAAGTGACCAATTTTGCTTTCTTCAAAAATTTATATCTTCGAATATACACATCACAAGCCCATGAAACATACGCTATTTATTTCAGGCTCTTGAAAAAAATAAGTTGAAGACCTTTTTCTGAAAATTTGCTTTCAAGGATATTGGATATGTCCGCTATCCCTGAATATGCCAAAAACCCAAAACTCGACTTTTTTTTAAATTTTTTTTTAATATTTTAGTCTTTCATGAGTATAGAGGAAGTTGCAAAAATGAGAAAATGGAACTCCTTGAAATTTGGATGGAGTTACTTTTTAAATATATGTAGTTCAACCTACTTTAAACCGAGATTGAGTTGTGAGATTATATGCAGTATGTTTGGTAAATAAGTAGGATGAAGTATGCCAATGGATTTAATGGAGTCTCTGGATCATACTTTTGTTGAGACCCCTGTTAAAAGTTACTCCTTCCGACTCAGATTTATATTTGAAAAATATTCGTTTTTCCAAGGAAGTGTGTTCACTTAAATGCTCAGAAGTCTTTTCACGGATATTGTCGGATCAAATTTGGGTACTGGTTCCCAAGGGCACCTTTCATGCTTTACTACGATATCCAAATTGTTACGATTTTTTGGTAAAATTTCTCAATTAGAGAGCCTTAAATATGACTTCTTGAAAAAAATGTCATACACATTTGTAGTTTTATCCTAAATCCTATAAAGATTTTACACTACGACATAATTTTTCATATAATTCAAATGAATAGGACTTTATTCGAAGTTTATTTATTTCTTGTTCCATATTTTAAAATGTCTCACTCTTGTATATGTATACATTCTATTCAAATCACAAATATCAGTGTATACAGAAATTTGGAAATGTGCTGTCTCTGACCTCCTCTCCTAGTGGAATTTATGTTTTCAAATTAATTTCTATTCCCAACAACTTTACAGAAATGTGCAATATTTTCTACATTTCCAGAATTCCTGTTGAGAATATAATTGCGAAAAATCTATGTATCTACATATGTAGATATACACAGCCAAGTTTTCTTTTCAAGAGTATCATGATAACAATTGTACCGTGCAAGAACGTCTAACTTGGCGTAACGCTTTTCAATTACACCGAAGAAGAACACAGTGCTGCGATGCACAAATTGAAAACAAATACTTGCGAGGATTACACTTGAAGGATTTCAAACTTTCGTCGTAATTGCATTTTGGGCTTCATAATTTGTTAAGTGCGCACCTTTTCTGAGTGCCGTGCTGGCATAATTTTCAATAAATGATTGCGTGACTTGGTTTAGGGGAGGAATTTCCTGTTTGTTTAATAACTTGCGTTCATAATTACGGGTAAAAGCCAAGCAGTAAACAAGGAATGAAATGCGCTTACGCTATGTCTGGGAAACATTTTCTCAACAAATCCGATGAGTAATTTTAGTGGCAAATGTACTGTGGTAGTGAAGTGTAAGTAAAAGTTTCTGCTATTGTTTCATTCAATCCTCGTCGAACAGATATTTGACGAATAGACTACCCTTTAAGTTGAAATATTAAAGCCAGTTAGAATAATACAGAATGAAAATTTCGAGTAGTCTCCAAATTAATTAATATCGCGGAAAAGTTAGTTAACTTGTACTTCTTCAATTAAGTCTATTACTTTTGCCAAGAAGTTGCTCTCGTAATTATATCCTAGATGAAATGTATATGGTATACTAAATTTGTTATTCCGTTTGTACCGCATAGAAATAATACTGGTAGAGCAAACTGGGTTGGACACCTATGCATAATATTAAAAGTTATTTTGATTTTTGCATGACTGTCTGTCCATTTATCTATCTGCACGATAACTACAGATCGCTTGTACTTCCAGAGCTGAAATTTCACATATGGCTTTTAAAAAAAAATTGTAAATTTTGTTTGAAAAATGGGAGAAAAATGGGTAACTGCTTCACGCTCCCTGGCAACCCTCATACAAAAATTTTGTTTTTCACTATATATTTTGACACTGAATGAAAACACGTCGACGTAGGGAGCTGAAATTACAAGGCGTTTTCATAGAAATAGTGACAAAAAAAAAATTCAAAAAACGATCAAATCGGGTCACCGATTTTTAGTGTTGCCATTCAAAAATTGAGGTTGTTTACTTATACTCTGAAAACGACCTTTTCATCGTACTGAAAACTTTTCAGAATATAAAATCCTATGAATCTGGTTATAATAATTTTTATTAGCAGACTCGTTCTAGAATTAGCTGCAAAAATCCAATTTTAAAATCGAACTTGTACAGAGGGGTGGCCATACGGAAGGATGTATGGGCATTCATCTAGGGTGTTATAAGAATTGCTCGTAGACCAAGTCTGACTTTTGTACTTGTTAATTACTAATTATTAGTAAAATTCACTGTTTACCACGAGTAGGTATATTTCTTTATTTTAATTTTCAATCCAGCGATGAATTAGATCTCATCAGCATGGTTATCTGTGATCGCCTACAACAGAAGTTCATTAATGGAGGCCAGCCAATATAAACACTGTTTAACAAAAGCAAATGTAAATTAAAATTAAATGTAGTAGCAAAATTTCTCTTGCAATTTTTAGTCTTTATATGGACAATTTGGTGACCTCCATCGTTGAACATCTATGGTAGGCGATCAGAGATAATCATACTGATAAGATCTCTCTGGAAGACTGTCTCGAAAAATTAAGTCAGGTTTTTATTTTTCTTTCCATTTGGGAAATTCATTGTAACAATAACAATTTTACTGCAGTGATATCCGTGAAAGGACTTATAAACATTTAATTGACAGTTCCTTTGAAAACCGAAAGTTTTAGCGGTGAGGGGTGGAGTAGCTACAAGCAAAGTTTGATCAGGATACTCCAAGGGATTGATTGGCATATACTCCTCCTACTTATTTACCGAACACCCTGTATACTATATATAAAGCCACATTATTAAAATTGGTAAACCAAAACATAAACTACATTGAATTCTTAGCAAATGGAAATTTAAAAGAGATTTCCCGATTTAACGCATTAATCCTTTTTTAGGGTAGTCGTCATTTACCACATTTTCCTTTTATCAGGATAGTTTTTATTTACCGCCTTCTTAAATTATTGAATTCTTCACCACGCAGTTAGGCGATCAAAACATCTCATTCAACGCGGAAGAAAAATCTTTTGAAAGTTTTAATACTAGTATTTCGAAATCTACCAAGATTTGTAAATTCCTTTACATTATTTATTAGGAGACATGCAGCTAATTTTCCATGAAAAATTCAATGGAAAAATGTTGGTGACCTGAACACTTAAATATTATTTAATAATTAGTTAAATTAATTTGATGATCTGTGCTATTTAAAAATTATTAAGCCGATCAGACTGGCTATAATCTTTATGAGATACATACAAATAAATGCTCCCTACTTTGGGTCAGAACAGTCAGCGGAATAAACTATTATAGTAGGTAATTCAAATATAAGCTATAAATGGAATTGCAGTATCAAAACACAATTGCGCAACTCTTCTGAATATAAAAATAATGTTTACCTTCTTTTCTCTATGGTAGTTGTAAGCTTAATTATTACTTTGATAAATTAGATTTATCCAGTTAATGAAATTATAAGATCGCTCCCTCACTGAATCCATAACAACCAATTTACCTAGATTAAACTTTAGCTCAGAGTTGATTATAATTTTTCCGACGAGGAAAACGCTCCAATTAACAAAATTAGCCTAATTTGAGAACTGAAGGGTTGAGCAAATTTCATGGAATAAGAATTATTTATGAATCGTAAGGGCAGAGGCAGTCTCAAAGTTCATTTCAAACTTTTTCCCCCTAAATTTTACGTGGTGAGAATTTTAAAATGGATTTTTTCCTCGAAGCTTCGTATTAGATTTTTTTTTTGTGGAAAATTTAAAATAATCACGTAACACATAATATATATATACAGTAGATATATACATATTTTGTGTTAGGAAAAATGCTATACATATTTACGTCAGAATATATTTGGACATGGACTGGGGTCAAATGTGATTGCAGACGAACAAACAATATTCTATTTTGGGTTAATGTTGCCTGTGGGGAATTGTGTTATTTTTTAAATTTCAATGTACCTCCATATATATAAGTTACATACAGCAATCACATATTCGTCCGATAATTTATTGTTGTGCTTTAGTGTCAATTTGTGGTAACGTAATTTTAGTACACTTATTCAAAAGCAGAAACTATTTCTTCACGAAAAAAATTAACGATGTATTTGATTTGTTTTGAGAAATTAGATATTCTCGTATATTCGAATAGTAGAAAATATACACATAATGTGGTAAAAGTAGTATAATATGATTCCCGTGTCCTCCAGAAAGTTCCAGTAACCTCCTGAGAACATACTATATAACTAATTATTGGGATTAATTTTGTATTATTAACTTGTAATCAGAATTATTTTTATGATTTTCTATAATGGACACAACATATAACTTGCGGCTGATATATAATTTATTAGTGCCTAAGAAAAAGTTATAAAATGTGTATACCTATAAATTAAAATTGATAAATAAAATTATGGTCGAACTAAAAAATTTTCAAAAGTTATGAAGATAAGTGATCCAGGTTTAAAAAAAAATAATTGACTTCGCAGCTCTGAAAAGACTTTTCTGTGGTTTTTTTCTTCTCTTCCTGGATAAATTCTATTGTCGTATACATAGTTTAAAGTTCATCTTGTTGAATACATTGAATAAAGTTTGAATTTGAATTTAAATATCGAGATCATCTTTTATATCATTTTATCCTTTAATTGGGTACTATTGGGCCCTTCCGTTTAAAGCAGACAATGAACATGTGATATTTTGAAGTTTTATTTTAGGTCTCTTCCTACTCTGTTCCTTTGTTTGTTTTTAAGATTTCACCTGGAATATCTACAACTTACTTGAATGTAATATGCTCTCATTTATATACATAGAGATGTCTAACAATTTCAAAAGCCTAGAAGTACTTTAGCAAATTACCTTAAAACTCTACAAACTCTGCAATTAGATGTTGCAGTGTAAAAATGTCAACAGTCCTTAGATTTATGAAAACGCAATAGCACCGCGAGAAAAAAAGAAAAATTCTTAATAGCTTCCAGCGTATATATATCTTTATTATCAAACCAATTAAATAGGAAAATAACTGAGAGCACGCAAGGGGGTGCAGCAATAATGTACTGAAAGTATGGTTTCAAATTAGTTGCAGTCTTTAATTACTAACTGCAGAATGAGATATTCATTAATTCATTAATAAATAATTAGTAACATATTTCAAAACCAAAGTAGAATATGTAAGATAAAGAAATCAATAAAAGTTACTGAAAGTTACTACTTCATTTAAATGCTGAATTATAAGTGAACTATGCGGAACGATTGCTTGATTCATTCCCACATTTTTGTTTTTCTTTTCTATTAATAAGGAGCATGTAGCATGATGCAAGTGATATAAAGGGCAAAATTGTCGGAAATTTCTTAAGCGAAGTAAGATATTCTGTATTAGTAAAAACTATGTTGAAACCGAAATTTCTTAGTGTTCGAACCAAATCGCTTCGAACATATTTTTCTTAGTAGATACTTTCTGAAAAGAAAAAAAATTCCTGAAAACAAAGCATAAAAATTTTTATAAAATTAAATCTAATTTAATCACTCAATTAGAACACAGATGCACAACCATATAAAGCCAGGTATTTATCATCTATATAACATATTGCACAAATGCAATATAAAAATATAGTCTCATTGAGCAGATTAAATTAAAATCATGATCATCTGTTTAAATTCGTACTAAAAAAAAACAATTTCTGAAAAAGGGAACATATTACAACAATACCACGCTGAAATTGAATTCTGAAAATCAAATAAATTCAATCTAATTATATTTTTCCCAAAAAATAAGTAAAACATCTAACAAAAGCATGTGTTGTCATGTAGCATACAATGTATGGCACAAATATAATCAGATCAAGCCGATCAATTCTATCATTATCATCATTACAAGTAATATCCAACGGGAATTTGTTCGCTACGTGATAGAGAGATTATTTTTTGCAAATATAATTTAATTTAACACAGCAGCATGTGAAGCTCTAAGTTTCTTGTTGCCATGCATTTTTGTTCGTTGCTATGCAAATTTTATCGCTAGTACCGTAAGATCACAGCTGCACTGCCAATTCTTGCAATCATGCGCCTCTGCTACTCCATCAGTGGTGTCGTGTGCAAGTAAGGGCTATATAAACGACAAGCTGACTGATCTCGATCTCTTTTTGTACTTGGCATCGCTTGGGGTAAGTTGGCTGTATAGGGACTAACATTAATACAAGAATTGTTTTAACCCATGGTTAGAACAAAGGGTCTTAACATTAGCTTAAAGCCAACCCTCAAGCGTCAAGTTATAGATCGGTGAGTACCAGTCACTTGTAACAATATAATATTTATCATATATTTATTTTATTATACATTTACTCATATATATATTTACATTTTATACTCTTTTGGTGCATATTTATTTAATATCATAATTTTGACTTCATTCTATTAATTTTACATATATATATATTGACGATCTTATATTGCAATTTTTGCCAATAAGTGTTTTTCAGTGTGATACAAAATTCTCTGACCCAAAACTTATATATTGAGTTTTATCCCAATACAACTTTTCTTGATAATCGTATATTCTAAGTCTGTGGTAATAAGTGTTTTATAGTGTGCGTTGATCTCTGACCTAATACCTCATTATATAATCTGATTTTAATATAATTAGTGGGCAATCTTAAAAAAAGTTGTGAAAGTTTGTTGAAAGTTAAAACGAAGTGAATAGTGTTTGTTTTGATAAGAGATTCGACCACTGACCTTGATCCAAATTTACCAGTGCATTCATTTCAGTTTCACTAAATTCAAATTTGCGTGTACGTTCTACTAACGGACAGTACATTTTATGGTCCTTCGAGCCGGATTTAAGGTCTAGTGTTTTATCTTATCAATTGTTTCATTATGTCTGCTCTTCAAAAACTTTTGGGCAACCAAGCCACTTCCGCAATAATCTTTGAAAAATCGTTCAATAACTACAACAAAACTGATGTAGAAAAACGAACGAAAGGTCTTATTTCTGAGCGATTAACCGCGCTAAGTGAAATTTGGTCAGAGTACAAGAAAGATCACTATAGACTTATTCAAGCCACGCAGGCTTTGGAAGATAGTGAACTTCAAAAGTACGATTATTTCGCAAAGGATCAATTTTCAAAGGTGGAAAATCAATACTTTACTTTTCGAGGTATTCTTAGGGATGCATTAGATGCATTCGAAACATAGGTTGAACCAAGTCCAAAACAGGAAACTTCATCGTCTCTGAGACTACCTAGCATCACAATCCCAAAATTCTCAGGATCTTATGATTCTTGGAGACCTTTTCACGATCTTTTCAAGTCCCTGGTGCATTCAAATTCTGCGTTATCATCGGTGCAGAAATTGCATTATTTAAAGTCAAGTGTATCTGGAGAAGCAGAGCACTTATTGCGTCAATTTCCTATGACGAACTCGAGCTATGACAGCGCATGGAAGATATTGCTTGAAAGGTATGATAATAAACGAGTCTTGGTAAATGCCCAATTGAAAGCACTCTATAATCTACCTAAAGCAGCCCACGAATCAGCCAAGGCTATCAAAACCTTGCTAGATAAGTCTTCGGAATGTATCTTCGAACTCGAGGCATTGCAAGTTTCCACTAAGCAATGGGATGTAATTCTCATCTATATGGTGGTACAATGTTTACCAGTAGAAACGCACCGTGCATGGGAACAAGAGATCAATACAGCAAAAGGACTTCCCACTTTCGAATCCTTAAAAATATTTTTACAATCTAGATTTAGAATTTTAGAAGCCATAGTCGATACCAAACCATCCCCAGCCAACAAAAATGCTCAAGTCCCGAGAGCATCTACCCATTTTACTTCATACACCCAAGCATGTCCTTTGTGCAAAGAGCAGCACCGTCTATTTAAATGTCCGAAATTCATAAAACTCGATGTAGACAATAAATTCAAAATTGTCACATCAAATCAATTATGCAATAATTGCCTATCAAAGGGGCACAATACGAAAACTTGTACAAGTAAGTTTTCTTGTCAGCGTGTGGAAGGAGGCATCATTCTTTACTTCATAGGAATAACGCCATTCCAAGGGTCTCGACCCAATTCAAGCCAAGGGAGCAGCAATCAGAAGCTCAACCTTGTAATTCACCTTCCACATCCAATAAATATCTTCACACCCTTCACGCAAAAAATTATCATACCAAACAAGCACTGCTTGCAACAGCGCTGCTAAACGTTCCTACAAAAAAGGGAAACATGTTGGTATTAAGGGCACTGATAGATTCAGGCTCTCAAGTTTCATTTGTAACCCAAGCCGCCGCACGTAAGCTGCAATCATCCACTACAAACGTGGAAATTCAAATCACTGGCCTGGGAAAATCTGAAACTACAAATGTTCAAAAACAAACTACATTGAACATTTATCCTTATTCAACCACAACTAAGGCAACCACCGTTAGAGCCCTTATAGTGGATACAATTACGGACATTTTACCCCCTTCAACCATTCCAAACAAAGAATGGAGTCATATACATGATCTACCACTTGCCGATCCGTTTTCTTTAAACCAGGAAAAATTGACCTGCTCTTAGGAGCAGATGTGTACAGCGAAATTCTCTTGGAAGGTTTACGGAAAGGTCCTCCAGGAACACCAACTGCCCAAAACAGTACCCTCGGATGGATACTTTTCGGAAAGCTAAAAAATACATCCACATTCTTAACAGCATCTGCGTTAACAGCAAAGGCTCATTACGACGACGACACTTCACTGGATAAACTTTTACGTCAGTTTTGGGAAACTGAAGAAGTTAATCCAGGAAGAAAGCTGTCTAAAGCAGATCAAGAATGTGAAGAGTTTTATCAAAAAACTCATGTTCGTAACGCTCATGGCCGTTACGAAGTTCGCCTGCCTTTCATCGCAGAAAGTCCCAGCCTAGGTGACTCTCGTGGTATGGCATTATGTAGGTTCTACAGCCTAGAACGGCAATTAGAACGAAATCCTGAACTCTATCAGGAATACAAAACTTGTATTAATGAATACAAGACATTAGGCCACATGACAGTGGCTAATAAGATAGTGAGCAATGAACAAAGCTACTATCTTCCTCATCATGCTGTTATCAAAGATAGCACCACTACAAAGGTTCGCGTTGTCTTTGATGCTTCAGCAAAAACGACTAATGGAAAAAGTCTAAACGAACAGCTACATACGGGTCCAGTACTGCAGTCTGAACTCTTCTCAATCATTCTCAGATGGCGAAAGTATAAATTCGCTATGTCTGCTGACATAGAGAAAATGTACAGGATGATAAAGGTACAACCTCCAGATCAACCCTACCAAAGAATACTTTGGAGGGATAATCAAAATGAACCAATTAAAGATTACAAGTTAACCACTGTAACCTTTGGCACCACGCCAGCTCCCTATCTCGCAATAAAAACGCTCAATCAACTAGCCATTGATGAAGCTGACAAATTCCCCGAAGCTGCGAAGATAGTGTCCCGTGACTTCTATGTTGATGACCTTCTTACAGGCTCAGATACAAAGGAAGAAGCCTTCCAAATACAAGATCAACTTATCAATCTGTTATCTTCCGGCGGATTTAATTTGAGGAAATGGGTTAGCAATTCTTCAGATTTACTATCTAGGATCCCCGAATCATATAGAGAAGTTGACCTTCCTTTGCGATTCGCAAGCGATGAGTCCGTAAAAACTTTAGGTATTCATTGGTTTCCAGGATCTGATTGCTTCACGCTACAATACAAAAGGAAATCAGATTGCCTTTCTACAAAGCGTTCTATTCTTTCAGAAATTGCAACGCTTTTCGATCCACTTGGCTGGATATCACCAATTACAGTCACGGCCAAAATACTGATGAAAGCTTTATGGCTTGCAGGTTGTTCATGGGATGAGCCAATACCGGCATCCATTGATAAGCAGTTTCGCGAATTTAAAGCAGAATTACATCACATTAGCAGCATCAACATACCACGTTGGTTACATATCACAAGTAACCTATCCACCTGTCAAATACATGGATTTTCAGATGCTTCTAATCAAGCGTATTCTGCCGCTGTTTATATTAGAGTTGTGGATGAAGAAGGATTTGTTCAAGTCAATTTACTCATGGCAAAGTCAAAGGTAGCGCCTGTAAAATCCGTATCCCTTCCACGTCTTGAATTGTGCGGGGCGGTATTGGTAGCACGACTCATAAATCGTGTTAAAATCGATTTAAAATTTGATCAAGTTCCTACGTTTGCTTGGACAGACTCATCTATTGTATTAGCTTGGATTCGTAGTCACCCTAATAAGTATAAGACATATGTGGCTAATAGGGTGGCGGAAATTCAGAACTTGATCGACATTAAAGCATGGCATCATGTAAAGTCTGCTGACAATCCCGCCGACTGCAATTCTAGAGGAATTAAGTCTTCATTATTGATTGATCATGAGTTATGGTGGCATGGACCTCATTGGTTGCGGGACAGTGAAAATAATTGGCCGAAATCTAAAACCATTCCAGGTAATGAGCATGAAACTGAACAAAGACGAGTAACTCATTTCACAATAGCTCATTCAAACATCGATGATTTGTTTGGAAAATTCTCCAGCTTTTCAAAATTACAACGCATAATTGCCTATTGCATTAGGTTCATAAATAAATGCAAAGGAGCATCGGTGAAATCCATCCAAGAACAACCAATGGACCCAAAGATACTTCATCCAATAGAAATCGCTCAAGCAAAAATTCGGCTCATTAAAGCAGCACAGAATGCCGCTTTCGGTACTGAAATTAAATGTTTACAAGAACAGAATCCGCTTCCAGTTAGAAGCAAGATCTTATCACTCAAACCCCTTCTTAGATAACAATGGATTAATTCGGGTAGGTGGTCGATTGAGAAATGCTAACATTCCTTATAATCAAAAACACCCAATACTCCTGCCAAAGAACAGCAAACTAACCATTTTAATCATTGAACACTTTCATACAAAAACGCTGCATGGAGGTCCGCAACTGGTATTATCCATCATTCGAAACGAATTTTGGATTCCACAAGGACGTAAAACCATAAAACAAGTGTTACATAAATGTATAACTTGCTTTAAGCAATCAGCAACTATCAAAAATCAGATTATGGGAAATCTACCTTCACCACGGGTTAATGTGACTAGACCGTTTCAACAAACTGGGCTAAACTATGCTGGACCGTTCAATTTAAAAGTATCTAAATTTCGAAACAATCGTGTGTATAAAGGCTATATATGCATTTTCATTTGCATGGCCACCAAAGCCATTCATATAGAAGCCGTGTCAGATTTATCAACAGCGGCTTTTATAGCAGCTTTTCGCCGTTTCTCCAGCCGAACGGGACTCTGCACAGATATATTTTCAGACTGTGGTTCTAATTTCGTTGGAGCTGACAAAGTCCTACAAAAAGAATTCAAAACAGCCATACTGCAAGCTAACAAGCAGATGGCAGAAACACTAGCCCAAGACGGGATATGTTGGCACTTTAACCCGCCTTCCGCACCTCATTTTGGAGGATTGTGGGAAGCCGGAGTTAAATCCATAAAATTCCATTTAAAGCGAATTTTAGGGAATTCTTCATTGACATTTGAAGAATTCGCAACTGTTTTGACACAAATTGAAGCCTGTCTAAATTCCAGGCCTCTATGTCCTATTACAGAAGATCTAGACGATCTCAATGTTCTAACTCCGGGACATTTTTTAATTGGCACTTCCTTAAAACTTCCACCAGAACCTGTATTGGAAAATAAGGTTTCATCGCTCACCAGATGGAAACATCTCCAACTGTTGAAACAACAGTTTTGGCATAAATGGTCTCACGATTATCTAAATTCCCTACAAAATAGACCTAAATGGCAGACTCCAATATCAAATCCTAAAATAGGAGATTTAGTTATTATCAAAGAACCGAATCTGGTAGCGAGCCGTTGGTTATTAGGACGAATAACTGAAGTCCACCCAGGTGCTGACAAATATATTCGCGTAGTCAGTATAAAAACGAAAAATGGACTTGTAAAAAGACCATTATCAAAAATATGTATTCTACCAATACAAGAAAGCTAAATTGAGCAGTTAAATTATACAATTTAACGCATCACAAAAAATGACCCCCCGCAAAGATATATATCAAATTCTTTAACAGAAAAATTCAAGCTACAATCGCTTATTTAAAATTACATGTTATCATCAAACTATTCATGTCCCGTTATTTTTAAATATCCAATTTCGCTTCTATCACAAAGATTTTACCATCAAAGCAACTTAAAGTCTAAAATTTTAACCACCTGCAACCATCCGTCATTATCTTCAATCGCTAAACGATAGTCTCTATGACAATGGTCCGCATAGAGAAAAAATCCAATCGCAATTTTAATCAAATGCAATTCTTGTTATCACCATTGCGCAAAATTTTGTAGTGCAGCCAAGCGATGCAAGCAAGACTAATTCTAGAAACCCGTTATGTTCGTATAAATAAGATTACGAATCCAATAAAGTCATTAGTCGATTATTTTTTGACAATGGAGACACCCAATCACGAAGTTAATTTCGAGGAAGATTTGCCCATAACTCCTGGGCGGAATTTTGAGGAAGAGCTGAAAGCAGCTTGGAATTTGGAACGGGAACTTGTAGCGGAGTCCTCACAACCAGATCAAGTTCAGGACCAAGACACGGAAGACGACTGGGATCTTGATGCAGAGATGGAAATATTGCCGCCATCTCCAAAGCGAAGTGTTGACGAGGAACAAGTGGAGATTGAGAAGCTAACGAAACAGCTGGAAGATTTGAAGCATCGCTCCAAGTTAATGAAAGTTAGCCAAAGGATGAATAAAATGACATTAAGCCAAGTACCAACAGCCACCATAGTTATTGAGGATTCACCTTCCACGTCCCCGAGTACCACGATTGAATGCAGTGTACCACAAACTCCCAAAGAGCCAGCAACCGATCATCTTCAGACCACCAGCTTGAACGATCACCCAGCGACAACAAAGGTGACCATCGTCGATGATCAAACCGTTCAACCCGCAATTCTTCCGAATGGCGACATCATAGTAACTATCGTAAACAATAAGACAGGGATGACAGAGAACATCACCGTATCGTGGGAGGCCTTGAAACGGTCAAAGAAGAAGAACCAGCGCTTCACAACAAAAGACGGGGCTAAAATTAAAGTTAGGTTGTTAGCTGATGGCAACATTAAAGTCATACAGTAGTAACTAGTTTGTTTGTTTTTTGTTTTTCTTCTTGCCCTTTTAACCCATTTTTCTTTTCTGTCGGCTTGCTCATTGGTTTTCTCCTTGGTAGTGTCGTAACGAAAATTGTGAATATGCATAAGACGGCGATAAGTTTCTCCCTCAATCAAAATTTTTTCTCATTGTTATGTAGGTTCGTTTTAAAATTAATCACTTGAAAGGCATTTACAGTCTTTCAACGGAGGGCAGTATGTTCGAACCAAATCGCTTCGAATATATTTTTCTTAATAGATACTTTCTGAAAAGAAAAAAAATTCCTGAAAACAAAGCATAAAATTTTTTATAAAATTAAATCTAATTTAATCACTCAATTAGAACACAGATGCACAACCATATAAAGCCAGGTATTTATCATCTATATAACATATTGCACAAATGCAATATAAAAATATAGTCTCATTGAGCAGATTAAATTAAAATCATGATCATCTGTTTAAATTCGTACTAAAAAAAAACAATTTCTGAAAAAGGGAACATATTACAACAATACCACGCTGAAATTGAATTCTGAAAATCAAATAAATTCAATCTAATTATATTTTTTCCCAAAAAATAAGTAAAACATCTAACAAAAGCATGTGTTGTCATGTAGCATACAATGCATGGCACAAATATAATCAGATCAAGCCGATCAATTCTATCATTATCATCATTACAAGTAATATCCAACGGAAATTTGTTCGCTACGTGATAGAGAGATTATTTTTTGCAAATATAATTTAATTTAACACAGCAGCATGTGAAGCTCTAAGTTTCTTGTTGCCATGCATTTTTGTTCGTTGCTATGCAAATTTTATCGCTAGTACCGTAAGATCACAGCTGCACTGCCAATTCTTGCAATCATGCGCCTCTGCTACTCCATCAGTGGTGTCGTGTGCAAGTAAGGGCTATATAAACGACAAGCTGACTGATCTCGATCTCTTTTTGTACTTGGCATCGCTTGGGGTAAGTTGGCTGTATAGGGACTAACATTAATACAAGAATTGTTTTAACCCATGGTTAGAACAAAGGGTCTTAACATTAGCTTAAAGCCAACCCTCAAGCGTCAAGTTATAGATCGGTGAGTACCAGTCACTTGTAACAATATAATATTTATCATATATTTATTTTATTATACATTTACTCATATATATATTTACATTTTATACTCTTTTGGTGCATATTTATTTAATATCATAATTTTGACTTCATTCTATTAATTTTACATATATATATATATTGACGATCTTATATTGCAATTTTTGCCAATAAGTGTTTTTCAGTGTGATACAAAATTCTCTGACCCAAAACTTATATATTGAGTTTTATCCCAATACAACTTTTCTTGATAATCGTATATTCTAAGTCTGTGGTAATAAGTGTTTTATAGTGTGTGTTGATCTCTGACCTAATACCTCATTATATAATCTGATTTTAATATAATTAGTGGGCAATCTTAAAAAAAGTTGTGAAAGTTTGTTGAAAGTTAAAACGAAGTGAATAGTGTTTGTTTTGATAAGAGATTCGACCACTGACCTTGATCCAAATTTACCAGTGCATTCATTTCAGTTTCACTAAATTCAAATTTGCGTCTACGTTCTACTAACGGACAGTACATTTTATATAATATATAATAATATAATATATATATATATATATATAATATATAATATATAATAATATAATATAATATATTTATATAATATATAATAATATATATATAATATATTCGAAGCGATTTGGTTCGAACACTTAGGTACCCTGTAACAAAAAGGGTTAAGAAATTAAACAAAATCCCCTAACATTGCAAAACTCATGAATTTTATTCTCTCACGGAGACTGGAGACGCAATCGTCAGCACTTTTCGTGTGAAAGAAAATTCATGCACGCTCGCAAAACTTATCATTTCTCTTTTCCTGATACGAAGAAAAAGCTCAGTTTTGATCTAGAAGTGCCGAAGTCGAGTAGTAGCAAATAGCAGTTAGTTTTATCGGTAATTTGATTCTCTGTACCGAACCTTCTTGCGATATAATTGTGGATAAAGCTTGGTTATTAATCGAATGGCTATTTTTAAAAGAATATCATTTTTCTTAATTTAATTGGCGCAGTCAGTGAATTCGTGACACCACGACAATGAGAAAGAAAAGTAATTTTCGAAGTGAATAATAACAAGTAAAAAAGCTAGAATTGGTCTAAGACTAATTCTTATGATACCCTAGATGAATGCCCGTATGAAATTTCGTCTTGTCACCCATCTGTGTAAGTTTAATTTTTGAAGTGGTTTTTCGCATATATTTCTAGAACGGTTTGTCGGACGGAAAAAATTGTTATAACCAATTTTATGGAATTTCGTATTCTGAAGAAGTTTTTAGTACAATACAAATGTCTTGGACTGATTGTTTTCACAATATACGTAAAAAACCTAAATTTTTATATGGCAACACCAAGAAGGAGTTGCCCGATTAAGTCCATTTTTTAATTTTATTTGCTAGTGTAATGAAAACACCGTATACCAAATTTCAGCTCTCTACATCGACGCGTTCTCAGGCAGTGTCCAAATATATAGTGGAAAACGAAATTTTTGTGTGGCAACCCCACGAAGGAGTTGCCCGATTTGTCTCATTTTCGAACATAATTTCACTTTTTTTTCTAAGCCCGTGTACAAAATTTCAGCTCTCTAAGTACACGCGTTCTCGAGTTATCGTGCGCACAGTCGGACGGACGGACGGACGGACGGACAGACGGACGGACAGACGGACGGACATGAAAAAATCAAAATAACTTTTAATATTATGCGTGGGTGTCCAATCCATTTTGTTCTACCATCATTATTTCGAGGTGTTACAAACGGAATGACAAACTTAGTATACCCTATAGATTTCATCTAGGGTATAAAATGTGTTATTTTGCGGAGACGAAGCTTCCGAATCCCTTAATAAAATATCAATCAAATCACTAATTTTCACAAAAACGAGCAACGAAGCATCCACCCTGAGCAAGGAAGTGATTTTGAAGCAAATTAGGAAAAGGACTCTCATGCTGTGACAAAGGTGTCGAGTCCCTCACCAAGGCATCAAACATATCCCTGATTCTCACAAACAAGAGCGAAGAAGCATCCATACTTAGAAAGGAGACAGGAATGATTACCAGAATGATAACTGATCAGGAGAATCACTTCTTCCAGAAGTACTTCCCCAGTTATAAGTGTCTCGCAAAGATTAGCATCAAATTAACAAAGTCATCAAGACTGTTTTCAGCTCGAGTGGGGGAGCGGGGGGCTAGTTGTAACAATTTTTAGTTTTTTCAATGGGAAAGTGAAAGTATTGAGTATTTTCATCATGAAGCACTTTTAAATGAGAGGACGTCTATTCAGGTATAAATTAGGATCATAATTGGGCTTAAATTAATAACAAATGCTTGTATAAAGGACTTTTTGTGAAAGTAGTGGCATGTTACAACTTACCCCGTTCTCGAAGCAAGTTGTAACTGGCGTGGGGCAAGTAGTAACGAGATAATGAAACAAAATATTTGTATGATTTTTAGGCATTTATTGTAAATCAATGTGAAAAATATTACTTATAACGTATTTATAATAAGGTTGTCATTTAGAGACCTTTTTTGTCTCTTAGTCTTTTAAACAAAATAACATTTCTATAAACAAAAAAAAAATTATTTTGAAAGATTAACATAAATTTTGGTCATTGAACTTGTATAGTTTTGAAATATACCTGAATCAAATGGCTTCTCTATATTCAGTCTTCATCAGAATCACAGTTCACACAAACGTATGAAACAGGATCGCCTTTTACACATTTAACGGGGTCTTCAAGATCAAATGTCAAGTCTTCTTCGCTTTGCATCGAAGTAGCTTTTTGTGCGACAGTTTTTGTAGCAAAGTTAGGACGATCAGAAACAAAAGCGGGCGCAAAGTCAGAATCTTGAAAGACATTTATATTGAAAGGCCAAATATCAGTTGCTCTGAAACCACTTATGATGTTGTTCGGGTTCATATCTAGTGCCAAACTGTTTTTCACTATGGCCAGAATGTCATAAATGGTCATAGTTTTTCCAGGATTGTTAGTCATCCAAGAAGTCTGTGATCTATATACATAGTTTTGAAATGGGCCGTATATTCCACATCCAAATGCTCTAACTTGTGCGAGCAATGTGGTGGGAATGACAACATGATAATGTGATATTCTTTGACCTTCTTTACAACCTCAGTATTGACGTGAGAGCTGTGATTACATATGTAATATCAGAAGGACGCGATGCTGTTCTGTAGGTTTCACGTGTTGGATGAAGTGGTCAATGAATTTTGAAAATTCATTTTCAGTCATCCAACCTGAAGTGTTACGAGTTCCTATGCAGTCAAGTGGACCACTTCGAACAAATACATCTGTGTATCGGATTCGTGGGAACACGAACGTTGGAGGAACACTATTGCCAGCGGCGTTTACAGCGCAAGCAAGAGTCACTAGCGTTCCTCTTTCGGCGGACGTCATCGCACCAACTTGCTTTTGACGATATGCAGCGACGATTTTGTTTTTGGTTTCTGGACAGTTGTGATTCCTGTCTCGTCTACGTTACAAATGCGAGAAGCAGGAATGTTGTGTTTTTGTAGAATCGTTTCATACCATTGAAAAAAATCTGTCACGTTAGTTTTATTGAACGATGTAGCTCTGCTAAACGATGTAGCTTCTGGCGTCCTGAGTGATAGTCTTGGATTTCTTTCCATGAATTTCTTAAACCAATCTGGGCCAGCCATACCATTTTTGTGCCAAGGCGGAGGGATGTTTTTAACGCCAATATCTACAGCGCACTGGTAAGCTAGCTTTTTCAATTCTGATGGAAGCAATCCGAAGTAGATATCTGCACGTATAAGCAGATACACGGTAATTTTCTCTTCTTCTTCTTCTGGCGTAAATACTAATCTTGGACCTACCTACCTATATATTAGGTCTGTTTAATGAACTCTAAGAAAGTTCAGAGCAGAGCAGAGAAGGGCAGCTCAACTTAGGTTAACTGTCAAATTAAAAATAGAGCCAAAAAGAGCAGAAATGTGCACGCAGCTTAGAATATAGAGAGTACAGGAAGTGTGATAAGCCAAATTTGGTGTAGTCAAATTCTGGTTTGGTGAGTATCTGTTGCCGCTGTAGTGGACGCTCAGTACAGCCGTGTAGTAAGATCAATATAGAGAGCGGGGCAACAAGATATATGGTTGATAATGTTACGTTTGCTCCCATCGAAAATGTTCTTATGCGCTGTCACTACGCCAATATTCCCAGGGAATTTCGCAACTGTCACAAACGTAAACAAATCTCGGTGGAGGAAGGATTTTTTCAATATTTCATCGCTTTTGTTGTGCATTTTTAATTTAATTTAATATACAAAGGTGTGTAAAGTACACAAAATAATATTTTATAACTATACTTGCCTAAAAATGATTTCCCACGTCGTACCTTGGTGTTGTTGTGGAAATTTTTTACCGAACACTTCATTCTGAAATTACATGAACATCACTTAGAAATATCTCACTATATATCAACAGATAATTACTTACACTCTTTACTTTATTTAGCACTATTTTTAAATCACTTTTTACAAGTTTTATATTATATTTAAACTGTTGCAAATCTTTCGCAAATTAAACAAACTTCGTTTGACAGCTAAACATAGATTTGTCTCTTTCTTCAATATAATGCTGACCTACTTCACGGGACCGTGAAAAAATCCACGCTCATACACACGAATTTTACAGGTATCAACACTTCCTGTTATCTCTATATTCTAAGGCACGCAGCTCACAAATTTTTTGAGATCTGTCACCAAAAAGAATTAATGCATGATTAATGCAATGAAACCTTATTTTCACTTACAAAAACACAATTATTATTTAAATTATTCCACTAGAATAGTCCAGATTTTTATTTTCTCCACACAAAAATGCAATTATTTGAATTATAAGAGCAATTAACACAATTTGCAGTTATCAAATGAATGCTCTAAGTTACACTTTCGAAAAATGTAGAGCAAAAAATCTTGCTCTAGGTTACTCCAATTCACTTTAGAACAGACTCACTGAGCACAGTTCAGTTCACTTTAGAGTACTTTATAGCAGTGCTCTGAATTCATTAAACATGTTTTTCTGATCTTTTCTGCTCATTAAACAGACCTAATGACAAACATAGGCACTCACATAAAAACATGAAGGGGCAAGTTGCAACATGTTACAATGTGCCCCGGAGTTTCGTTACAACTAGCTACATGACAAAATTTTGAAAATTTTTGTTTATTGAAAAAAAAAAAGTTTATGTTATTGTCAAACGAAAGTAGTTACATATGATAGCTTAGTATATTGTCAACACAAATTAATAGATACTCATTTCAAAAAGACATTGCAGTACCTTAGTAATCAAACTTTACGAACTTAATTTTGTTATGTTACCTGGCAAAAATAGTGCACCTACTCACAACCACTCACTACGCACTCCCGCGCCACACTGGCTGTGCTTACGTCATAAGCCCTGTTATAAGCAGCAGATTAAGTGTAAATTGAAAACAAAATATTCGAAACCTGCTGAGTAATTAAGCTGTTACTACTTACCCCTGTTGCTACTAGCCCCCCGCTCCAATAAGCTACAAAGTTCATCAAATCAACAAAGAAACCAAGAATTTTTCTCTTTTCTTTAGGTTCGAAATTCCTTTTATCTTAGTAAATTTTGTATAATCTGAAAATTTTTTTCTCCACAATTAAAAAAAAAATCGTTCTAATAATTAATGGATTAAAGAGATTAAATCAAATTTCTAGAGCGTGATCAAATTTGGAACAAAGTGATTAATTAATAAATTAAATCGCTACAAAGTGATTGTACTTAAATTAAATTATAATGGAAACTGAAAATAGGGAAAGCTTAGAATATATCGCTAATAATAGTAGTTATATCACGCTATTCACTTGAGACAAGTTTAGTTTCGAATCAAATCACTAATACCCATAATTGAAATTTTAAACCATGCAAATAAGATAATCGTGCTTGGTTATATTACAGATAAAAATGTAGGTGAGGTAAAAGAAACGTTAATCAAAAACGGTGCCATCACAACCTGGGCAAAATTAAAACGTGCTTTAATAAGAAATCACGGTAAAAGAACCCCAATAATAGACTAAACTGATGAGCTCAATTCATGTAGGTGGGACACTGAAAACTTTTACGAAAAAATTAACACGTTATTGTGCAAAATAAGCAACGTGAATATCCTAAATGGTGGCGTAAATTTAGAATTAATTGAGTATAATCAAAGAATGGCACTCAGACAGTTTACTGAAGGCTTCCCTCCTCTAGGAAAAATTTTGATGTTTGTCGCGATCCCAATAATCTAGAGGAAGTTTATGATCTACTCACAAGATATGGCTTTAACAAATAACAAGAAAAAAACAACTCATAATAAAAATTTGAATAATCAAAGAGCCTCTATATCTAAAAACGACAATTTTAATCGAAATTATCAATAAAGCAATAATAATTACAATAGCTTTAATAGAAGCAATAATTAAAATGCACCTATTCCTCACAATAACTATATACCAGATCGACGAAATATATTTAGGCATATTACCAACGGTGGACAGTCAAGGAACGCCAATAACTATGTATGTATACATGTACCTAATTATCATAATAATTACACTAACTTCGGTATGACATCGAACCCACGGATATCTCTCTAAATTAAGTTCGATCAAAACTCAATTTACATACTTCAGTCTCTAATAATAATACTTCTTATAATAACACTGAAAATCCATAAATAAATTTTCGAATAATCCAGAAACAATTACTTTATATAGCAGTAAAAAACAAAATCTGCAATATGAAATTTATCATTGACAGGTATTACTTAAAGTACATTTTCGTTACTTAAGACTTATTACTCAATACTTTTGAAATGCCCCAACTTAGTACTTGAACATAAGTACTTGCTTCTATTTTCATGTACTTAAGACTTAGTTTTGTACTTAAGTACCAAGACTTTTACTTAGGTATTTCTGAGTCTATTAAGTACCTACTAATATCTAACTCTTCGTAGAAAAGTAAACCAAATCTCTAGCGCAATTCCTTTTTTGGTGAGTTTTAAAGCAGGCAAAGAATAGGCAAAGCATGTGCCGCACTCACGCGTCAAATCAGAACCTTAGACAAACTAATAACATATGTACAAACAAGACTGGGCAAGTAGAACAAAAACCAGTAATGTCTGGCTCGAATATAAAATCGACAATGCCTCGACTTGGTGACATGTATAATATGGACTGACTACGTCCATAGAAATACACTGCAGAAAGTGGGCTCACTTCTATATTGCTGACTCTTTCGGTATAAGCACCAATTACCAACTGATAGAGATTTGAAAGCAACAAATAAATTAGTGGATGCGTCGAAATACATGATTTCAAATTAACAATTTAGTGTTATTACTGATAAAAACTGTTTTACCAAAGGCAATATATTCATTAGATATGCAGAATTAATTCTAAATGTTTTATTAAAATCACTTTCCGAGCTTCGTGCTCACTTTTCAACCTCCAGCCAATAATTTTTTCAATGTTGGCATCGACGTAACCACTCTTTTTGACACAAGCAATTGTGCACACGTCAAATAGAAAAGTTAGCAGTCCATATTATATACGTCAGTGGACATAACCAAGGGTAAGTAAGTAATGCCTCGCTCCAATATAAAATCAACGATGCCTTGACCTGATGTAGGCAGGACCTCAGTTTTTTCTTAGATATTTACTGGAAACTTTTTTCTTATAATTGTTATGCATTATTGGCGGCGATAATGGGCCCTTGGGCGGACCTCTAATAGTTTTTATGAGAGTAGCAATGAGAGGTGAAAGTTTTACTCTACCTGCAGCGCCGAAAACTATAAAAAACTATATATAGTACCCACTGGTTACTACCTATATACATAGTATAGTTTTCAAAAGGTATTTATTTATTAGTATCTATTAACTGAACTCGATAAACTTCATTATATTACTGCCAACGTACAAATATTCTAAAAAAGTACTTTAAAAAGTACACAATACTTTTTATAGACTTAGTACTTAGTTACAAGTACTTTTCATACATGTGGTACTTATACGTACGCTGAAGTACTTAAGCCTTCGGTATTGTACTTGTACTTAAGTCATTTTCTTTGGTACTTGCCCAGCTCTGGCGTGGAGAATAGTGTAATAACCCCAAACATCTGTAACTCTATATGGAGAGTTAACACTCATAATAAATTAATAAAAGCTTTAAACCGAAGTCATGAAATTAAAACCAAATACAAGTTTCCAATATTTGGTGAATTTAATGAAAATGATTACTATATAGAATTGTCACAAAATAAATTCCATGATGATTACGACGGCCTGATTGGCACAACATTAATGTCCCCTTAGAAGCAATAATTGACTATAAAGACTATAAAGGTTGAAGGTCCTGCGTTAAAAGAATCCTGTTCCGTTTATTTCAGTAACAAAAAAAGATTTTTTGCAAAAGATATGACAAGACAGATACCTACGTACAGATTAAAAAAAAAATTAGATAAATTTTTTAATTAATTTTGACGGGAGATGGCTCAAAAGAAGCGGAAGGATGCAAGGATCATAAATATAAAATATTTTCCAAAAGGACTCTCACTGTTTACGAAAGAAACGCAAAACGGCGATAGTATAATTATCTAAAAATTCAAGGTTCGTCTTATGCCATTTTGTAGGGAAAACGGTGATCCTTTTCGAAAAATTCTTCAGATATAGCTTAGTTTGAAAGTCCTTCGTCAAAAGAAACCCGTTCCGTTTATTTCATTAACAAAAAGAGATTTTTTGCAAAGGATTAGAAAAAATATAGTAGACAAGAGTACCAGAAATGTTGACAGCTCATTTGGAAACCTACATAGTAAAACGGTTCTTTCTATCTACGCAGTACAGTCCTTGGAAACCTACATTGTAAACGGTTCTATCTACGCAGTACAGTCCAGCTGTATGTACAGTGTTTTTTTCTAGCTACGTTCTACATTAGAACCAGCTGTAGTACATCGTTCTTTCTATGTAATGCAAATTTATTTAAATAAAGAGGAAGAACTCTATGCAGATAACTGCTACATAGACGAAACTGTTGTCATGTTTAGCAACGAAATAAATTCTCCAGCGATGAAATTAATACTTAATCCATCGAATTTGGAAAACATAAATTTAATAGAAGCTACGACACCAACGACGAACTTCTCGATAACGTATGTAACAGAAATATTATGAAAAATAAACCTAAGTACAAAAAACTAATAAATTACGAACAAAAAAAATTACTATGTCATAGACACCAAAACAAGACTTAACATAAAATACTATGCTAATCAAAGGAAACGTCAATACAAACATGAAGATCATAAATAAAATTCTGTTCTTTCACAGATGTACCTTCTGCTACAAGAGCAAGAATTCCCGCTCGTATCAGGTGCATCCATAGAAATATATAAACAACGATAAACAACGAAAACGGCTTCACCTTGCTGCAACTAGGGGATAAATTAGTGATTGACCATTATAAAGGGTTTTCTAATAAGAGGTGTTATTTTGATATTCAAACAAAAATGCCATTTTTTGCGATAAATGATCGTTTCTTTATTTCATTGTAAAGAGGACTGACCGTACTTCGAACACAATCCGAACAGTTTCGATAACTCGGACTACGGTCAAGGGCGGATACAGCGGGGGAGCTCTAATAAATCAAAATTTATATTCCCAATGAAATAGAAAATACAAAAAAAAATATTTACAAAAAAAGACTGTTTCTAAACCGGCATTAAAAAAATAGAATATAATTTCTCCCTTCACTTAATGAATACATCACAACAGTTCTCTAGAGTTTCCCTTAATTTTGCATTTAATTAAATTTTTAAATTATATTACATTTGCATATAAATTTTAAAATTTGCAAGGTATAGAGAAAACAAGATCTGGACAGCTCAAATTACACTACAGTGAATGACAATTTCCCAAACTTAAATTTGGTGCTCCTATTGTTACCAAAATAATTAATTAAATTACTTTGCTTTGAATATGCTTTGTTTGTGTACCATGAAAAATTTTAAAATTTATATACAAATGTAATTTGATTAAATGGAAAACTCCAGATAGTTATTTGTTACATTTATTATTTTTTCCTTTTTAGTCATAAATTATTCTCAAAAAATTTAAAATCGAAAGCTCACAAAAGCCGGGTATTTTGATGAAAAGTAGTATGTTGGGAAAATTATCATAGCCGGGATAGTTAATCTCAGATTCAGTTGTTCTGCAAATATTTAATTTAAGGCAAATAGGATTATATATATATTAACTCTACCTAATTAGAATTCTTCGAAAATATCTTGCACCATTTAAGTTGCAAGAAATTGCAGTCCAGCCCAGGAAATTATGGTATTTGAACGAAATGCAAGCGTCCTTTATATGAAAAAAACCCGCAGTAAGGCAAGCAAGTAGTGTATAATGTCTATTTTATATGGGATTAAATTTTACTATACTTGCGGGATCAAAAACTTATATTATATAGATGAAAGAACTCTGGCGATATCTGAATGCTAATGAAATATTCATGCCAAAACAAAATGAGAAAGCTATACAGAGAGGCCCACAACTGCGGGCCAGTGCGGTTATAGGGGGCGATGGAGGCGATCCGCCCCCCTCCCCTAGAGAAAATGTCTGGATCCACCCTTGACTACGGTTTACCGAGTTTTCGAAAAATTTGAAATTTTCAAGGCAGTTACAATGAGATGATTGGAAGTCAGCATCGCGGTTGCATGGAAGATTTTTTTTCAGCTTATCATTACCGACATTTTAAGTCATGTTTGGTGCCGATCCGAAAACAAAAATTTTTCGAAATATGTTTTAAATGAAATTCGAATTATGTTTTAAACAGCGCTTCTAAGCTGTATTCCAGCTTGATCCCATATAACATGAGTTTTCCCGATTTTCCATGTTTTCCTATTACTATGTATTTTTTTTAAAAATTTACAAGAATTTTCCTCGATTTTTCATGTAAGTTTGCATGATTGTTGAAGAGAAAGTATTGATGCCAATAGGACGGGGAAAAAATGATTCCGCATAGCTTACTAAACTTTTTTGTCAGAAAATTTTCCGGAAAATTCGGCAAATTTCGGAAATTTTCGGAAAATTTTCCAGAAAAATTGGAAAATTCTGAATTTTTCCTGAAACAGATTTATCGCTAATCATATCGATGAAAATTTTTCCTATGATTTTCGCGCTTTTCCGGGTTTTTCATGTATTTTTACAAAGAAGCAACTTAATGCAAATCATTTCGCTACAACTTTGTCTTTGGTTGCAAAACGCTCAAACGCTTTCTTCGTCGGAAAAACTCCGAAAAAGCGTTTTACATGAATTTTCCTCGATTTTTTCTTCAAGTGTTCTCCATTGTCGGGGAGAAAGTAATGATGCCAGTTGATAGGGAACTTGATCCTGCATAATTTAGAAAACATTTTTACCGGAAAATTTTCCGGAAATGTCGGATAATTCCGGAAAATTTATTCGGAAAAATCGAAAAACTCTGCATTTTTTTGGAAAAATCGTAAAACTATGCATTTTTCCTGAAACGGATTTATCACTAATAAAATTTGTACCAAATTTTCAAATGATTATTCCCGATTTTCCGGGTTTTCCATGGAAATTTCCGGTGCAAAGTTTGATAGATTCAATTGTCCCGCGACATGAATCTGTGTGCCAATTTCAGCTCGTAGACCCACACGTGAGTGTCGAAAATATTAAAAAAGAAATATGTAAATAAATATATAGACAGACAGATTCGTTTACGAGTTAAAGGGACGGGCTGGCCTCAAAAATGGGTTTATTTTGATTATAAGCAACCATTTAATTAATCACTAAACTTTATTTACAAATTAAGTAAAGGGGTTTTCTTTTTATTACAAACAACCATTCGAGTAATCACTAAGCTACTACTATTATTATACAAGAAAATGTCATAACAAAATTACCACTAAAATTAACTGCTATTTGCTGCTACTCGACTTGGACGGAGTTTTGAATAAATATCGATAAAAACATAATAGATTCTGCTTTTTTACATTTTCTTACCAATGAAGTCTTAAGACATTGAAAGTAGCATATAGCACCCCAACAGGTGGAACTTATTACTCCGCAATAGGGGTAAAAAGTACCGAACGACTTGCACGTTTAAATCAATTAATATCGTTAAATAAATTAAATATTTATTTAATTTTTCTATTATTACATGAAAACTTAAAGATTGTTAGTTAAAATTATGATGTAATTTAACGCAAAGGTTCATGATATATTGATGACAATTCAAAAACTAGCACTTCAAGCCCCGCCCTTCCCTACTAGAAAGTTCTTCAGAATGTGAAGTGCTATGAAATTTGTTATAACCATTTTTACTGTCCGACGAACCGTTTTAGAAATGTATGCGGAAAACTACTTCAAAAGTCAAACATGCGCAGATGGGTGACATACTTATACAGAGAAGTGACCCTATAAAATTATATACGGGAATTCATCTCGAGTATCATAAGAATTGGTCTTAGGGCAATTCTAGCTTTTTTATTTGTTCTGTTTACAAGTTCTGATTTTAAAGATGATAAAAATTACAAGCAGGAAAGTCGAATTTATGAAGTTATTTTTAAAATTTTTGTATTCAATAGTTTCCCTATTCTCGATGTTATCTATGTTTAATTTTTCTAGAGATCGTTCATCGATTAGTTTCGTAAAATTTACGGTAGTTATCGGGATCATAACAGAATTATTTACTTGGATTTTACAATCGTTAAATTGGTTTATGTTGTTCTTTTTAATTATAAGTTTTTGTGGTATGAAATTTTGAGTAACTTCTGTTATTGGTAATATTTTCTTAATAACTAAACTATCGTTTTTTACTGATTTTTAATTTATATATATAATTTTCTCGGCATAAGTTTTTATACAATCATTACGTGATATTTGAGGTTTTCTTGTCATTATATCATTATCATTCACGAAACCATTTTCTTTTTGTATAATTACCTCCTCGACTTCAGAATCTAATTCTTCATATTGGTTATTTAGAAACGGAATCACTAATGCATTTACGTATTTTCATAACAAAATTTTTCGGTATTGTAAAAAAAAATATTTTTGAAAAATCATCAGTGATATGTTACATTTGTCTCTCTCTGTTCTTGTATAAGTATGTTATGCGATATGACATTAAGTTTGCTCATTGAATTAGAATAACGATTTTAATTATTTTCAATAATAAAAATTATATTTTTTTAGTGTATTAAGAATATCTTTTATGCGTTTCAAAATTTTGATTTATCAACTTCGATTAAAATCTTATCTGTGATATTATTAACGGCTTTACTTAATTGTGTTTGCTTTTCATTGACGACGTTTACAACATCATTCAGATTTTCGATTAAGTTATCTTTTACGAGGACATGTTTATTTAGTTGATTGGTTTTCTGTGTAGCCACAGCTACATAGTTCGTTAATTTGATGTTTTGCAACTACTTTTTGTTTATAACGGGTTTTCCAATAAGAGGTGTTATTTTGATATTCAAAGAAAAATGCCATCTTTTTTAGATAAATGATCGGAGCTTTATTTGATTATAAAGAGGAAGGTATGCCGTTAATAATGGAAAATAACATCAGCCAAATGATCACCACGACCACGCCTACAGGACCATATCATTTTCATGAAATTTTCAATAACCAAATCGCAAAGTGGCTGCCCTTTGTCCTCGATAGCATCACGAATTCCATCTTTGAGGTCTTGAATCGACGCTGGGCTGTTGGCGTAGATCTTCTCTTTCACGTAGCCTCAAAGGAAGAAGTCGCAAGGGCAAGTCACAAGATCTCGGTGGCCAATTGTGATCACCTCTTCGAGAGATAATATGGTCCGGAAACTTTTCCCGTAAAAGATCAATGGTTTCGTTGCTTGTATGACACGTAGCGCCGTCTTGTTGAAATCAAACGTTGTGCAGATCAATACCATCCAATTCCGGCCATAAAAAATCATTAATCATCTGTCGATAGCGCAATCCATTCACCGTAACTGTTGCTCCAGCCTCATTTTCGAAAAAGTAAGTTCCAATCACCCCGCGGGACCATAAACCGCACCAAACAGTCACACGTTGAAGATAGAGAGGCTTTTCAACAACAATGCGACAATTTTGCTAGTTGACGAAGCCACCGAGGTGGAAATGGGCCTCATCACTCATGATAAGTTTTCGATGGAATTCCGGATCATTTTCAAGCATTTCAAGGACCCAATCAGCAAAGACCCGACGTTGTTGATGATCGGCCGGCTTGAGTTCTTGTGTTAAGTGAACTTTATAAGCCTTAAGACCCAAATTTTTATGCAAAATACTGTGTAATGACGTTTGTGGAATGCCTAATTCCAAAGAACGACGATGAATGGACCAACCTGGATTTTCTTCAACACTTTCGGCTACAGCAGCAATATTCTCGTTTGTTCTTGAGCGACGTGCACGGGTTTTAATCTTCACATTACTAGCTTGTCTCGACAGCTCGAATTTTTCTACCAATTTCTGTATTGCGGTCCGAAAAGGTGCTTCTCGACGACCCAAAAATGTTCGAGTTTTACGAACCGTGTCTGCCCACATTTTCACCATTTTTATAGTGAATTTTAATAATTTCAATGCGTTGCTGAATCGTGTATCGTTCCATTTTTATAAATGGCGTAGTTTCTACTTGTCAAATGTCAAAAAATGACAGCTCCAAAAGTGACATCTACCGAAATAGCGGGCTAATTAAAATAACACCTCTTATTGGAAAACCCTATATTTAAAAATAAAATAAACTATTTTTTATGTATTCATTGTCAGAGTAATACTTGCGCTGACTGTAATTAAAGAAAAATATTGTATTTAACGTTAGAAAAAGAAAACACATTGAAAAACTTTGCTAAAAAGCTTTAAACACATACACACTACTATAAATTTGTTTTGATTTGAGCAAATACACATCAAGGCTGTTTGGAATGTACTGTTTTACACAAATATAATTTTGGGTCAAGGATAGATTCATTAGAAATTTAGAGCCAGACGGCGTTGAACTCAGACGCGTATTCAGACCTTCAGCATTGGCGGTGGGTCACAACTGAAATATTCGAGGGGGGAGGAAAAATTCGGAAGTAGTCGTTTTTAAAATTTTTTTTTTATCATATTTAAGTTAGATATCACAAAACCTAACTTTCAGTTTGATTTATAAAACCTGTCGATAATATTATGCATATCAATGTCGATCTCAGAGTGGACATCATTATAGACTCATATCCAGATACTTTTTCTCGTGCAAAGATTGCAGAAATAGATGTGATGGAACCAATTCTGTCACGGTTGAAGTAAATGACTGAGAGCGAGAGCTTGCACCTTGATTCACATTTCATTATTATAGTCTTGCCGGAAAAATTGTGAAGAATAATTGTAGAAGCAATTTTATTGGCATCAATCCAACTGATCCTTTTTCTTTTAGCAACAAGTAGTGTATAAAAATTGGAAAGTAAAATGTTCAAGTAAATTTCTAAGAACAAAATGTATGCTTGCCAACGCTCATAAATATCTTTTGCGACCCAGATCAGCCGAGGCACCTGAATCAATATAACTCTTTGGAACCATTGTCAGCCGTTAATTGTGCATGAAAAATCTAAAGAAAAATTTTCAGATCTTTCTAAGAAAACTGAATACTTGTGCCCCGAAAGAGTGAACCACCAGAATCAATGCTCCATTTCATTTGGACCCTTGTCGGTAAATAGTTCTTCATTCAAAGTCTTAGGAATAATTTTCAAGAGTATTGCTAAGAAAAATTTAATGCTTCCTTACAAACGTAAAAATTTTGAAGAACTCAGGCTTGAATTAGTGTCGTTATGAAAAATCAAAGTGTGGCTAGACGTTGATTGCATGGATACAGGGCTCTACTGGAAGAACCGTAAAACAAAATTTGATAAGTCAAGGCTTAAATACAATTGCGACGGGCAACGGCAAATGACGAAAAAATGCCGCTGTCAAACTTCTAAAAGAACAGCGACTTTCGCGAATGTCCAAATAATGACGGGCGAAGGTCAGCGGTCGACGATGTGGCCGTCGGGATTAATTAATTTGTAATTTTGCTGCCGTCGCTGCAGTACTACCAACAAAATCAAAAGAATGAAATGAAATTGTTTTGGAATTAATTTTTGTCAAGTTTTAGTAAGTTTGAATTTTGATGAAAAATTGATTGAGGAGTTATGAAACAATAAAATAAATTATGATATACAAGACCACCAGTATAGAAGAGTTGACAAAAAAGATATAGTTTGGATGGATAAACAAGAATTGGTTGCCAAAGTAGTAACATTCTTAAAATTAAAGTTAAAGTAATTCAGTATTGGAAATTAAATGTTTTTTACATGCACTTTGTATATTTACGAAAGAACTATAATTTGATTTTTGTTGTGGATGGCTCAATTTGTTATGTTACTTAGTGTTAAAGATTAAATAGTAAGTTCTACAAAATAGATGGAAAGGTAGATATTCTAAGCTGGGGTAGAGTAAAGATATAATAGACTACAGTGGTAGTCTATTTATATTTGTGAGATACGTGAAGATAGTGGGAGCTTTATTTGTGGTTACAATCTTAAGTTAATTTTAATTATAATTATTTTATTAGAATTGGCTTAGCTTATAGTGGAAAAGAAGGTAGTTATTGGGGTTATCATAGCAATAGTCCTGGGTGAGTTGTTTGGGGTATTGTAATGTGAGGAGGGAGATTTAAAAAGATTATTGGATTATTTTATTGAGGTGGTATATATCTTTAGGTAATAAGTTTAGCTCTGCTTAATGTATTTGGCGGTATTATAAACTAGTTGATCAACATTTCGGTAGGCGTTATGATAGTAATAAAGAAGATCACCCGGAGGGACTAGGTCATGTGCGATCAAGGAGTTTGATATTTGATGTTGGTGAAAGGATCGTATAGTCTATTAATGGCTTGAAGAAGTGTGTTGTCTATGTATTCAAGTTTACTGATAAATTTAGTAGCAAGTTTTATTAGGAAGCGGTCAATTCTCTCTACTATATTTTAGGTTTCTTGTAAAGCTTTTTGTTTCTAATCCATTTGTACGAGCCTGGTTTTCATTTGAAGTTAATACAGTCTCTAAGGATCTTACGCTCGAGCACTCTGAGCTTTTCCACTTGGCAAGAGCTTATGCTATGCCAAATTGGAAATGGTTAGCTCATGATTGGTCCGATCATTTGCTTGTATAAAACAAGCTTTAACTTGGTGGAAAGTTTAGAGTTGGGTTTAAGGGCTCTTTTTAGTACCCAGTAACAATTTGTGGCTTTTTTTTATTATGTATTCGATATGTTTATAGAAGAATAAGTTATCTGTAAATATAATGCCTAAGTATTTAATTTGATTCTTAATTGGAATGTTGTGATTTTTTTAGCTTAAGGTGGAAACTTTGGAGACCAGACCAGGCATTAAGTGGGGAGTTTTTTTTTCCTTAAAGAGGATTGCTTCACATTTGAGTGTATTGATTTTGATTTTCCAGGTATTAATATATTTGAGGAGGGTTTTTAGGTGAATATAGATTTGGGCTCTTAATTTATGTTTTTTTTGGGCCAAAAAAAAAAAAAAAAACAATAGGATGTCTTCTGCATAACATAACATCTTAACTTTGCTATCACTCCTATCAGGTGGAAAGTTAGCAGTATATATAGTATGTTGTAGATTCTACAATGTAGAGTATTCGTCCAAGAAGGGATCCTTGGGGTACTCCTGCCTTTATGTCAAATGCCCGTGAGAGGGCATTTTGGATTTTAACTGTAAATGATCGATTAGTTAGGTGGTTGTGTATGATTGTACAGATATGATCATGAAAACCAAAGAAACTCTTCATTTTGTAGACAAGTCCCTCAATCCCCACTGTGTTAAAGACATCCAAGGAGGAGGCTAATGTAGACTTTTCATTGTTGCGATTATGTCCCACTTTCTCCATTAGAACGGTTAGGGCATGTGTAGTGGAATGTTGTGGCATGAAACCAAATTGAAACTGAGTTATTATTTTATTGTCGTTGCAGTGCGATCTAAGTTTTTTAAGAAGATATGCTTCATATACTTTACTAATACAGGATAGCAGTGAGAGTGGTCTGTTAGTAGTGATAAGGTTCGATGGTCTGTTAACTTTTAAGATGGGTATGATAATAGCCTGCTTCCATTTTATAGGATAGTAGCTAATGTTGAAGAGATTGTTAAACAGCAATTGTAGGAAAGCAAAACGACTAGGCGGGCTTTTTCAACATGTAATGAGACATTTTGTCACAGCCAGTTTTTTTTTTTTATTATTGCGTGATTTAATTAGACTCATTAGTTGATTAGGTGTTGTTCGAACCAAATCGGTTCGAATATTTTTTTTGTTTTTATCGATTACTTCTAAAAGGAAAACATCCTGAAACAAAGCATCAAATTTTAGGAAAATTAAATCTAATTTGATTACACTTAATCAAAAAACAGGTACACAACCTAACAAAGCCATGTATTTGTCATCTACATAACCCTTTGCACAAATACAATACAACAATATAGCCTCACTAAGCAGATCAAATTAAATTTCTTATCATATGATTGAAGCAATTAGATTCGTGCTAAAAACAATTGCTGAAAAAAGAACATATGCAAAAATTCCATGCTAAAATTGAGTTCTTAAAGCAAAACAAATTCAATCTAATTACAAATTTTCCCAAAAATATCTAACCAAAGCATGTGTTGTCATGTAGCATACTATGCATGGCATAAATACAATCAGATCAAGCAGATCAATTTTCAACACTATCATCATTATATGTACTATCGAACGGAGATTTCTTCTCTACGTGATAGAGATAATATTTTTTGCAAATATACAGAATTCAATTTAACACAGCAGCATGGGTTGCTTTAAATTTCTTGTTACAATGCATTTTTGTTCGTTGCTATGCATATTTTATCTCTAGTACCGTAAAATTACAGTCGCACGGCCAATTCTTGTGATCATGCGCCTCTGCTACTCCATCATTGGTGTCGTGTGCAAGCAAGGGCTATATAAACAGCGATTTAACTTGACTCGATCTCTTTTTCAGTTTGGCAGTGCAGTGAGTGACTTGATAATTTTTTAGTGGTATTTCCAAGTGTTGTGAATTTTTATTAACAGTCTAAAACTTTGTTTGGTTGGCAATTGAAATAAATTTTTCTTATTCTGGGTTGCGACTAGATTAGGAGATTTATTTGAATAGCGACTAAAATAAAGATTCTTATTACGGGTAACGACTGTAATAAGAAATTTTACTAATAAAACACTTTATTGTGGGTAACGACTACAATAAAGATTCTTATTACGGGTAACGACTGTAATAAGAAAATTAATAATAAAACACTTTATTGTGGGTAACGACAACAATAAAGATTCTTGTTACGGGTAAAGACTGTATCAACAAAAATACTAATAAAACACTTTATTGTGGGTAACGACTACAATAAAGATTCTTATTACGGGTAACGACTGTATCAAAAAAATTACTAATAAAACACTTTATTGTGGGTAACGACTGCAATAAAAAATTTATTGTGGTAACGACTACAATAAAGATTCTTGATACGGGTAACGACTATAACAAGAAAATTACTAACCAACACTTTATTGTGGGGAACGACTGCAATAAAGATTCTCTTTGGGTTTCGACTGCAGTAAGAATTACTCACCTCACTTTATTCTGGGTATCGACCAGAATAAAGAATATCCCAATCCCAACCTCAGTTAAAATTATTAAAATCAAGTCAATCAACTGCCAAACATAGATCAGGTGAGTACAAAGTTATTTGCAACAGAATTACTACATTTATTATATATCTTGTATTTCTCATTTATTGAATATTGATAAATTAAACTATTTGGATCTAAAATTTATTGAGTATTAACGCTCTAGTTTAACAGTGAAGTGCAAAATTTTTACAACAAGACTGATGTAGAAAAACGAACGAAAGGACTCATTTCTGAGCGGTTAAGCGCCCTAAGCGAAATTTGGTCCGATTATAAGAATACACCTTATACAATTGTCCAAGCCACTCAGGCTTTAGAGGACAGCGAACTTCAAAAATACGATTATTTCACAAACGATCACTTCTCAAGCGCGGAAAATACATACTACACGTTTCGAGGTATTCTCAGAGATGCATTAGATGCATTCGAAACAAAAGTAGATTCAAAGCCAAGCACGGATAATGAATCTTCTTCGTTTCTGAGATTGCTTAGCATCACAATACCAAAATTCTCAGGGTCATATGAATCCTGGAGGTCGTTTCACGATCTACTTCATTCCTTAGTTCATACAAATTCTGCGCTATCTCCAGTGCAAAAATGTCGTTACTTGTAATCAAGTGTTTCTTGAGAAGCAGAACACTTATTGCGTCAACTTCGTATGACCAACTCGAGTTATGACAGCGCATGGAAGATATTGCTTAACAGGTATGACAACAAGCGAGTATTAATTAATGCTCAGCTAAAAATTCTATTCAATTTACCTAAAGCAACACAAGAGTCAGCCAGGGCAGTAAAAACAGTGCTGGACAAATCTTCCGAATGTATATACGAACTCGAAGTATTAGAAGTCCCCACTAAACACTGGGATACAATCTTGATTTATATGCTAGTGCAGTGCTTGCTAGCAGAAACTCATCGCTTATGGGAACAAGAGGTAAACAGTGCGGATGGATTGGCTACCCTTGAATCTTTGAAGACGTTTCTAGAGACAAGATTTAGAACGCTCGAAGCAATTTCAGACTCAAAACCAAATTTAGCCAATAAATCAGCTCAAATACCAGGAGCATCAACTCACTTTACATAATCTGGCGACAGATGCATAATGTGTAAATGTGTAATTCAAAATTGTCACGTCAAATCGACTGTGCATTAACTGCCTTTCAAAAAGCCACAATACAAAATATTGCGCTAGCAAGTTTACGTGCCAGCGATGTGGAAGGAAACATCATTTCTTACTATATAGGAATATCACAAATCCACAGGGTTCGCCTAAACAATCAGACAACCCACAACTAAAAGTACAACCTTGTAATTCGTCTTCCACATCCAAGGGATGAATTCAAATGCTTCACGCGAATCAAAAAAATGCGAACTAAACAAGCCTTGCTTGCCACAGCATTGCTTAAAGTTCCATCAAAAAAGGGCACCATGTTCACTTTACGAGCTTTGATTGACTCAGGCTCTCAAGTCACGTTCATAAAAAAGGCTGCTGGACGCAAGCTGCAATTGGCCACTAGGAACACATCAATACAAATTACTGGCTTAGGAAAGTCAGAAGCTATGAGTGTTAGCAGACAAGCTTCAATAAGCATTCACTCTTATTCAACCTCGAATAAGATAACTACGATAAATGCCCTTATTGTAAACACTATCACGGACATACTGCCTCCGTCCACCATTCCAAGCAAGGGATGGAGCCACGTACATGGTCTGCAACTAGCAGATCCACTCTTTTTCAAGCCAGGAAAAGTTGACTTGCTCTTAGGAGCAGATGTTTATGGAGAAATCCTTTTAGAAGGGTTGCGAGAAGGCCCTCTAGGTACACCTATTGCACAAAACAACGCCCTAGGTTGGATCCTTTTCGGCAATTTAAAAGACACTCACACAATCTCCACAGTATCCACCTTAACAGTAAGTGCTCATTACGAGGAAGAGTCTTCTCTCGATATACTTCTGCGGCGGTTCTGGGAAACCGAAGAGGTTACTCCAAGAAGACAACTGTCTAAGGTAAATCGCGATTGTGAAGAGTTTTATCAAAAAACTCACCATCGAAATGCAACGGGCCGTTACGAAGTCCGTTTGCCCTTTATTAATGAAAGTCCCATTTCACTTTGCAATATAAACAATTCGCAGATCGCATTTTTGACCCACTAGGTTGGATATCTCCGATCATAGTTACAGCCAAAATTCTGATGCAAACCTTATGGCTTTCGGGATGCTCATGGGACGAGCCGATACCTTCATATATCGACATGCACTGGCGACAATTTAAAGAAAAGCTATTTCTCATTAGCTCAATCCATATACCACGGTGGATATTCACCACTAGTGATTTATCAGTGTGCCAGATACACGGATTTTCCGACGCGTCCAATCACGCGCAATCGGCGGCAGTATATATCAGGGCTATAGATCTAGAAGGAAACGTGCATGTTAATTTACTTATTGCAAAATCCAAAATAGCACCTGTCAAAGCTATTACGCTTCCTCGCCTCGAGTTATGTGGCGCACTACTTTTAGTTCGACTCACTGATCGAATTAAGACCGATCTAAATCTTACTAAGATCCCCATATTCGCTTGGACATATTCCTCTATTGTTCTATCGTGGATCCGCAATCACCCGAACAAGTACAAAACTTTTGTTGCAAATAGGATCCCAGAAATCCACATTTTAATTGATATACAGTCATGGCATCATGTTCGATCTAATGATAATCCTGCCGATTGTAACTCCAGGGGCATTGAACCTGCAACATTAAGCTCCCGCCACTTATGGTGGCACGAAACTCAGTGGCTCTTGAATCCTGAAGAAGATTGGCCTCAATTATTACCTGTTATGGAAAGCAACTTAAAATCTGAACAAAACCGAGTAAGTTGTTTATCTACTATTCAGTCAAACACTAATGAAATTTTTAGTAAATTCTCAACGTTTGTTAAAAAATGGTCACATAAAGATATTGAAGGCTTGAAATAAATGACGCTGTGAAAGTAAAACATCTTTTATTACACAAACCGAAACTTTTAGGTTAACCAGATGCAATTCGCTCATGTCTTTCCCCTTTTTTTGTTGTTTCTGTGAATAAGTTTTTTTTATTAAAACTTCAGTGCATACAAATCCCTCCATTTTTATCATCTATACATATATTAACATAATTTACATGAGACTATTTGAAAGACATTACAGCCTTTCAACGGGGGGCAGTATGTTCGAACCAAATCGGTTCGAATATTTTTTTTGTTTTTATCGATTACTTTTAAAAGGAAAACATCCTGAAACAAAGCATCAAATTTTAGGAAAATTAAATCTAATTTGATTACTCTTAATCAAAAACCAGGTACACAACCTAACAAAGCCATGTATTTGTCATCTACATAACACTTTGCACAAATACAATACAACAATATAGCCTCATTAAGCAGATCAAATTAAAATTCTTATCATATGATTGAAGCAATTAGATTCGTGCTAAAAACAATTGCTGAAAAAAGAACATATGCATATGCATATGCATAGTTCCTTATACAATTTCTTTTTCCTCTTTCAAGCTCTTCTTCAATAATTTTTAATACAAATCCTTTCGTCATCACTACACATTAAAGTAGTAGGACTATTGTCATCACTACTCGAAGAACCATCTCCAAATGAAACTCTCCCAACAATTTGCTTCCTTTTATTTGAATTCATGTAGATTAAAATGAAAAATTATCCACTATAATACAATTTTATTTTCAAATTAAATTTGTTAGCTTGACAATTTGCAGTTGTTACTTTCGTTTTCTGCTCAAGAACACAAAAGTTGTTCATGTACTTTCCAAATTTGACAGCTTCCCCTCTTGCACAGTTCACACAAAAACACCCAAGAACGAAAACACCCGAGAAGTACGTGAGCAGACCTATTACAAGACATCTTTGCAGGAGATAAGTCTTTGTCAAATGGTTCTGGCCTCCGCTTAAATGGACTGACTAGAATGAGAAACTATGTCGATGCAATGAACAAGTTTAATTGGACTAAAGCGGGAAGTTCACAAAATAAAAGGTCGTAGATTAGCCACAGCCTATTACCACAATGTTAGTAAATATTTTAATTGAGCCCGCCGGAAAAACTCCCAAGTATTAATCTGTGCATTATATAACACCATAAAATTGGATTACTTAAACCGCTCAGTCTATACAAGTAGAATCAGTTAAAAGTGGTTACCCAAAACAAAGAAAAATGAAAGTCATACCAGTCGAGCAACTGCGTGAAGGTTGCAGACACAATAAATTTCTGTTATTACTTTACAGAACTAACCTTTTAGTTAAACCATAAAATATTAATAAAATTCCCTTTTGGGCATTCATTTATACATATGTGTATATATAAATGAATATCCAAAATATTATCGAAAAAACGATATCAGGAACAGTCATTAATTCGACCCTCGTGTTACAAAAAGCTGACACCTCTAATAAAAGCTGCCTGGAAAGGATTTCTGTCAACAAAATTATCCTATTAGGAAGGGTAAGCCATTCAAGTAAATGTGTAAACGTTTGTCCAAGTTCTCAGAACTTCCCGAAATCATCATTGCAATAGCACTACACGTCATTATAACTGACATACATTATTCTTTTGTAGCAGTCAGGGTAAACGAAAGTCTTGAGAAAAATCAAGCACTTAACTTTCAGTTTCCTCATATGTTCTGTATCGGTGGTTAACGAAAAGTCAATACAGGGTCAGTGATTGATAGGGAAAAGCTGCAAGGTATGATGCTTCTAACGTCGGTCGATTCTTGTCTGCAGACCCTTTCTATATTTCTGGGATAAAAGTTTTTCGCTACTAGTCTTTACTATTTGATCAAAAGTCTTTGTAGAATTTAAATCTGATGGTTGATGGAATTAATATGAATACTTCTGCTCATTTTCTCTCTAATCTGATTCTTCATAAATAGAAAGGAGCTACATGCTTATTTAGGAGCAGTAGACCCTAAATAGCTCAAACGATTTTTATATTTATGTATATGTATACTCGTATTTAGTCGACACTCTTAATTATATATATTAATTATTAATTACTTATGAGTATGAAGAAAAGGGATGGCGTAATATTTAGACAAATTCTTTGACTGACTATATTCATATATATTTGCAACTTATAGCGATTAATATACCTATTGAAAAAGAGATTTTATGAGGCCTTAATTAATTAGTAAACATCATTTATGTAGATTTTGTGGAAAACATTTTTGGACATGCTAATTTAGAAGGCACAAAAAAGAAGCTGATTTGGTTTCTTTTTAAACCCACTGTGGTGATCGGTTGGGGGCTTTTTCTACGATCCAAAATTCACTTTTTAATTAATTTATTTATTCAAAATAACAACAATTCAAGTTATAACTTATTATTTATCTAGTTGTCAATTTACTTTATAACTGTACCGAGCGACTCTTAAAAAACTGGACTTATTCTTGTGTACTCAATATTGATTAGTTCTAGATTCTACTCAAAATTTTGTACCAGATATTTATTCTTTTTCGTAATTATTAATTTATTTCCTACTTCGCTCTATTTACCTACGATATATATAGGTCATTGTTGCGAAGTCAAATCATTCCGCAATAAATTATTTATGCTGCCCTGGCATAGATCTTTCACTAGCACTGAACGACAATTTAATGGTACGCATATGCAGCACTACGCGTAGCTCGTTCTATCAAAATTAGTGTTAATTGTTAATGAATCATCTCCATCTCCGCAAAACAGAAAACTGAACGGAAGGTTTTTTATTCTGTATGTTCGCTCGTTGCTAGTTCAGTGCTAGTGAAAGATGTTTGCACTACCAATGAACGAATTCATTATCACTCATTGATAGTGAAAAGTATTTGCACTACCACTAATCGTTTAGTGATAATGCAATATACTCTGCACTACCACTAATCGTTTAGTGATAATGCAATAGACTCTGCACTACCACTAATCGTTTAGTGATAATGCAATAGACTATGCATTACCACTATTCGTTTAGTGATAGTGATAAAAAATTTGCACTACCACTAATCATTTAGTGATAGTGCAACCTATATTTTAACTATCATTAAAATTTAGTGTTGCTGCCATTTTAGTGGTAATGCAAAAACGCCCATCTCTGAAGGCATCTACTAACGAGAGTTGAATTCTTTAAAATCTAGAGTAGCTACTTCTTGAAAGTTGGGGTGAGATGAGGTTGTGGTAAGATTGCTTAGTATGGTGGCTTTACGGGCTTTAGGTAGTCTGAGGGAGGGGTCCTCGAAAGATTTGCGTACACGCACGGATTTAATAAATTAATACAGTTTCCTCTTACGAGGGAGCAGAAAAATCTGTGTTGACATTGAGCACGTAGAATTTTATCTTCGTGGAATACAAACAGCCAGTCGTTGGGGCGGTCAATTCCGTCACAAATTTTGCTGTAACTGAGATAACATATTCGGAATAATTTCGTTTAGTTCAGGTTGTATTCTACTTCTATGAATTTCTCGATGGAAAGAATTGACCACCTTTATTAAATGGTCTTGATTTTTTGATCAATTCTAGTACTAGAGACGATAGCGATTCAATATTTGACTTCATTAAAGTAAGTTCTCTTTCCAGGAGATGAATGGATTGTTCGTCTTGGCACAGACAAGTAATAACAGATATCCAGCGCCTATTTATTTTTACCTTGAAACTGCGTAAGGTTAATAGGTTGCTATTCATGTATCTAAAAAAATCCATGGTTGTCGGTCAATTAGGCATTTTAATGCTAATGTTCCGGTCCTGTGGTAAAATACTGCAGTTCTTATTGGTTCCGTCAAGATTTCCCTTTCCATTGCGACGTAAGTGTAGTGATTAGCAAGCGGAGTATTTCATACCTAAGAAAATGCAGCGGTTAGGACAGATTTTATCTTTGTAAACTCCATGAAAAAATTTATATCAGAATTTACCACATTTTATATGACATTTGGTGACAGTAATTATATTGGTTCTTCTGTGTTTCCTGTTATTTCGTACGAACGTGCCCTAAGATGTTCATCCCATGTACGGGGTTAGACTCAACGAAGATCTTCAGATACTCGACCAAAGGCGTATTAGAGCGCTCCACAGCTCCACAGCTCTGCGGATGATATGTGGTTATTTTGTATTTTCTTGACCTTAAGTATTTTACATACTAGGAGGCCATTGGAGTTTAATTATACTTTAGATGGATGCTTATTAACTAGACTTGACAAAACCAAAGATTTGGGTGTCTTCCTTAATACTCGTCTTTCCTTCGAACATCATATTAATTCAATCGTGGCCAGGGCTAATGCTACTCTGGGGTTTATAAAGAGATGGTCAAAAGAGTTTAATGATCCATTCATAACGAAGATCCTCTACTGCACATTCGTTAGACCCATTTTGGAGTATGCCAGTCCTGTCTGGTCTCCCTTCTATTCTGTATATATAAATCGCATAGAGGCTGTCCAGCGGAGATTTATCCGATTTGCCCTGCGAGGACTTCATTGGGACAACCCTATTATTCTGCCTCCATATGTTGACAGACTTAAACTCTTTCCATTAGATTCTCTTGAGAATAGACGTAAAACTTCCAGGGTTGTCTTTGCATTTCACTGTATACAAGGAGTGATAAACTCCCGTGAGCTCTTAAATACTTTCAATATATCTGTTCCCGTGCGCTCCTTGAGGAACTGTGACTTCTTCGTTGTTCCTCAGCATAGTACAAACTATGGCATGCACGAGCCGGTTTCATCAATGTCTCGTCTCTTTAACCGGCAGTTTGATTGCATTGACTTTCATCTTTCAAAAAGTCAAATAAGAGATCAGCTTAGTTAATGTTACTTGTTTTTCATTATTATTGTTATGTATACTTTTTATCGTTATTATGGTTATGTATGCTTTTGTTATTTTATTGCTATATTTCACTTTTGTATACTCAGTAATCAGATCATTGATGAAGTTCTAAATAAATAAATAAAATAAATACTATATTGAACAAATGGTTTGGAAAATTTGTTTCTTGATCAGTAACCAGTACCGTGGGGATCCTGTAGTAGGTTATTATTTCATTGAAATGCATTCGCTACTGTTGACGGCTCTGCATCTGGTATAGCGACGCAGTCCATGAACTTAGTCAAATCTTCCTCAAAAGAAAGGTATACTTATTGCCTTCAATTGTATCTTCTAAGCCTACAAGGTCTAAATACACTTTCTCGAAAGGTTTGCGAGGGGTGTCTGTTATAACTATGGGTATTTTATTTTGACGACTTGACTTATATTGTTGACATTATTTATGTCCTTCATTCATTTATTAATATCTGATAGCATATCTTTCCATTTAAAGTTTCTTCGTATCTGATAAAATGTTTTCCATGCCAGGTGACCGCCCAGGACTGCATCGTGGAAGTTATGTAAAATAGTCTCAATTTCGTTCCTCTCTTTCATGATTGGGATTTTCCCTTTTGTACTAATTTCTTCCTTATTGGCTGTATTATAATCTTCTTCATCTGAACTGAGAGGAGTCTCCTGTATTTGTACGTCCAATGTAGAAGGCACCAGGGTTACGTGATTCAAAGGAATGGCCTGTATTCGTTGAGGCTCTTTTGATATTAATGGCAGCTTAGATGGGCCCTGTTTGGCTGAATTTCGTGTAAACACCAACCAGTTGCTTTTGCTGTTTCCCCGATTTTGAGTTGCGGAGCTTGCTAATTCTGCGCCAAGTGGTTAGATTCTGGACAGTGCATCTTCATTTGTATTATATTTGCCGGGCTCGTATTCAATATTGAAATCATTGTGTGAAAATTTCGCATGAAAACGACACCATTTAAATTTTACATTTTTCCTCAGTAGCGAATGAGCTTCCTATAATAATTTTCCAATCCTAAGAAGGATTGCACTAGCTTAACTGTTTTGAAAGTTGGAAAATTTTGGAGACTTAAAGTCTTCGCAGGGTTTGGCAAGGCACCTTCCGTATCACATTTGTTTCCTAAATAGACAACTTCAAATGCTTTTTAAAATCGTATAAAATTATGTAGCCATCCAGGCAAGACAATGGAATAGAGTTTAATATGAAAACATTTATTTAATCTGAAATGCTTCATACAACTCAGTACGAGACTCTTTTCGGAGCACGTTATAACTTCGGTATATATTAATCTATCCGTAATTAACAATAGATAAATTCTTTCAAAACTCTTTTTATTGTTAATGATAACTATTTCAAGAAATAACATTGAATGGAATAAGAATTCTTAATCTTTGATAAATCTTTTTTTTTAAAGCAAATGAAATTGCTAAGCTATCTTAGTTTAGTTAGAGCTCGTAGTGATAATTTTGCGTTTATTTTTTCTTTTTTTCTAAAAATCTTAACCTGGATGCCTTACAAAACCTTCCTGCACTTTTGTTAATTTCGAAATTAAAACTAACAAATGTCAGGCACAGTCACGGCACGAAATTCAATAACTAAAAGTTTGAATATGTTTGTTTATGATTGTTTTGAACAGACTATTACTTGTTCTTTTTATTTTATAACAATATGTAAGACTCTAGACATAAATTTTATTTATTCACGTTTCCCATAATCGTCCAAGATTTTGAAGCAGCTACAATAATTGGTCAGCGGTCAAAAAATTAGGCGTAGGTAGTTAAAAGTTAAATTTTCTATTGGCTTGAAATTTAAGCTATTATATAAGAGCTCTAAATTATTCCTATGAAAACTTGTCCCACCCCACCAGGTTGTCTCAGATTTATTCTAGCATTCCTCTTTAAGAAGCCATAGAGCCAATATTTTCCAATTAACCCTTTTTCTCACACAATTTATGATGAATCTTATTCGTTTCAACCAAAAAACATAGAACTTAACAAGAATCTTCATCTAGCCTCTAAAAATGTCCAAGTTGTTTGCTTATTTGTTTTTTGAGACTGAATGAATGCTGCTCTGTTCTCTTTGTCTCCGCCACCATGTAGCTGTACATGTACACATGCCGATTCCAGCAATGCATATAGTTTCATGTTTCACTTTGATGCCTGACTCCTTTTTGGTCATTCCTATTGCATCCGCTCATATTACTAATTTCTCTCTGTTCGACACCGGTTTGCTAGGAATAAGGTAAAAGAAGCAAAGAGAATACGCAATGCAATGCATGGGCGTGATGCCGAATGGAGGAGCTGATTTTGGGGCTGATTTTTTGATGACCCGCCATTCGCCACCAAAAAGCAGAGATCTGCATAAAATTTGTGAGAGCGGGTAATAATATTACAACCCGCCATATACATACAAAATTTTTATATATACGAGATTCGTATTATTTCTGATAGATGTTATTTACTTCAACACACCTAAATACTAGCCGTGTGAATTCTTTATGTGTCAAATTTGGCAGGGTCTGGACATAATATATTAGTCCTGTTCCTATTTATTCTCTGAACGCAGCCTCACTACGTTGGTGAGGTGGCATTAGTATAAGATTTTTTTCCTAATGATGAAACTTAACTATTCTTTAATTTTTATACTCTAGATGAAATCTGAGGGGTAAGTAAAGGTAAGTTTGTCATTCCATTTATTATGCATTGAAATAATGCTGCTAGGGCATTACGATGTGTGCCTGTCCGTCTTTCCATCTATCTACCCGTTAGTCCGCGTTAGTCCATCTATCGGTCTACCTGCCCGCACGATTACTCAAGCACGCGTGTAAAAGTTGTAGATGTAGGTTCGAAAATGGGGAAAATCTGGTAACTCTTTCATAGGGCTGCCATAAAAACGTTTTGTTTTGCACTATTTATTTAGGCACAGCCTAAGAAAGCGTCAGCACATAGAGCCGAAATTTCGAACAAAATAGTAAATGAATGTTAAAAAGGGACTAAATTCGGCAATGGGTATTGCCATGCCATACAAAACTATGCTCTTTTACTTTATTTCACTGTCATCTTCATTTAGGATATAATGCTATTGCTCTTACGATTACACCGGTTATAACTTATGTTTTTGCTTTTAAATACTAATTTCATTTTGTTAAACAAACACGTAAAGCTGTGTAGCCAGTTAATTTTCCGATCCTGGGGCGTTTCTCAAAGTGCGTATATATATTGTTACGTGCAATAAAAAAGGACAAGCGATATATATTGCGAATGGATACTTCGCGTAAAGCAACCAATTAAGTACGCCATAAATAATAATAGACTAGATAAAAATCAAGAAATACAAGAAGGAAAGCATCTGTGTCGTTAACTCAGAGGTAATATCAGTCACCCGGAAAGCGGAAGGGCCCCTTTCCAAACCCCAGACGAGGCGGTTGTTTTTACCTCTTGTATTTATGATTTAATTTAGAATCGTTTAAAGTAAAATGTCTTAAAATTCTTCTAAATATTCTCCATCTATGACCGATTCTAAAAATTGAAAGTGTGATTTCTGCATGGGAAAAATAAATGAAAGTGTTTTAATCGAATCGCGATAATTTGAAGTACATTGCTAATGATAATTAAAGTAGAGTTGTTTGTAATTGTTTGTGAGTTTGTAAAAGGAAACAGGATAGTGTAATAATGAGAGCTTGTGAATTTTATTTTACTATAGTGTTTTGAATAACGAAGTAAAGCCACGCATGAAACAATATTTTAAATGCGGTTTTGGAAATGATGTAGTAATTTGGGACGCTGTGAAAGTATGGTGGCACACCAGACGATATTTACTAAACTTATCGTTCGGTATTTTGTAGATAAGCAACTATTCAACGAGGGACTCTTGAGTTTGTTTGAATTGAAAAAACTACTAGCAACAATAATTGCAAATCTTGAAATAAAAAACTTTACCTTCAGTGTATATTTGAGATACAGGTATTTCAACTATAAAATAATTATTATTTATTTATTTATTTTCTATTATTAATTATATTAACATAGCTTCACTTTCTACCATACGTCTAATATAGTTGGTACACATTAGCACTTGGCTGTATGGCCTTCTGGGCAACTTCAGATGTTCTTGTATTAGTGAAGCTTTTTTTAACTGAATGTTCTTGATTATATAAAATTAAAATTAGAATTAGAAGGCGTCGGAGTTCAGCCATTCCATTAATGTGGAGCCTTTGTTTAGCTTTCTGACTTAAGCTTTAAATGTTTTATACGCCCTCGAATGCACTTAAATCGTTATAACATTTAACTATGAAATGACTGCCTAGGTCAAAGTCTCGTGTTTCAACCACCTATATTGAAAGTGAGATTAGATTCAATCACAGAACTGGTCTTCAATATCTGAAATGTCGTTTTAATGTTCAATTTGCGAAATTCTTTAAAATTCTTTTATCGCCTAAATTGCGGGGACACTAGATCTTTTTTAATGAAAGAAAACTGTTTATATCGGAATTCAAGTCCAGGTCCTTCCAAACCACTTCAATTTCTCTCGAGTTATGAAATGAGGCTAGACTTTATTTATAGTAGTCCCTACTTTCAGCTTTAATATACACTTTTCTGTTACACGCTCATTGCTGTTCCCTTTTATATCACCAATTTTTAGTCAGAGAATATTTATTTTACCACCATAATTTCGCATAGGTACGATCGTTTCCCATATTGAGTAGTGTTGATATTTATTGCGAGTTAGCGCAGGAAGGACAGAATCTTTCAAAACAAAGTTGTGAATGGTCAGCATCTTCATCTGTTTCGTACTATTTTTATCTAGTTTTTGCTATATTTACGCCAAATTCCAGAAAATATTTAACGAAGAGGGACCATCGTTTTTTGATTTTTGCTAATAACAAAAGTGCTAACAAAAATCGATATGAATCGAGGTTTAGGATACATTCTCGTCTTAGCAGTAGTACATATGGTGCAAGTGATTTGATATGGTCCCCAAGTAGCCATTTGTGAAATTTTTACGATAAATTATCGGCAAACACATGGCATTTGTCGACAGAATCACGTGACAAAAATGTCCAGGAACAACGTCTAACAAATGTCACATTCATTACAACAAATTTGTCATACTTTGTGGGTACTTTTGTCATAATTTGTTTAAATATTTTTTGACAAAATTAATAGATAAAATCTTCACAAAAATTTATCACAATTATTTGACATTTTTAACCAAGAAATGTGTTATTTTTGTCGTTAATTTGTGTGATTTTGTTGGAATTTATGTCAGTTTTTATTTTGTTTCGGGGATCCAAATTATAATCTTATTTCAGTTCAAAAGCTATATATTTATTACAAAATGCTTGTATAAAATTATGTTTTCAAATTTTTTATTAAAGTTCTGTAAACATAAACAATCACTAGACGCTGACGGTATTTCTTCTCTGCCCCATAATTAATTTGTTTGTTCAACAATTAAGTTTTTAACAGTTTTTGCATTATTTATTTTATACTTATATTGCCTGCTTAATATAGTTTTTTTTCATTAATTTAATTTTACCTTTTTTTAAATACAAGCACCAAAAACACAACGAAAACAACTAATAACAACTTTAGCGTTCACTACAAAATATCCAAAGTATCCAAAATGGCGATAACCTGACAGCAACACTTTCATGTCGACAAAATGTCATTCTCTTTCTGGTATAATTTGTAACCACCAATTCTTGTGGCACTGTTTACACCAAATAGTGACCCGAAAAGGTTGTCAGAGGAATGTCTAAAATTTGTGACATTTAGTTGAAGCAATATTGCTAATCACATTATAGATAAGAATTATGTGACAGACAGTTCACATATTTCTGTTGTCACATATTTTGGCTACTTGGGTCTTTACTTTGGATAATTTTCATTTTCTCATTTCAGAACATCTATGAAGGGGTATAGTTTCAAATTTTTGCCACGTAATGATTAACATTTTTCCTTTTCCTTTTTTTTTTTTTTTTATTAAAATTTTGTGTGCTTTATGGTGACAAACCTGACTTTATATAAGTATTATTTTCGAAATGTTTAGTAGTAGAAGTATGGATTGGAATAGAAAGTATTAATCAAAATATCATTAGTAGTACCTTACGATTTTTGACGATCGAGGTTTCGTATCATCCTCTTAAAATCAATTCAGAATTTTGTAACAAGTAATTTGAAATTTGTTTCAGAATTGCTTGCATTGTCCCCAGGTAAAATTATGCCGAAAAACAGCAGACTTTATGGAACGTAAAGACTTCTTCCAAGTACAAAAAGTCAGAGAAGAGTTTCGCTCGTATAGGCTACACTGTAAAAAATGTGCACAATTTTTGCGACAAAGCTTAGGTATTTTTTTCTAAACTGTAGGGAATATTCCCTACATTTTATGGAAAAGTAACTGAACTTTGTGGTAACAATTGTACACATTACAGTGTAGGCTAATTTACCTCATATAAACTAAAAGTAACCGGGCAATACAAAATAAAATATCTTTTCAATAATTTCTCTATTAAAAAATTAAAGAGGATAAAAGATAATTTGCTTATCTCCATATCACAGTATTTCTGGGTTTATACATATATATTTGTCTTGTAAGAACATCAGGATTTTAAAATCAAACTATGTACTGTTCTCTTGTACAATAACAGAATGACACAATTCTTTATACCTTTTCAAATCTCTCCAGAAATGGCTGGTTGTGTTTTATATTTTTCGCACTATTACCTTTTCTTCGAGGATAAAGGAATTGGAAATATTGTAAATTGCGTCACTTTTATTTTGCTTGTTCAGAAATAATATTTTCTTTAGAAATGAAAGCTAATGTATGTGGTCGAAGGATTTCCATCAAAGAAAAAATAAAAAGCTAAGCGAAGAATTGGAGACAGTTTTATGGACAGGTTGGTAAGACCTGACACAGGAGTACAAATTCAAGTCTGTTGTCGGTCATAAATATCTTCTCAATGTACATATGTATACACACACCTTAATCTTTAGATTAAGTTCAGCTTTGGGAAAACCTTGGACATTTGAATATTTTCAAATTTTAATAATACCATGCCAGGCATTATTTCATTTTGTTTTAAATGCTTGTTGAAGTAGGCTTGGAGCAAAGTAGCCTTCTACTGCAAAATATTTGCTACACAAAAAAGGGTTCAATTCAGCGCCATTATTCAGCCAAATAGTGCACGATGGATTAAAAAAATCCATGATGAAATATTTTCCACACCCTTAATAGAGATTTTAAATTAAATGACTCGCAAATACAAAAGGAAACACGAAAAGGCAATAATTAATACATCAGTCCATTAGGAGGAGTAGCATTGTACTTTTGAGGGAAAGCGAAAAAGCGAATTTTACGCAAATCACTGTGAAGGGATCGATACAAAACACTTAAATTGAAAAGGAACCCTATTTACTCAGAAATTTAGAGGCAACTTGCTCTACCTTAAGAAAAACATCAAACTTATAGTTATAGTCGCTTGTTTAATTTTTTATGTAATCTTAGTTCTTTTTGACTTCATCCCCTCCTATGTTACACTTTTTCTTCATCTAAAAGGACAAGCTTACTCATGAGTCAGTGCCATGACTTGACATGTCATTGGAAGGAAATGTTAACAGATCCAGTTACCAAGCCTAGCGGGCTTCTATAAATTTAGTTGTGCAGCTAGAATTCTGAGGTATCTGTAATAGAAATAGACCAAGAATATTGCCAGAAATCGTCATGGTGACAGCGATAAAAGAAAGTGTGAAATGTGTGAAATCTAAAAGGACGGAGGAGATATGGATACTTAAGGAGATTTGGTAAAAATATAAAACAGGGAATTTTTCTGCACCAGGTAACAAATAAACGTGGTGATAAATAACATATTAGAAATTTTCTTTCTAGCTGTATCTAATCACCATATTTCGATAACGAGTGTTTCATTTTCTGCAGTTTTAAAGATCAAACACAACAAGAAGTATGAAAAATATAGTTTCTTCCAATCACATCCAATCACCATCTTCGTCTTCGTCTAGCAATTACCATCACTAATGAATTGCGGTCACCCTAAATTTAACATTTTAGTTTGTTAATGAACTCATTTTATCAAAAATGGACTACATCACTGAAAGGTATTTTTTGACCGAAATTGGGATCGATTTTCAACTTTTCAAGCAGGGTGATGATGAAATTTATTCATTCTTTAAAAGAATATTCTTAAGAGAATATTAGTCTTCATTCTCTCAAGAATGATCGAATCGAAATATGTTTGAGTCGGTTTCGTTATTTCGCGAGAGAATGAAGTTATTCATTCCCAAGTCTTTTGCATTCACGAATGATAAAGATTGAATAAGAATATTCGTTTTCATTCTTTTATGTCAAGGGCCGATTTATTTAATGGTGATTTTATGCTTTCACTTAGTGCATTTTCCACATTTTTTAAATGTAAATGTTCTGAAAATTTTTCCTTTTGATGGTAAAAATAAAACAATAATTAATTTTAGTGTTTACATTTTAAATCGTGTCTTTATCTTCGAAAGTTATTAAATCTAACAGATTATTATTTTGTAGCACTTCAACGGCTGCTTTACGATATACAGCATTTGTTCCACTTGAAGTTTCTGTGTTATTTATATATATATTTTTGTTTTCAAAATTATGATTTGTCTTTTGATATTTCCTAACAAATTTCCCTTTAAAAGCTTTTCACATAATAAACACTTTAAAGAATCGCTGTTCTTATCATAATTTACTTTTGTCTATATTATATTGTACATAGGTACATAAGCATTTTTTATACAAACAATTGGAAATATGCCTTTTCTAAATTCAATTCAATTCAATTCAATTCTTTATTAAGGGTATTATACAACAAGATTACTTAATCTTTTTAACATGTACAAAATATATTATTTGGAGCAAACTACTGAGAGACAAAAAGAAAAGGAATACAACTAACGAATTATTAACAATGCAAGTAGTTTATATAATCTTGAATTTATTATTTCATTTAAATTTAAATATTAATAGTGTGTGTAAGATTAGATGCGTTTGGCTAGCTGCCATCAGTTAAATGTCGGTACAAGAGCCTCTTAAACGCGCCAACAGGCACTGTGCGTTGAATATCAACTGGAAGTGAGTTCCATTTACTAGATATGTGAACGAAGTAGGAACGTTGGCCCATGACTGTAAGGTAACGAGGGATCAAGATATGGACGTGCCTAGAGCTACGCAAAAAGCTAATACTGTTGCCCAAGTAAGCGGGATTGTTGGTGTATATAAGACGATGTAGAAAGGTTAGCGATTGGTACAGAAGGTAAGTTAAGCCAGTATTGAATTTCTGTGTAGGGATATATGGTCAAAGCGTCGTAGTCCAAACACGAATCTAATACAGTTGTTAAAAGCCACCTCCAACTTTCGCGAGCAGACAGAATCCAGGCTAGGAAAGACTAGGTTACCATAGGTGAAAAATGGGACAACCAGAGCTTTGACTATTTTGAGTTTGGTGACTACCGAGAGAAAATCCGCTGAGCACCAAAGTTTACGAAGTGTACCATATACTTTACCAAGGATGCTGTTAACATAATCGCAGCAGGTCAGGCGAGAGTTGAGCATTACCCCAAGATCTCTAACTCTCTCCAAGTGAGGCAGGGGATTATTATTTAAGAGAACTGGGGGAAAGTTTGATGGATCCAAGCCTCGCCTATGGAGTATCATGTAATTTGATTTGCTTGCATTCAAGGCAAGATCATTTACCACAGACCAGTCATGGATGCGTTGCAGATCCTCGTTGATTTTGAGGATACAATCCTCGGATAGACCAACAGGGCAGCAAAGAAAAATTTGAACATCGTCTGCATACATATGTATGTTTGCGTTGCGTATCACATCTGGTAAATCATTAATATAGAGGCTAAATAGAAATGGTCCGAGGATAGACCCTTGTGGTACACCACGACACAGACATATCGGGTCAGAGAGATGGTTGCCACTTTTCACTTGCTGCGTTCGACTTAACAAAAACTTTTGATGACTGATAGAGCGAGAGCGGAAAATCTAAATTGCACTGCCAATTTATGCAATAATTTAAAGTGGTTAATGCTATCAAAGGCCTTTGAGAAGTCTAATAAAACAACGATACGCAAATCTATCTGTGTTATGGACCTGCAGTGGGACCTCAGTTTAAATGAGTTTCAACTTTTATAATAATGTTGCATATGCTTTTAAAATGTATTCTACTTTAATCCCAATATTTACTACTCATATATTATATATTATACTTCTTTAACATATTTCCAAAAATAAGCTTTTCGTTGTTGCTAACATGATTTTTTGTTTGTTTAAAAGTTCATATCCAGTTACTATTCGCCAAAAACTTAACAGAGCGTCCTCAAATAAATAAAATAAATATAAAGATTGTTGAGTAAGATGTTCAAAATAGTGTTGTCAATACTCCTCATTATTTCTATGTGATGTTGCTTATTCATTCCATCTAATACTAGTTTTTCCAACAGGACGTCTTGGATCGCTATACATATATTGCTTAAATAAGGCATTCCAAATGTAAACTAAAGAATTAAAGAGACTTCTATAACAGTTTTGGAAATTTTTCTTTGCTTTGTAAGAAATTTGTTCAAAATAATATTTCGTGTAGAGGCTTTTTACTTTCACACCGGATTAACCAGTTTGTCCGACGGCAATTATTTACATCCATCTCTTCCAATCAATTTTACATTTTATTTTACCTTCTCTCGTATATTTTCACTGGCTGTTCTTCCGACATTATCGCTTAAGGTTGGAGGCTAATATCTAAGAGCCTCTCATAATTCAATTCTTAAATTAAAACTTTCAATTGTTACTCCTGGATACTATTTTGACTTCAATGCGGCTTAATCGACCACAATCCAACCGCAATGTAAACTGTAACCTGCGAATAAGAAGTTGATATTAAAATTTCAATGGTACTCCACTTGCGGCGAATTGAGCTTTCAATGGGACGCCTAAGTCCGATTATTATTTTTGTTGGATGGAGACCAAGTAGAGTGACTAATTCGAATATTGTGCAGCGTTTGGTGGATTTTTTTTTGTTTGTTTGTGGCACAGTTTATTTCATTTATGGCTGTAGTAAATGCATAAAAGTGTGCGGCTAGAACATTTCTTATGCTTCTGCACGTAAAAAGGGTGGTATTTTCTCCACCACAAGCCACAAACCAAACAAAGCTGTCATATTAGCAACCGCTTTCATACATATTCAATTGGTGTATGAATAATAGCAAGTTTGTCAATGTTTAGTAGCAATTCTGCTTCTAATTCATCAGGAATTTTAAATGTCTGGAGCCCAACCCTGACCCTCTTCATTGAAACCACATGTGACACCAACAAACCTTCCAAAATTGATTCATCACTGATTGTGGCTGAAGTCGATAATTAATCAAAGTTTGTACCCGTTGGCAATCGAACTGCATCAAATGTTTATTTCCCTGATTTGTTTACTTCAATTAAGCTTTACTGATTGCGGCTCTAGTATATACTGACATAACTATGTATGTAATATTTGCTTGCACTTTGGGGAAAAATCCCAATCCAACCATCGACCGCCACTGAGACTTCGTGCTGGGCTAGTGCGCGTGTGAAACAATTTCTTCGGAAGTATGTATATATAGCATTCATTTTCCCAGAAATTTTGCATATTTTGGATGTGCATTATCAGGAACGAATGTAAATATTTATATCAACAACGTCTTATCTTCTAATCTACTGATAATTATTGTGTTGAGCCCATTTTTTTCGCAGAACAACGAACAATATAAACGCTTAAAAGACTTGATATTATCGCAAAACCCACGTCCCACCAGTATTTATTTATTAGAATATAAACCTTTGAAAATTTGTAAAGAAATTCGTATTAGTTAGTCTCTGTGTAACCTGCTTACCCAGTAGAACAAACGGCATCCTACGAGTTATTAGGGAGCGCTTTTTAGGATTACAAGACCGCTCTTTAGCAGGTTCATTTGTCCCCCGAGATGTATAAAATTGTAGCTATCGTTTTTAGCTCAAAATGATCAAAAACTGAGCTCCACTTTGCAATTATCCTACTGAAATGAAATTTATTTTAGACAAAATACATTTTTAAAAACATTTCGAAATTTAAATTACATATAACTCAAAAAAGTCATTTTAGCGATTTTTAGATAAATGTGATTTTTGGATCATCTTCACTATATTTCAAAAGTGCGGATTTATTGATTTTGATTTCTCAGCCCTTTAATAATTTTTTTAACAATAAGCACAGCATGCGCAGGTCTGAGCTGCCTAACTATCATACATAAAATAAAATGGGACCCTGATGAATAAAAAATATGTGATTGATTCATAGGTTCATAGGTCAATTCCATCTCAGCCCCTTGGTATCCGCAAAATTTCCCTAAAGCAATTTCCCCAAAAGCAAAATAGTTTCTCTAAAAATAGTTTCCACTAAGAGCAATTTCTCTAAAAACAATTTCCCTAATGAACATGTTCCTAACAAGCAATTAGCTTAAATTCAAGAATTTTCAAAATTGGGAGTATGCAATTAGTATCGAATTTTAATTTTTTTTACAAACATCAACTATCCTTTCGGATAGTCAGGCAGCCTTGATGGCTCTGAGTGGCCGTCGGATAACATCTATAAGTTGCTGAGGGATTGCAGGTCGTCTGTGGAAAAGTTATATATCCACAACAAGGTTCCTGGACACAAGAGGATCATGGAATGAAAGGGCTGACGTTTTACCGAGGGACGGCTCTGATTCTCCGTTCCTCGGACCGAGACCCGCCGTAGGCGTTGCCACCTAAAGTATCGGGCCTCTCATCAAAACGGATGTTCATAGAAAGCATCAGCAGAGATGGGCGAACCTGAGCATTTGCAGGTATACAAAACTGTTTCGTGATGGGGCCGATTTTCTCTGATTTTGTCATGGGGATCGGAAGGAACTGTGGTTGGCATCATCACCGGCCACACGTCCTTCACGCTCATCTAACAAGGATGGGAGTTGTCGAATATCCTGAGTGTCTGTCCTGCCCGGAGAGAGAGCCCGAGATAACCGAAAACTTTGTGTGTACGTGTCCGGTCTTCGCCCGGTGCAGGCTGGATACTATAGGGTCTGCCCTTCTATCTATGGATGAGTTGAAAAACCTGCCTCACCAACACCTGATGCGCTTCATTAAGAGGACAGGAAGGTTTTCGTCAATGGCCTTCTAGCAGAATGAGTCGCTATGGCCTCCGTGCTTGGAAAGGTTCTACTCTCCCCTGCCTTAAAAAAAACAACAACAACTTAAAAATTCTGAATTGTGAAATCTTCTTTTGCTTTCCAGTTATAGATTTGAATACTAAAATTTAAGAAAACTGTTTGTTAGGGAAAATGCTCATTAAGAGAACTACTTTTAGGGAAATTGTTTTTAGGGAAACTGTTTTCAGGGAAACTAATTTAGTCAACTTAGTTTTCCGAAATTGTCTTATGTCTGCACCAGAATTGATCCTTTTGGATTTCTATTAGACCAATACTGAAATCTAGCCAGAGTGCTGTACTCTTTTATTGCTTGTATAAGGAGCACTCTGAATTTTTCTTACTAGGATTAGTGTGAAATATATAATTACATACAATTATGGAATATCTCTGATCACGATACGATCACTGACAAATATTTTATGAGGTCATTACTATGTAGCAATGTGTTTAATGTTCTCATTTTTGTAGCGTTACATTGATTAAATACAAGAATTTATGAGTGTTTAGTAAAGATTGCAATGGGAGCATCGGAAGTGGGGTGTCAATCTATTTCAAGGGTTTTAAAATAGGAACCCAGAGGATATGGAGCACTCCAAGAGTTAATAAAAAAAGCTCTTATGGAACCATAGAGCGCTTGCTATTATGAGAATAAGGTTATTGGCTTGTCGTTAGTGTACAAGATAACACTTACTGAATTGACTAGTAGAATTTTATAACGGGAAAAAGCCAGAACAGTTTACATGAAATGAATTAGTGAGAGATTACCTTCTGATTTCAGCTAGACAAAGTTTTACTTACATTTAATTTTTTCCACTATTGGAATTTAAGGACTAATTTAATTTTGATATCAATTTTACGATTTAATTTTGCTAATTCCAACTGTGATATAAATTTTAAAGTTTCAAAGTCGAATTCGTATTCTACATGAATCAAGAGATCATCTCAAATAACTCACAAACACATTTTTAAAGCCTAACCTTAAAAGAAATCACATAATTGTGATAAAATCAGTCCACTTTTGTGATAGCCGACAAATCCATTTTTTATTTAATATGTACGTAGTACAGCACTTGTTCACTTTCAGTACGCGTTCGTTTGTTCATGCGTTCACAAAACTAACCGCCCTTTCATGACCGAAAAATAATTATTTTGCAACAGTTGCAGTTCGGGAGTTCGTTTTCTGAATCCGTCGATAAAACACCAAAGTAATAATCTAACGATATACTAGTGTAATAAGTAGATACAATTAAGATATTCTGGTGAAGATAATACATATTCGGAAAAATTGTAAATTATTTCTAGTTTACTTATGTAAGTTGCTTCGGATAAAAATTTCAAAAAGAAAAAAACTGTTGTTAGGAGATATGATTAATAGTTAAACATAAGGATAATTCAATACCTGTGCAAAAAAAATAGGATTTAAAGTGAAGTGTTGCACTTTTTTCTACTGGTTTGAAACGCTTTGAACTTAATCCCTTACGGCGGCAGTTTCTCTACCATAAGACTGGGTAGGACGAGCAGCTAAGCCAAAACATTATCGTTATAAATTCATTGACAGCTGACCTCGGATTCAAAAGGCGATCACGGTAGCGACCAATGCGAGACTACGCGGCAGGAGAACGAAGAGAAGGATAAGAGCTAAGGTGATGGCTAATGCTCTACCTAGGCCTTTTCCTTCTCTCTAGGCGTAAGTGATGAGCATAGGGAAGAAATGCACATGACTGGACTTGAGTCAAGCTTGACTCGAAACTAGGGATTGCACGTAGAGGAAAAAGTTAATGCGGCTATGAGCGTTTTCGGTCAATGCAGGGGAACCTTTGGCTGCTCACGGGACATAAGACAAAGGGTTGTGTATAGGATGTACACCTTAATCGTTAGACTTATGCTCACATATGCCTTCTGGGTATGGTGGACGAAGGCGGTGGTGGGGACTGCAATCCAGAAGCTGGCGGGTCTGGAAAGGCTCCATGCGATCTGTCCCCACTGCTGCCCTTGATGTCTTACTTAATCTGGCACCCCTGGATCTTGGCATTTAGGCAGAAGCCAAGAGTGCTGTGCGCAGAGCGCTCATGTGGATGTTGGGGATGTTGGGAGAATGGCTGGACTGACGCTTCCCGTTGCTCTTTGGCGTGTGGGCTGGATCTCGAAAACCTCCTGGCCAGCATGCCATTTGATGCTATGAAACCAGGCCCACTCTAATAATTTTTACCGATGGCTCTGTAACTAATGAGGGACTGGGTGGCCGTTTAAGTCCCTGAATCTGACTGTCTTATAGGCTGAAGTCTTCGCCATCGCATTGGCAGCGAAGATAGATGGAGATCAAGGGACAGGACATTGCTATCCTTTCTCATAGTCAGGCAGCCTTAATAGCTCTGAGAGGCACTTGAGCAACAACTAAATTACTGCGGGACTGAAAGTCGTCTGTGGATAAGTTGTGTATCTACAACAAGGTATCACTTCAGTGGGTCCCTGGTTACATGGCGATCATGGGAAATGAAAGGGCTGATCCTTTAATTAAGGCTGGCTCTGATCCTCTGTTCCTCGGACAGGAACCCACCGTATTGCCACCTCGAGTATTGGGTCTTTCATCAAAGCGGATGTTCATAGGATTTATCAGCCGAGATGGGAGAGCCTGCATACTTCCAGGTGCACAGAATTGTTTCTTGACGGGCCCAATATATATATCTTTCATTTTCTCATGGGGCCCGGAAAGAATGAGTGTAGAACTGTGCATCATCACTTTCCACAGCTCGTTTCACGCTCATCGAACAAGGGTGGGAGTTGATGAGAGCTCTGAATGTCTGCCCTGCCTGGTAAGACTGAGACAACCAAACCCTCTTTGTGTGCTTGGTCGGCCTGGAATAGGCGGAATACTGTAGGTTCTGCCCTCAAATCTGTAGGGGAGTGGAAAAACCTTCTTCATCGAGACCTGTAATTTTTTAGAATACTGCGCTTAACCGTAAAATAAGGATAAAATACAAGTGCTGATTGAAAATTTCTCAATTTTTAAAGAAATTTATTGGTCGGTCTCTATTGCTTCGAGAGATATTTATTAATTCAAGTATACCTTCGTTACTTAACAGTGACCAAGTGGTTGTTGTCTCCTTGGATAAAGTTAATATTTTGGTTGCCAGATACCCTATAACTCATAGAATTTCATCCAATTTACAGACATCTAGTTTACATCCCCGTTCAATGTCCTTAAGTATATAAACGTCTGTAAAGCCGCAGATACTGAGGGAGGGTCGTTTGTACCTGTTAATAAAAAGCTGGTTGACTTAGTCCATAGGGAAATTTCCAACTGCTTGGAAACTAGGTCAGGCTTAGCCTACTCCCAGGAAAAGAGAGAGTAGCGATCCCTCAAATTATCGACCAATTTCAATCACTTCTATTCTTTCAAAGGTTTTTGAATCAATTATTAACTCCAAATTAATGAAGTATATAGAAACCAAACAACTCATCAATGTTCGTCAATACGGCTTCAGGACTGGACGTTTATCTGCAGACTTGCTGACTTTCCTTACGGAACGTTGGAACCGTAGTGTTCACAATTTTGGTGATAATTCAAGGATCTTTGATAGAACCTGGCATAGTTTATTTAGTGAAGCCTAAAGCATTTGGTTTCTCGCCTCCTTTACTATTAAAGATTGAAATATCTGTTCGTCAAATACAGGTTGATTAGTTATATCTGCCGGTGTGCCCCAGGGCCCTTTTATCTCTCCGTCTTTCTTGTTAATTTTCATTAATGAGCTGCTTTCGTTTACTTTCAATCTCATTTATAGTTTCGCCTTCATTTTTTTCCAATGAAGCATAATCTCCGATTCACTGTTACTAAACACTCTTGTTATTAATATTTCCAGTAAGCTAAGTTGGACAGACCACATCTTCTGTGTTGCCAAATGTTTTTGGAAATGTTCTGGATTTCTGAAAAGGTGTAAGAAATATTTGAGCTCATCGAATCTAGCGCTCCTCTAGAAGTTCTGCTTCAGACCTAGAATGGAATACAATTCCCATATCTGGGACGGGGCATGTCGCACAGCCTTAGTTTTATTGGATATTGTCCAGAAAGGTTCTCTCAGGCTCACTGGTGATATGGCAGTAACTTGGCATATCGACTCACTCAAGCGGCGCCGCAATATCCGATGCCTTTCGCTCATTTTTGGCTACATGTGTGATCAATATTCTAATAACATGTCTTATGTAATTCCTAAGGGTAGCGACATAGAATTAGGTTTTTTCTGTACGGTTTTTTCCCTGCGGTTTTTTTCGTGCCAAATGAATCCCAAATGATGAACTTGGCAACGACATACGATCAGGTTAAAACCAGACTGGTTTCAAAACCTGAAAGCAACCGTGGCTGGCCATGGTTTGATGACGGCTGATACGTACGGTTTGCTGCCGAATGAAATTCTAAACTCATTGAGTGCAATATGACGCGACATACGTTTCAGTTTTTCCCGGAAGGTTTGTTAAAATTTAGTGCAGTACAGTAGTAAAATTAACTTAATGACAAGTTAGGACACAGAATATTTTTCCGATTGTTTTACATTTAAAATCCACACGGTAAGAAAAGGAAGAAAGAAAGAAAAAAAAATGAAAAAATAATCAAACTCTCTTTAAAACTTTTATGAATAAATTGCAAATTGCATGCACCGAAACAGAATGGCAAATGTTTCATTTTCGTAAATAAATGAGAAGAGGCAGAGTTTTCACGATTTAATCTCATAAAATGTTCCCGCGCTTTTGTGAAAACCGGTTTACGCTGAAAAATTGAGAGAATCGGCCAATGTATTTTATAGCATGGCCAATGTTTGTGGGTGTAATTTCTATGCTAATTGAACAGCATGTGCTTTTGTTTATATTCGTTTTTCTGTGAAGACATTAAGTGGGAGAAATTCTTGCTGGATTCTCTGATATTTTCCGGACAAATGGGAATTTTATTTGAGAGGAATTTTACATCTCCTTTCAGCATCTGGGCCAAAGAGATTTTTTTTTTTTCTTAAAAATGGGAGGTAGTGTGACTTGATGTATATTATTATGATTAGGTTTAAAGGATATTGAAGGTATTCAGAAGATTTTATCATTCTGGTAATCCTACGTTCTCTCGAGTTTTGTGATTAACTTGTTGTCTCAGTCGCACTAGATTACAATCTGCAAAAGACGAAAGTATTGTTATATTTTCTGTTTCTTCTAGCCTCCCGCGGATTGGGTATTAAATAGGGTTACCTGGTTACGGCTAAGCCTTAACCGTGATGCTGCTAACGGCAATAGTTTGACCGTGCTCTGCTGCCGCAATATTTGCCTGTTTCCTTCGGGTTGGACTGCGCTACCTGACTCGCGGCCTTCTAGCCAATGCTTCAGATTTAAGACTACCTTTATTTTCGGTGTAATAATTAAATGCAGAGAATAACACTTCCTTGACTGTGACTTAATACTCGTTTTTTATTTCTTATTTTTTTCTTTTTTTTTAACAAAATTGTATTTTCTTTTTAAAGAGCAGAAACCAACTTTATCGGACAGCAAGAACAAAAGTGAACAAAAAAACTCATGGCTGAAAACTCTATCCCCTTCTCTCTTTTTTTGGCGGGGCCTACGTGACCTACCCTATTACTACTTTTACTTTCTTCTTTTACAAATTTTGCATGGACTGATCACTATTTTTACATGTGCAAGTTATTTCTGTGACTTTCAAATCCTTCCTATTACACCTCAAAATTTCTACCTTCATTTTTAAGACATGTTTAGATTTAGTGACTTCAAAATTATTTTCATTACATGTCGAAATTTCTACCTTCAATTTTAGTACTTCTTTACATTTTATTGGTCCTCGAATTCATTTAATACATGCCAAAATTTCTACCTTTCGTCTTTGGATGAATCGGTTTCCACTACATGTTATCACTGTTTGCTTGTTTACACTTTTATGTTAGAGGAATTCATTTCTATTGCATCTTATGTCAACGTAGTTTACTTTCGAACCTATTGAAATCTTTTGGCTGAGCAATATTAACTTCCTAAGCGAGAGATGTCAACGATAGTTTATTTCGATATTATCCCGATTTTATGCCTAAGCACAATATCAGCAGAACGGTTCGTCTTCGCTCTGCTACGTGTGGGTTCACCCCTTTTTAATATAGACTGTGGTGGTCCCTGCATCGGGTGGAGTTCGGTATGCATAATACAAGTGTTGGTCGACCATCAAATTCAATTTTAACTCTAACAAACACTTTGCAAAGTGGGCAGAGGACAATCCTCGGAATAAGCTTGCCGCTACAAACAGAGGAAGACTTTGAACGCTACAGCATTAAAACCTCAGTTACGAAAGATGAGTTGCTGCTGCTGCCTCACATATTGTCTTAGCAATGCACCCTTTAAGTCTTGTTGGTGACGGATTATTCCTGCAGACTAAAACAGCACAGGGTCCAGCTCTAGGTGTCGATAGCTCTACCCGTCTTACAGGTGGAACACGAGCCTTCATGAACCGGGGTCGCTGGTTGGAATTATTTTTATCGTCCCCATTCATTGCCGCATATTCAAAGATAAGTTTATTTAAATTTCGTTCAGAAATCGTATATGTGTACTTCTTGTTTTCCTTTTCTTTCTTTTTAGAGCCACATTGTTACCAAGACCTTGTTGTTGACCATTTCTTACTTTGGCCGCAAAGGAAATAGGGTGACTAAAATAGAAGAGCACGTCTCAATGCACTTTTGGCTACCATTTAAGGACGACGAGAGCTAGTGCGGAGGCTATCGTCCGTGCTTAGCAGGAACGGGGTAAGTCATCTTGTTACAGTATATCACATTACCTGCTTCGGTCTAAAACATACGAAAAATTTCCAATTTTGTTCGGCTGTGTCCTATCTTCTTAATATTAGATTATCTTTGGCAGTAGTACAGTAGCAGCGAACGAAACGATATGTAAGTACATTTAATAAAATAATTTGAGATTTTTTTGTGGAGTGCGCGTGCGATATTCAGAATAATTTGAGGGTTTTTTTTTTCCTTTCTTCTTCATCCTCAATTAAAAGTAAAATAATTACAAATTCACTATCACTAATGTTTTCCATATATTATAACACTCCTAAAAATTACTGAACTGACTTCACTGACTTGTATCCACAAAATAATCGAGAATAACCGTCTCGTACGTCGTGTAATCACGGCGACGGTAAGAACCGTAGACGGCCAGCCGGACGGGAAGAACCTAATCGTATGTCGCTGCCCTTATAGATTGATTCCGGCACGCAATACTCGCGCTGCAAACCTTGTACAATCTTTTACGCTTCAAAATACTTTCGGCTGCACAGTAAAATTCCATGATATTCTTAATCCCGAATTGTGCAAATGTGGATCAGCCATCATCTTATCTCTTTCTTTCGGCTTACAAAGTTTTAGGGTAACGTACATCAGTACCTCCGAAACTATACTCACGTTCCGTAATTCCTTACCTCATTACCTTCCTATACCACTATATTCTTTACATCATAGAATATCTCCTGACTTTGACTTAAAAATATAAGAAAAATAAGTCAAACTTTGTTAACTTATCCATGAAGTTATATATGTACAATGTATATATATTGCATCGGTTTTGTGACTGTTATTAAATAGACGTAGAGTACGTAGCGCTTTAATTCCTGTATTTTCAAAGTTACAATATATGACGAATCCGTTAATTTAAACAAAATTTATTTCCCTATTTTTACTAACTAAAATGTATGATTTGGAGGTTTTACAATTCCACCATTTACAAACCAAAACAAAATAAATATACTGACACCTCGCTTGACTTTCGCGGGTGGAAAAAGGTCAATGTTGAGTAACTTTCTTCGTTGAGAGTGGTAGCTTATCTGTAGTCTTTTAAATGGTGTATTTTTTGCATTTGATATTTGCGAGGGGTGACGAGTGTCGTCGAAGTTTTGATCTATTTCCAATTTTTAATTTGTTATGTGACAAAGATATTTTTAATGTGCACTTGACACATATTTGGCGTAGGTTAAAATATTAATCGTAGTGAAAGCTAATTTACAGCAATCTAGCGTTTTTGTACCCTATATGATGAAATTATAGGGTATACTAAGTTTGTCAATCCGGTTGTAATGCATAGAAATAATGATGGTAGGGCAAAATGTATTAGAAACCCAAACATAATATTAAATGTAATTTTGATTTTTGCATGCTCGTCCGTCTGTCCTCACAAAAACTCACACGAGAATGCGAATATTTAGAGTGCTGAAAATTTGTACACTGCCTTTTAAAATCAAAGTAAAATCAAGTTTGAAAATGGAATAAATCGTGTAACTCCTTTCTGGGGCTGCCAGTTGCCATATAAAAATTTCGGTTTTCATTATATCTTTGGACCTACCTTAGAATTTCATACATGGCATTTTCAAAAAAATACTAAATATAATTTACAAATTTAGGTTTGTTACGTATACTGTGAAAACGATCAGTCTTAGCATTTTTTATTGTACTATACTTTTAAGATATATAAAATCTTATGAAATTGGTTATAATCATTTCTTCTGTCCGACAAACCAATCTAGATATATATGAGAAATAGCAGTTGAACAATAAAACTTGCACAGAGACGTAACTATATGAAATTACATACGGGTATTCTTCTATGGTATCATAGGAATTGAGCTTAGACTAAAGTCATAACCAATATTTACACAAGCTTGCATGTGAAACACTTGAATATATCATGAATTCTTCCTTATGCATGATTAACATTTATATTGTATTTACAAAAACTGTCAAACTTGCTTATGTCAACTACGATCATCAGCCATTATGCAAAGCACTTGCTCCCGTCTTTGCAGATGCTAGCATATGCACATTATGGTTAGCACTTAATTCTATTTTTTTTTACTTGTTCTGATTTAAATTGTGCTCTTTATATTGCAGAAAATGATGAAGATAAATATTCGTTTAAAGACATAATAATTGTAATTTTTACAATTTTGAAAAAACATTTTATAAATGTATTAAAAACATTTTTTTTCGTGGTCCTTTTTAAGAAAACCTCCAGCTAAAATCAAGAATGGTTCCATACATTTTCACTTCGCGTACAAAATTCAGTTTATTCAATAATTCAAAGTTCAACAGGCAATTGAAATTATTGATGGGAGCATAAAATATTTGGGATTTAGTATGTAAATCAATTCCTTCCAGCGTTCTGTGATAACAGCCCTTCCCTGCTCCTAACTTGTTAAACATTCATTTTTCAGATTGAAATAAAAAACGTATATTAGAGACAAACTTGGGTCTATCGTTAGCCAAGTTGGAAAAATATCCAGTCGTTATTATATTTGCATTAAATTAAGATTTCGTGAAACAATTTAAACCAGAAATTATATAGTGCATCTTGCTGACTTAATAGAACTGATTGTTGTGTTTGTTAATAGTATTTACGTACAACAGCCTGTTAGCAAATTATTTTTATTACCAATACAATAAATATCGGTGCAACGTTAATTTCATAAATCATCGTTGCATCAAAAATGCATGAATGCAAATAGCACCACTTTTATATTTATGCCTCTTTCCATGAAAGCATTTTTCCTACTGAACTGTAATGATTCATAACGAGAAATTACTTAATGTTCAGCGGGATTTGTAGAACTGCTAACTTGGTAATCAAATCTTTCCTACCAAAACAGCCTCGTAAAAAATGCTGCATTCGATTAATAATTAAAATTTAAAAGCATAAATAGTGCCAAATACTTTTGTGGTAAATTTGATTAATCCCACTAATATGCACCTATGTAGGCATACTATAAATAAATCACCAAATAATTTAAATATGGCGCCAGATAATCAGCTTTCCGTAATAGTTGACGACAATTGATAGCATTGTCAGTCAGAGCATTATTATAAATTAAAAATTGGTGCCACGTGAAATAGGAGATCAGTCAGTCTATTTATATACATATGTTTCACGTAGTCCTAAATCTTAAGAATATCAAAAACAGTGTGTGAGTCACAGAAAAGTTTTCAAGATGATAAACCTATTCAAAAACATGAATAACTTTTCCTTTCGACAATATCGTATTTTCTGCAGTTTTCCGGTTAGCACTTTCAATTTCATTCACTCATGACCGGGAGGTGAGAAGGTTTGTCGTCTAGATTTCCTTTTGGCAAAATTCCCAATCAACTGATAAATCAGGAATAAGAAAGTTCCCTTAACAATAAAACGGCAAAAGTTATGATACTTTAGAGCGGCCCTCATACACAGGGAGAGACAATCGTTCAAATATGTGCTCAGAGACCAAAGGTTGCTTTCTTATGGTATGTAGCTTGCCTTTAGCGAATTGTCGATGAAGTTTTCAGATTTATTGAAAAAGTTCTTTCTAAATTCTATCGGTAGCATTGGCAAAGCGCTGTGCCAATATATCTTGAAAGAAGGTGCCATTTTTTAACGTAAAAATTTCTAAAAGTGCACTTGCCTTTTATTTGTAATAAGACATTAAACTATTCTATGACAACTAGATATCGGATGATAGTTATGGATTGAAATTTTAACAAGAGAAAAGTGAAAGTTGATGCTAATTTAAGTGTCATACAAATTTACGAATCGTTCACAACGTTAGTAATTTTACGGTCAGTCAATAATTAACAATTTAAAAACAAAACTACTTGAAATAAAATGCTTTTTCTCTCCAATTATTGCTTATTATTGAAGATTTATACCTATAATTGTTCCCAGTTGTCAGGGTATTTAATATCATCAGTATAAATTAAGATATTGCAATACTTCACAAGAGAGACAATGGTTAAGTATCTTGCCAATAATAGTTATAATATATACACCATTGATAGACCTTTTATTCTAAAATAATAGTTACTATAACAGCTCTTCTCAATTCGCTGTTTGTTTGGAGTGACAATATTTTGAACATGATCGATTTCATAAAAATCCTATATTGATTATTGTGACATGTAATTGTAGACAATAGTGACAATATTGACAATATTGATAGTATAGAAAGTCACATTATTTACTGGGAAATATAATTTATAACATCTACTGATTAAGGAATACTATACATTATCAAAGTAGCATCATTCTAAAACATTGCCGGAGCATTATAAGTTTGATACGTAGCGTATTCTAAGTACCACACTATGGTTATATGTGACAACAATTTCCAACAGTCTGATCCAGTCGTTGAAGGGTAGGAGTCTAGCGGTATGTGGAGAATCATATATTACTTCATATACTACTATGCTAGTCTAGTCTTAAGTCTATATATGAGGTTAGCTTGGCTGTTTACTTTGGCGTATACGGTAGGCAGGAACCAAGCCATACTGACGATTATACGATTCCGGCTTATATGAAACGCCCTCATTTTGCAATGAAATTTCATTTTTCAAATATTTTCGTTTGCATAAAGAGTTTTTTCCATTCAATTTTCGAGTTGCAGACTTAGCAGCAAAATGAGTCAACTGAGTTATTTCGCTATGAGTTTTCATAGCAAAACTCTGTACTTTTAGCACAGCTGATTCACAGCCATGGTGAGGCGGGAACCAGACTGCCAGTTCTTCTAAGAACTCCTGAATCTGCGCGGCTATAAACCTATCTAATACTGTAGAGAAAAAGCCCAAATTGCTAATCAGTCGGAGATCATTCATACACAGTAAAAAATATTGGTGTAAATTATAAATTTTATCTATTCTTTTTATGTTATAGCTTTTACGTATATTAAAATTAATATATAATTTGATAAAATGAAATATATATAAATTTTTTATGCTAAATAAGGGCAAAATGTATATGAAATATATATACCAGTTTCTTGTTATAATTAATATGATAAATTTCATTTGAAGATTTATGGAATTCATAATTGAATTTATCAAATGAATATTGTAAACTTTTATAGAATTAAGTTATTACAAGATGCATAATTTTTATTCCAAAATTCTATAACTCGAACTTGCACACATGTTTCCTATCTTACCTACGTGCAAATTTTATCCCACGTTCAGATAAGTCACATTTTTTGGAAACTGTTTAACGGATCATTTGCTTGGAACTAGTCGAAATTAATACCAGAATGGATATATTTCATACCATGTTAAGATAACTATTCGTATGTATAATATTTTATTATTAATTCTCGACGAGGTAGCTATAAAGACTGAAAACTACCATTTTTACACATTACTCTTGCATAAACATGGATTTATTTCATTCGCAGTATAAAATTTGAGTAGAGAGCATGGTAGGTTTTAAGATGTACGCCGGTATATTTATCACATGTGAATTCGAAAAAGTGCGTAAAATAGTGAAGGTGCAAAATGTAAGTGAGAAATCTACTGACAGAAATATATTGACAGAGTCAACGTTGAAAAGATGTAATGCTGCAATTGGACCAGATTTTTACGTGACATCTGATGTAGGATAAAATTTTCTATTAGATTAAAGTGACAGTTGTTCTGTTTATTTTAGAGTCTTAAAGCTTACATTAACAAGAAGTCATATGGAGATATTCTTCTTGTAGAATATGAGCGTAAAGATACGTTGACTGAAACCGAAAGACGAAAATTTATTTCTTATTTGTCTGCTTTCGTCGAAGAAAACGTGGCATTTAATCCAACTAGCCAGGAGTTAGAGGCAGCTAGTCAGGTCTTTCTATCTATTGGGGTTGAATTCGCATGAAGCCTCGTACTAAGGTCCGCGCTAAGCTAAATTTTGCATGAAAATTTAGCAAGCTAAAAGATATTGGCGAAAATTTCTTCTGAATTTTAGCGAGAGCTGTACTAAGGTCAACGCGCTAAATTTGCCTTTGGGTTTTGATTTGAGATGGCACCACCAGTAACTCTTCAACAAATTTAGCTTGAATTTATCCGCCCAGACCGTCCTTTAGCGCGCTAAAAATATTTATTGTCAGAGTTCTGAGATTTAATAAATTTATTGACAGGATTTTTGTACTTAACGTAGTTTTGTACGTGTTTGCTGTAAGTACGGATGAATTGGAGTTCTTCTCGTGCCCGTATTATCAATATTATTGTTAAGTTTTTTTATTGTACAGATTATGCATATTATTTTTATATTTTTGATATTTACAAATAATTTGAACTACCACGCGTTGTATTTCCGTAAAAAAATTGCAAAAATCTTCTTTTTGTTTTTAATATAACTTTTCTCTGAGTCTCCGCTGTCATATTTTAGCTGCTAAAGAACGGCCCGATATTGGAGACCCGCTAAAATTTAGTTTAGCGCGGACCTTAGTACTAGGCTGAACAGCTGGCTCTAAAATTTTTTTCGTAATATCTTTGATGACAAGTTGGGATTCATCAGTTTAATATATTTGCTTGTTCGTCTGATGAAGAAGTATTGCATAACGCAGACCAGTTTAAACAAATCCACTCTACAGCAAGATCACGCAGATTAATCCTTAAATAAGATTACCTCGGCCTCTGGTAGTCTTAAAGGATGTGAAGTCCCAATATGGGCTTTACATAAAAAAAGTGAGGTGTCGGTGTAAAGGATAAGACTGGTAAACTTCGAATGTTAATATTTAATTTATTCACAAAAATAAATAAAAAATGCCTTAACGTACAAATTGAATTGCTTTTACTACTATGTACAAACTCAATAAAAAGAATGAAATAAGAAAATAATAATCAAAATAGTAATTCAAATTGAAAACAATAAATGGAAATAAGTTTAAACAAATGGAATTATTCACATAAACCGTCGAGGGTATGATTCCAAAAAATACTCCACTTTCTTTTGAACCTGTACGATATAAAAAACGAATTATAAAGAATTTCTAATAAGGGTGTAAACAGAATGAGCTTCATTCACTGCTGATGAATTCTGCCAGGTCCGTACCTTAGCTACGGGTGCTAAAAAAAAAATTAATTTAATTAATAAATTTGGTTAGTAAATGATGATGACTTTTACTTTTATTTACCCTTTGTAATTTGTTTTTTGTTTATTTTTTAGGTGATAAAAGACCGAAGGCCTAAAAGAATATAAGCAATGCATGCACGGCCAGGAAATTGTATTGAGCTTTTATTTGTTTAAATTTAAATTTTATAGAATATTGTTCCGTGACGGAACTTCCCCCCACCTCAAAAAACTGACTAGAGTACTAAGTTTTACAAAATTTTATGTCAATATGGTTAGTGTTTTATTTAGTAAACCCTTATCTTTTTATTTTACTAGCACCAGAAGCAGAAATTTTACAACTTATGTGTCTTTACTTGTAGCCGTATGCGAAATTTTCCGTCGTATAATTTGATGAAATGGAGAGTGTAGCCTGTCTGCATGTTTAAAGCATTTCTTTGCTGAGAGGGCCTTTACGCAAGGTACAGGCTGCTAACGGATCTCGTCCCACAGGAGCGGATCAATAATCAAATTTTCTGGGGGCAACGATTCATCCTGGAAATTTGTGTTCACTGTTCCTGCTTCTGGACGTGTCCTTCATTTCTGGAATTGCTTCAATTATTTTTGGAGGTAAACTGGGACATGCTTCATCAGTTGGCTGTGGCGTTCTTGGACGTAGTTCTTGATGATGCGGTAGTTGTGGGTGTGCCCTGGGCCTTTTTTTTTTGATAAGCTGGCACATTCTTCCCATTTTTCCTTTTCATTCGGACTTGTCGTTGCCTACGGGAGTTTGGCTTGTTTTGGAACCTGACTAGGATGTGGTTCATATGATTTGACTGGAAGTGGTCGTCGTTTTTGTGGCGGTTTTAAATTGGAAATTTGTTGGAGTACCGTGTCCTTTTCGGTGCAAAACTGGGACATTATGTACGTTTTCCCCTTTTTGTCCCAGTTGTAGGTCGAGACGGAGTTGTATGGATTCGAATACCTGAGCCCCTTCGAATGCCTGCATTTGTTTGGAATCAGGGACTGCCTTAAATGGGGGTTTGAATACTCTTGGCCGTTTAGGTATCTCTGTTGTTCTTAACTTGTTCTTTATTGGAGCAGTCTCTCGTTACGAATGACCTTTTATTGGAACAGTCTCTAGATCGGGAATGTCATCGATCCAAAGATAGTTATGCAGGCACGGTAGAGATTCCATATTTTGAAATAATTTAAAAAAATAATGAAACAAATAACAAAAATTAAAAAAAAATTATTTTGTTTGGCTAGGGCCTACATGCTTCATTTTTAATACTGATGAATATTATTCGGGGATAATTCTACATATTTGTGATATAATATTATTATTATCATTGGCAATGATATAAAGAAGAATTATTGTGTTGATGTGTCTGGGCACAATTGCAGCACATGACTTGCATTGTGCTGAAGCATGTTGGTATGGCTGAGCAAAACATTTGTCGTGCTTCGTGCTGAACTGTGAAAGAGCGTTTATGCAAACCAAGGCTCATGCTTCTTGTTGAACCATGTGGGGTAGGCTTCTGCTGAAACGTGTAATGTAGCACAATCCTAATGTTTATGTTAAATATTTTTTTTTTTTGGGTTTTTGATGTGGGAATTTTGTTGAATTAGTTCTTATTTCAAATTCAATTCAATAATTTATTTAATGTATACAACAAGATATATTTTGATTATGTATGCGAAGATATAAAATGAAGATAATTAAATTAAAAAAGAAAATCAAATTAAGCTACCTTACAACTATGTGCTTACAATTAACAAACTAATATAAAGATGTGAAGAATAAGAAGAGAGAGAAAAAGAAGAGAAGAGAAAACTGAAAATATGATAAAAATCAATCTACAGTTGTTTTAAGAGCGGACCCAGCTCATGCATTCGCGACTACATACCACTTCAATAACCTCCCTGATAGCCACAACCTGCGGACGCCACCTAGATTTTTCGGACTATGTACAAACTTGAGCGCAGCAGGTTAGTTTGCTGTTAAGGGCTACTCCAAGGCCAGTAACCTTTTCGAAGAAAGGTAATATCTCATTATTTAGCAGTATGGGAGGCACTAACACCGTGTCTAGTACCCCACAATGAAAGGCTATATAGGTCGACTTCTTCGGGTTGAGCAAGAGCCGGTTAGAATCATCCGAGGGCGGCTATTCGATTTAGATCATCATTAATGCGAGCAACACAGTTCTCCAGCAATCCAATAGGTCTAGACAGATAGAGCTGCACGTCATCTGCATATATATGCTAATTCCAATCCATTACAACATGTGGCAGATCATTTATAAATAATGTAAAAGTAGAGGACCTATAATGGATCTTTGTACAACTCCAGAATCGCTTGGAAGGAAGTTAGATTTAACTCCATCAACTAGGACTTGTTGGAAGCGACTCGATAAAAATTCGCTGATAATTCTAATTGCAGTTCGGGAGAAAAAGAATTTGTCCTGTAACTTGTGTAGAAGAAGTGTGTGGTCAACGCTGTCGAAAGCTTTAGAAAATTTAAGAAGAACTAATATAGATAGATGATTATTGACTATCGCTCTTCGAATATCTGTACTGACTTTCAGTAAGGCAGTCTCGTAGCTATTCCCAGGGCAGAAACCAGGCTGCCATCTGAAGAGCATGTTATTCCGCTCGACAAAATTATTTATTTGCGAGGCCATTAACCTCTCCAATACTTTCAATAGGAAGCATAGTATACTTATAGGACGAAATCACTAGGACCATTAGGAGCACAGTTTTTTGCTAGTGGTAATACTACAGAATTTTCCACTTACGAGGAAATTGAGAATATGTATAACAGAAAGCTACATATAACTGGAAGGAGAAGCTTAATAAATCTAGGTGGGATACTACCATCACCGATGGCATCAGATTTGATACCATCAATGGCCTCTAACATCTCGAAAATTGGTGCACATCAGAAGCTGAAGTTTACTGATTGTTCTGCAAAGTTTAAGGGAGCTGCACGAGCAACTTTTGGAAAAGCGAACGCAGATGTTGTAAAAAAATTATTGATCGCGTTTGGATCTATGCAACACATTGATTTATCGCTACCAAGAATACCCCATTTACCCAGATTAAGCCACAGTTTCTTTGGTGTTAGAGAAGGGTCGAGTATTCTGCTGAAATAAGCCTAATTTGCACTTCTGATTTTCTCATTTACTAGGTTTCTTACGGATTTTTACATAGCACGACTCTGAGAAGTTTGGAGTAACTTGTAACGACGGAAAAGATATTCTCTTTCAGAAATCATGATATGAATTACTGGGGAGTACCACGGAAATCCGATATCTCTTATGCGCTTGGTCCGCTCATGTGCGAATTTATCATATAAATAATTAACCAATGCATAAAATATTTCTAATTGATCATCTACAGAGTTATAATTTTTAATAAGATCCCAGTGAAGCACTGATGCCTCTTCGAGTAAACTCTCAACATTAGCTCTATTTTATTTAGGAGACTTTAGAATTCTGGGCTGAATATTGAAATGGAACTAGTAGGATAGGAAGATGAAATCATGATCGAAAATACTAAGCAGGCTTAGTTGATTGAAGATTAAGACTTTGTTTACGTCAGTGCTGAAGAACATATCCAAGAGTGAAGGATTTTGCAGTTAAATAGGTAGCCTCAGTAGAATTTAACACGATAAGATGGAGTGACTCGAAAAGGGGTAAATATGAATCCACGGTTTGATCCCTACTTAGTATATTTACATTAAAATCGCCACCCAAGATTACGTTAGAATACTGATGGGAGATTTGGGTGAATATCTCTTCGAGCTCTGTTGTCTGGGCAGAATTTGTTAGGAGGACAGTAGATACACGCCAATAGTAACTTGCCTGAACCGCAGGCAACTTCCACAAAAATAAATTCAATTTCGTTAATGCTAGAGTGTTTTATAACTCTTGATTTAAGTTCATCCTTTCCGTAGACCGCCACACCGCCCCCAACATGATCTTTTCGATCGTCACCATAAAGTTTGAATCCTGGGATGGGTAAACATCCAGTATAGTAAAATACTGGAAGGAATATGCTCGTTAAGACATCTTTCAGAAACTAATAGGGCGTGCAATTTTGTGTCGTGATATATTTGATGCATTTCAAACATCTTAGCTCTTACACTACGCGCATTTAAGATGACAAATATTCAAACCATTCGATCTGGAGGAAAATAAGGTAAGCATCGCTCGAACACTGTCCAAACTTGTCATGTTATTGATACTTTAAATGAACTTATGAACTCACACGAGGATCCACCGAGATCGAGCAGAAATGAAATTCTAAAAAGAAGCAATATGCATGAATAGGTCAACTCCAGGCAGAATAAAGATAAAGAGGTAATAACTAGTATGCGTTTGGCAACCGGGCTGAAAGTAAAAGATTTAAAGATACTAAAACCTTAAAATTCAAAAAGAAGAAATGAAAAACAAGCATAAACAAACATAGAATCAAAATAAATCATAGAGTAATGTCGTTGTGTATGCATGATAACAATGATCAATGCAAACGCTGATGACGTTAATATGAAATGATTTCATTCAGCTATTCCAAATAGGTCAATTTAAGAGCGGGACGAGATTCATCTGGTTTAATGTACACAAAATCATTCGTAGCGCGTAAAGAAATCAGTTTGGCCTAACGGCGCAGATTTAGAGCCAATTGCAGAGTTTTGTGGTTTTTAGGCGATAAACGCTCGAAACAATAGATCCGACTATCTTTAGTGAAACCGCTATCGATGGTCTTCAGCTTCAAACCACCATAACTACTGAATTTCTCCATGAATGAAGGATGTTCGCTAGCGTTTTAACAATTAATGACACTGTAATTTGGACGAAAAACCTCAGTATAAGATGATAGAGTGTGGCCAATTTTAGCACACATTTTATTTAGAATTACAGACGGTTTAATTTCCTTGCAGTTAGGTATGTCTGTCACCACCATATCTCTGAGACGTTGTATACGATGAATATAATCATTATCCCGTCCAAGTTCGTTACACCTACTTTGTAGACTGGAGCACTTCGCAACTAATGTGTTTATTTGCAGTTCAAGGTTAGAGAACAGATCTTACATTTGTGATGATCAACTATGTTTAAGTTGCTGCAATTTTCTGTCAAGTAAAGATGTAAGCTTTGTGATGGGATTAACTTCACTGATGTTAGGCAAATTTAATTTAGCATCACCAGATTCATTGCTAACGATCAGCTCCCTTAATGCTGATTTAGCTCAGGGCTTTGCTGATCTAACGGTTGCACTATCCGAATTCTTTCTAGTGCGCTCAGCAGAATGCTGACCTCGAGATGGTTTTTTGGCTGACATAACTGAAGAGTTTATTGACTCGAAGATTGAACATGTGCACAATAACTTTTTTATCACGTAAACCAAGATGAAGAGCAATAATATTTTAGCGAACATAGAAGCTTACTAAAAAAAACACGAAAAAAAGACGATCTGCAGCTGCAGGAAATGTAAGCGATTCGGAAAAAAATACAGGAGCTATCGCAAACACGTCTACTCACTATCGCACATCGATCACTACTCTATTTATTTTGTATAATTTAATAATTCGCCGAATTTTTTGAGTATTATGGGTTTTGTAAGTTGCTACTCTGACTTTTTTGTCTTGATATGGGTTGATTTGTATTATTCGACCTGTCGGCCATTTTGTGGTCGTACACCGATGATCTTGTATCAAAACTAAGTCATTTATTTTGAGGTTATTTTCTGGTATTTTCCATTTTCTACGAGCATGGAAACCTTTAAAATATTCCTTTGACCACCTTTGCCAGAATTGATCTATCAACCATTCGACGTATTGCCAACGTTTTTGCAAATATTAAAAAAAATTTCAGATATAGATGGCTCTGGAATTGCATTTATTGATAATTGATGCAGGGTGCAGATGGCGAGATATGGGGCTAACGTAGTGCCGAATGTGACTGTAGTTACCTAATAATCTTTTATAGGCTCCTTTGGTGACCATAAGATTCTTTGATAATTGGTGTGATCAGGATGCATTTGTATCATCCTGTACATTTTTTCAATATCGGCGGTGAAAGCGATTTTATATAGGCGCCAATTTAAGATAGTGGCCCATAAGGTAGGTTGGATTGTTGATCTGGCCAACATTTTCTCATTTAATGACCATCTGTTTGTTGATTTTGCCGAGGCGTTAAATACTATCCTCAGCTTGGTCATAGAGCTCTCCTTAATTACTGTATGATGTGGCAGATAATAATGACAGATTTTGGTCTGTTCCGCTAATTTTGGATTCATTGAAGTTCTGTCATATGTCCTAGCTGCAAATATTATTTGATGCATGCCTTGTACTGTGTGTGTAGCTCAGGTTGTTTTTCAAAGCGTTTCTCTAATTGGAGAAATTATTTCAACGCCACATGTCGGGTATGGTCAAGCTCGGGTCCGTTTGGGTATCTGAAGGATATTTTAATATGATACTGACCCTGTTTTAAACGCGTATGTAATGCTGTATATATTTCCTCACATAATTCGTCATCGGGAGGTGTTATGTTCCTTGGGATTTCCTCTGTCTCCCAAAATTTGTTCAACTGTTGCTCTAGCTGACATTCTGGTTGTATTTGAACAGTGAGCGTCGTAACTGTGCTGGGTTTTTGCTGCTTGTACTTCCCATTAGGATCCATCCTAATTGGATATGCTGAGCAGTTTGATCTCAATAATTTCGGAGAACACATCTGCTCCTATCAGTATGTCTATTTGACCAGGGTTGTAGAACCTGGGATTGACGAATAACAGATGTTGTAGATAGATCAACTTTTTGACATGTATGGTGTCAGATGATAGGAAATCTGTGATCTTCTGCAATATCAAAGACTTGATCTTGGTTTCAAATTTCATATTGATTGATTTCATTTTGAATGATTGTTGTACCTTCACATGGGTGGTTTGAGTTTTTCCTAAACCTGTGACTTCGAAGTGTGTTGATCTTCGTTGTAGCCTTAAACGTTTACTGGCAGCTTCAGTAACGAACGATACTTGAGAGCCCGAGTATATCGGAGCTCTGATTGTGTGGGTGTGCCCGTTTCTACTCTCAATATTGATTAACCCAATTGAAAGTAATGCCCGACTGACGTTTGTCGAAGAGAATGACTTTGTGGGTGGTTTATTACTGTCGTTAGGCACCTTAAACTTCATTTCAGCTTGCCTTTGGTTATGTGTAGATTTCCCCTTTTCACTGCTCTTTTCGAATGGTGGATCTAAATGAATGAAAGTATTGTATCTCTTGTGGCATTGGAGGCACGATTATTGGCTTGGGCAGGTTGTGTCCTGATGGAAGGCAGTTTTTGCATAACCTGTTGCGGTTTATGAAATTTAATCTCTCCCTTGGAGATAATTTTCTAAACGAAGTGCAGTGAAAAATAGTGTGATTCTGATTGCACATGTGTTCGATTTGTTGAAAAATAGGTACGCATTTTTGTTAGTATAGCTTCCTTGGGGTGCGCTAGTGTGCGGATTTGAGGTTTGATACCCGCTGCGGGGCTCTCCAGTACGAACACGTGCTTCGTTGTAGTACTTGTACTGACATACATTTTCTTATATCTTAGTATTATGACCCTCTTGGATTGCTTCTAGAGTGCGGAACCTTGTCTCTAGAAACGTTGACAGATCGGAGTATTTGGAAATTTTCGTTTTTGTTTCTTGTTCATGCTCCCACAATTGATGGGTGGCTGGATTCCCCAACTATGAAGAGTTTGCAAGTGTAGACGATTTGGAAAAAATAACTTGAACGTAAGTTTACACTTTTGAAAATCAAGCGATTTCGTAACTATCTGTGTATACTTCAATGCTGAATGAAAATTTTTCTGTACTGAATGTTGTTTGAGTAACAAAATGGTCTTTTTGAAGAAGTTAATTTTTGTTATACGAAACGAGTTAGATGAATTCACTAGTATTAAGGTGACTACGGCACAAGGTATATAGAAGACAAGGTATTCCCATTAAAATTTTGACACATTGCAGCTGATAGCCTGTGACGTAATTCTGTGACTTATATAAATTTTTATAGGAAAGACAGAGAGAGAAGAGGGAGTATTGTGTTCCCTCTACCGTGCTTTCACATACATTTTCCCGATAATTCGTCAAGAATGGCAGAACGTTGTCCGTAATGGGAATACCTTGTATTCTATATAACATGTCTCTGCTTAGAGAATGGTAAAATAAATAAAATAACAAATAATTTTAAAAATACCGCCTGACAAAAACTCGCAGGTACTTCTTCAAAATTTACGACCAAAATGGCCGTGAGAAAATATTAGTTAAACACAGAATTTTGTATACACACGAAATCTCATAGTTGCGGGATCCAGCCCCAGATTACTATATGAGCCTCTGTGAATGCTTGCCATAGCTTTTCAATAGATTGAATGAGTACTTCTTTCCTTGTTTTGTTTCCGTATTTGCTTTGCTATGGTTAATGCCGGATTTATCTGTTAGCTCGTGCAGAGCTTGTTGCGTTAAAATTAATAAATCGGCATCCGCCATTTAGTTTCTTCACTCTTAATCGGTTCGAATGACCAATGTGATGCCCCAATGTGGGCTTTACATAAAAAAGGACAGGTGCCGGTGTAAAGAATAACACTGGTAAGCTTCGAATGTCAATATTTCATTTATTCACAAAAATAAAAAGTGCATTAACAAATTAAAAAAAAAAAAAAGAAGGAAATAACAAAATAATAATTCAAATTGAAAACAATAAATGAAAATAATGAGTTTAAACAAATGCTAATAATTCACATAAACCGTCGAGGGTATGATACCAAAAAACACTCCACTTCGTTTTTAACCTGTAAAATATAAAAAATGAATTAGAAAGAATTTCCAATAAGGGTGTAAACAGAATGAGCTTTATTCACTGCTCATGAATTCTGGCAGGTTCACTCCAACCTTAGCTACGGGTGCTGAAAAAAAAATTAGTTTAATTAACAAATTTGCTTAGTAAATGATAATGTTCAATTCTTCCCTTATCGGTTAGTCAAGAATTAATGCCGGTCTATCGCTTCCGATCTGTCTTGTTGACCGCTCAATTTGCAAGTGATTTGCTACTCCCGTCAGCTCGCTATTTATAGCCAGGAATACAATAGGAGCTGTGCGTCTGTCGGTCGCTTTCGCTTTGACGCCATGCAACAGTACCCCGTCGTCATAGATATTTTGTGATGCAGTGGAATTATCCATTAATACATGGAAGAAATTCAATGTGTGTAAACTATCTGTAATACAACTGTCATTGGATATGGACGGCAGCTGCCGTAAAAAGTGGTAAGATTTTATCTATTTTCGTTTATTTACATTTATTAATCCACTTTCATATCTTTATTTTCAGATCATGGACTTGAGAGCTCCTTGGTGCACCGTGTGGGGCAATTTGGTGAGCATGTTAGTAGAATTTTCATGTAAAGGTCTCAGATTATAATGATCTGAGACTTTTACTTTTATTTACCTTTTGTAATTTGTTTTTATTTATTTTTTAGGTGATGAAAGGCCAAAGGCCTAAAAGAGTAAAGTCTATGCAGGCAATGCCAGGAATTTGTAGTGAGTTTTTATTTGTTTAAATTTATATTTTATAGAATATTGTTGCGCGACGGAACAAAGGAATACAATATATCTTAAAGCATGAATGCCGGGAGGGCTAAGTTGGCTATGACCCACTCGGTATATGAAGTCGAGCAAGGCATATTCATATATGTTAGGGAGGCAGCTATTTACAACGTTTCGGTCAAGGTTAGTAGTCGATATGTACGAGTTAGATGAGCAATAGTTCCTTCAAATTCATCAAACTTGCATGTATTGAAATAAATTTCCGAATGGACAATATATAGTACAGCGCCGATGATACATTTCGGAACATCCAAGTTAACCTCTAACTAGAGAAATTCTAGACCGGGCTTTCCTATAATCTTTGTCGGAAAACATTCTCTTATATATGTGTATGTATTGCAATGACACCAGCACTATGTTTTCAATCATTGTAATACAACTGAAAAGGAGAGAATATGTTCCCGTAACCACGTCTGGCTAACCGAGATTACGCGCACATTTGGCTGCAGAAATAATAGTTAAGTTTTATCAATTTTATTTGTGATGATAATAGCATTGAATGAGCATACATGAAAAAGCCAGATGCTCAGTTACCCAGCATTTTCCCACCATGTTGAGAGAATACTTGTTATTAATATTGTAAATACGAGAAACTAGCAGACTGGGTGCAAGTAACACTTTCAAGGAGCAGAGCCACTAGACACTAGACCATAATTATTGTAAAGCGACCAGAAGCACACCAAAAGAACGCTGGTTACTTTTTCGATTTGACAAGAAATAAAGAAACAATTAAGCTGTGAATTTAGGAGTAATAGAGAACCATAAAGAGATTAAAATTTAAAGCAATTGCGAAAATTATGAAAGAGAAAGTATAGCGTTGCCTACCAGTAGTAAATTTGCTAATTTTTAATAACTTCCTATCAACTTATAAGCCCCTGACTCAGAAAGTTGGTGCTTGAGCGCGTGAGAGTGCCGTAAGGTAACAGTTTTAGGGTAGTAAACGTGGATGGATTTACATTAGGTTTTTTTTATTCAGAATGGGTGAATGGGGAGCTTTGCGATGGTGTAAAATATTCACAAGTGTTAGGGGTTTTGGGGTGAGGGTGGAAACTACCACCCTCTGACAGTACTGTTCGTGACGGAAGAATTTTAGTATAATAAACGTAGTTGGATTTACATGGCGTTTTTTTATTTAGAAAGGGTGAATGGGGAGCTTTCCAATGGGGTCAAATATTCTTACGTGTTGGAGGTTTTTGGAGTGGTCGTGGAAACTAACACGCTTCGAGACTCGACAGTAGATTTTTGAAAGTCGAATTTCGAGATTCGATTTTTGAGAGTCGAATTTGGAGAGTCGATTTTCGAGAGTAGACTTTTGATAGCCGATTTTCGAGAATCGAATTTCGAGTGTCGATTTTCGGGAATCTAGTTTCGAGAGTATGACTAAAAAGTAGAACATAAAATATATTAAAAGACTTTTAAAATAAATAACTTTTGTAAATACAATGGAATAAAAAGTAGCAAATAATTTTTTTCTTTCTCAGTGATATAAACAAGAAAAGTTTTACGCAAAATGAGAAATGCTACAACTGATATTAAATCTTAAAAGTTTGCATTAAACTTTTCTTGTTTATATTACTGAGAAACGAAAAAATTATGTTTCACTTTTTAGTCTATTTTATTTACAAAGTTATTTATTTTAAAATTTTTTTAATATATTTTATTTCTGTTTAAAAAAAACTTACTATCGAACTTTTCTAATTTACTGCCTTTGTACAGTTTGCCTCAATAATGGGAAATTACGTAATCCAATACTTATTTTAAATTCGAATCTGTAAAAAAATTGCAATAGAAATAAGTTTGAAATAGTCACAACCCAGTGTATTATGTTTTCTAAGGAACTAACGAAAGCTCATTCTTATATATTTTTGTTGATATTAACAAAGCATACAAAACCAACAGTGAAATGATTTCACTTCGAAAAAATTATATCTACTACGTTTTTCCACCAAATTACCTCCCAAGTATTCAGGAAGGGAGGCAACCCGAAAATAGAAAATGTAATAAAATATATTTAAAAAACTTTTATAATTGAATTGCACGTAAACGTAAAGAACTATTATTTTCTTTTTCAGAGATATACATAAGACAAGTTTCATTGCAAAATAAGAATTGCTCGAATGCAGATTTAATCTTAAAAGTTTGGGAATTAATAACAATAATCACAACTGTCTAACTGCAACTCATGCCCAATCTTTTCTTGTGTATATCATATAAAAGCTATTTATTTTTAAAGTTTTTATACCCTAGCTGAAATCATAGGGGTGTACTAAGTTTGTCATTCCGTTTGTAACAACTCGAAATAATGATGGTAGAGCAAAATGGATTGGACACCCATTCATAATATTAAAAGTTATTTTGATTTTTGCATGTCCGTCCGTCCGTCCGTTCATCCGTCCGTCCATCCGTCCGTGCGCACGATAACTCGAGAACGCGTATTCTTAGAGAGCTGAAATTTTGTACACGGACTTAAAAAAAAAAGTAAAATTAAGTTTGAAAATGAGACAAATCCGGCAACTCCTTCGTGGGGTTGCCATATAAATTTTTCGTTTTCCGCTATATATTTGGATACTGCTTGAGAACGCGTCAACATAGAGTGCTGAAATTTCGTACATGATGTTTTTACTACATGAGCAAATAAAGTATCAAAAATGGACTAAATCGGGCAACTCCTTCTTGGTGTTGCCATATAAAAATTGAGGTTTTTTACGTATACTTTGAAAACGATCAGTCCAAGACATTTTTATTGTACTAAAAACTTCTGTAGAATACGAAATCTTATAAAATTGGTTATGATCATTTTTTCGGTGCGACAAACTGTTCTAGAAATATATGCGAAAAACAACTTCAAAATCAAACTGGAATAGATCGGTGACCATACGAAATTTAATACGGGCATTCATCTAGGGTATCATAAGAATTGGTCTTAGACCAATTCTAGCTTTTTTACTTGTTTTAGTAAAATTTATTTCCTATTTTTCAGTTTTAGGAAGCTAGATAGAAAACCAGTTCAGAACGTATACTTAACTTTCGAGAATAATTCGAACGTAACTATATGGAATACCTTCGAGTCAAACGACCGAAATGAAAGAACCAGATTCTGCTCCAAAATTTCTTGCTGGTTACTCCAATTAATGCGAATTTCAATTCTTGAATTCTTTTGTTCTAACTATGACTTATATGAACTTTTCAAAACATAAGAAAAAACTTATGAACCTCCCAAGCTCTCTTTTTTATTTACTTTCTTTACTCTTCTAGAACCCGCACTTAGTTGGATGGCTTCTAGTGAGTAGACGTAGCTGTGATCGCTCCCGCTGTGACTCGATTCTCCACTGTTTTTAATCCGGCCGCTTGCTAGTCTCAGATCAATAGTGTCTAGTTTTTTAGTTTAAAGTGTCGTAATAATTTTTAATCGTAGTTTTTCTGTCATTGATTTCGCCTTGACTTTATCTAATTTGCGGTATTTTTCGCTATACCATGTCTGGATCTGATAAGATTGCGACTAGAGGACAAAAAGAGAGAGGTAGAGTGAATTCCGCAAGCACGGTGCCTACGCTTTCCTCCGCTGGAGTTAGCAACATGAAATCCGCTAGTCATATGGATGATGGAACTACTACAAAATCAATATCTGACTGCTCTCCCGACGCATATTGGGTGTGGAGTCTCGTCTCTTGGACAAAATTGAAAGTGCGGTTCAAGGCTTAAATCATCGTGTGGAATCATTAAGCAATGATGTGGTGGATATCAGGAAGAAGTGCTCGATGCTGGATAGAGAAAATGATGATCTCCGGCGTATACTCCGCCTGAGCGATGTCATTGTTAGGGGGATACCTATGATGCCAGCTGAAAATCCGCGTGACATCATCATGGACTTATCCAATGCTATCCAACATAAACTCTCTCCTTATATTGAAGCTTTTCGCCTGAATCGCAAAGCGCAGTTTAGTCATAACAACAATTCCAGTAATCATGCGATGCCACTCTTAATTCGCTTCTCTTGTGCCAATGAGAGAAGAGCGTTCTTCTCTGCGCTGAAAGCTCATCATAGGAAGCTGAAATTAAGTGACTTGAAGGGCTTTACGTCTGATAGCCGAATTTTTGTTAATGAGAGTCTCACACCACTAAATAGCAGTTTGTTGCGTGAGGCCCTCAAGTTGTTCAGACAGCGAAGAGTCAGTTCAGTCTACTCTGATAATGGTTTCGTTTATGTCAAATGTGCAAAAGATGATCCCGCTACCAAAGTTCGTGATCTGGAGCAACTACATGAGATTGCATCTGCGGCTTCCACTTCCAATAAAGTCAATGCGGGGACGAATGCTTAATAATGAAGTTTGGACTACTCGTCGTTCCAGTTTCCATAACTTTTCTTTTTTCTCTTTTTTTGTCATGCTCTTTATACTTTTCTCGATGTTTTTTATATGCATTTTTGTTGATAATGAATTCTTCTCTAGTATTAATGGTATTAATATTTTTAGTTTTCAGTACTTTCATTTATTGTGATATTCCAGGTATCTGTGGGTGTGCATTGCTCAGTTTTATCATTAGTTATATACTAGTCTCATCTTTGCAGCAGTGGATCTTGATCGCTTGTCTGACGGGTGTTCACCTTTTTTCGTGCGCTGTGTATATCTGTAATGGGTGATTTTCGGGATCCGTGTGTCAAGGTAAGAACCAGGGCAAATATTTTGAATGGTGACCAACCTGGATTAAATGTCTTTTACTTAAATGCTCGTAGCATAAAACATAAAATGGGTGAGCTAATGGAGATGTTTGTTCGTACGAATGTGCATGTTTTAATTATCAGTGAGTCTTGGTTAAACTCAAATGTCCCTAATCTTTTGGTCTCATTACCTGGCTTTAAACTTTTACGCAATGACAGAGTGGACAGGATCGGTGGCGGTGTGGCTATTTATGTGCGGAACCATTTTAGGTCCAAGATCTTACATCGCTCATCCATTTACGATCTGGAGTTCCTTTGTGTGGAGTTGAATACGGGGCTTGATAAATGCGTCTTAGTATCCGCTTATTGCCCGCCCAGACAATTTAATGTGGAAATGGCTGTTGAATTCGAGCAATGTGTCTTTAGTTTATCACATAGATATGCGCATGTGATTGTTGCTGGCGATTTCAATGTAAATATTCTTGAAAATAGCTCGCTAACTGACAACTTCCTTTCACTACTTCAATCTGTCCATCTTACGTTAATAAATCATGGTCCAACTCACTTTTCAGTCACCTCCGCTTCTCAGTTAGATCTTATATTTGTAACCGACCCAAAATCTGCGCTGCGTCACGGCCAAATTTCTCCTCCATCCATTTTTGATCATGATTTTTTGTTTTTAAAGTATGATATTCCTATCGCCAGCTCTCCATCCCATGTGATTAGTTTCCGTAATTATAAGGGGATAAACCTCGAACTTTTATATGAGGAGTGTAGGAATTTGGATTGGAACATCAGTCTTGTGCGTGAAACTGGAACTGCACAGAACGGTAATCAACCATCCTCACTTTCTACGCTGGATCTGCAAGTCAATGTCCTTAACACTAAAATTTTGTATCTGCTTGACAAATATGCTCCTCTTCAATCAAGAAGACTTGTTGGAAGTCGTTGTCCGTGGTTCTCTGTCGCAATAAGAAATCTGATTATTGAGCGCGATTTCCTGCATCACCGGTATAAGATTACCAAAACACAGAGCAGCTTACTGGCATTCAAGCGGATTCGCAATCTGGTCAATAGGAAAGTTCGAGATGCTAAGCGAGCTTTTTATGCTGATAGACTGGACACTACATTGCCTCCGAAGAAACTTTGGGGTACTCTACGCAGTCTTGGTGTAACCAGCAATAAAAACTTGGACTGCGAGCTAAATCCTGATGATCTTAATGTACTCTTTGTATCGCATAATAATAACATTACTACTACCTCATCGTGCATGAGTATGGTGCGCCATTCGTCTCGCCCTGTTGACTCTGGTTTTAGTTTCCGTTGTATTGATGCCAACGAAGCAATTGACGCGATTAACTCTATTCGCTCTGAGGCTATAGGTCCGGATAACCTACCTCCCCGCTTTGTTAAGCTGCTGTTACCTTTTATAATTAAACCTATACTACATATTTTTAATGCCTGTTTAACATACAGTGAATTTCCCTCACTTTGGAAGGAAGCTGTGGTGGTTCCCATTGCTAAAAATTCCTCTGCAAAGGAGCCAGGTGATTTCAGACCGATTAGCATATTATGCTTCCTAGCAAAGGTGCTGGAAAAAATTATATCTAAACAAATTCAACTGTATCTATTCCAAAATAACCTACTCAGCCAATGGCAGTCTGGCTTTCGCGCTGGTCACAGCTGTGAGACAGCGCTGTTAAAAATAACGACTGATATCAGAATAGCTCTCGACATTGATAATCTTGTGTTTTTAGTTCTGTTAGATTTCACTAAAGCCTTCGACACCGTGGACCATTCCAAACTCCTTGCAAAGCTTATTGAATTTTTTGACTTTAGTTCCCCTGCTTCCAAACTTATTAATAGTTTCTTGACAAATCGCTGCCAGCGGGTGAAGGTCGCTAATCTCGTCTCCTCCAGTATTAGTGTGACATGTGGCGTCCCTCAGGGATCTATATTGGGCCCCCTCATGTTTAGTTTGTTCATCAACGATCTACTAACTGTAGTTTCACATTGCAAAGTTCATGTGTATGCTGATGATGTCCAACTATACCTTAGTTGCCCCATTGGCTTGGTTGATGAGTAGTAGACTGAATGAGGATTTAGAACGAATTCACAGGTGGTCTGTCATCAATGGCCTTTCATTAAATCCCACTAAGTCGGTGGCCTTGCCATTATACAGGTACACCCTCGACCCTTCACACCTACCACCTATTTTCCTGGAAGGCTCTCCTATTTCTTTCGTGTGTCGGGTAAAAAATTTAGGTATATTTTTGAATTCTAGTATGACTTGTTGTGACCATGTCAAGGCGATTACTGGCAAAGTCTATGGAACACTCAGACGGCTTTGGTTGTACGCCAATATCCTTCCGACCACTATTCGCATAAATCTGGTTAGGTCGCTATTACTACCTCACTTTACATTTGGATCATTGATATTCCCTCGACTAGATGCCGCCTGCAAGCGAAAACTGGTAGCAGCTTTCAACGATTGCACTAGATTTGCCTTTGGTTTGCGCAGATTTGACCACATTACTCCTTTTAGGAATAAAATCATTGATTGCTGTCTGGACGTTTACTTATTGCGCAAAGCACTGCTCTCACTCCATAAAATTTTGTACAGTTGCGTACCCTCATACCTGTTCGGTTTTATTACTTTTATGCACAGTGAAAGACATTTGAACCTGGTCTTACCTCGCTTTAAACACTCAGTACTTGATGGTTCTTTCTTTGTCCACGTAACTCGCGTTTGGAATACACTTCCACCTGCGACTCAGCGTACACGATCGGTGGCTTCCTTTAGGCATTTGATCAATGATTTTCTGCATCCTAGTTAATATGATTGTGCACACTCACGGTTCTGGGATATTTTCCTTTTTTGTTTAGCCTTAGTTTTGAATAACTTTGAATTATTTTTTTCTTTGAACTTTCTTTTTAGTTACTTCTGTATGCTTCTTTTTTCGTATTCTTTTTATTGTAATTTTATTTTTATTTTTTATTTTATTTTTATTTTTTTTTCATTGTGCTTCTCATTAGCGCCCCTCTAACACTCTTACTGTTTGAAATCGAACTATTATTTTGTATTGCTTAACGTACTAAAGTAAAGACTTTTGTCTTATTGTACTATTCTGAAATAAATATTATTAGTATTATTATTAAGTTTTTTTCGGAACTACATAAATTTACATGGTTGCCACGTTACCATGGCAACTACCAAAATTAATTAAAAACTAGAACTGTCACTTAAATTAGATTTTTTGCAATTCTACTATTAAATTTTATTACAGTTTTTTTTTCCGAAAAAATTAACCAAGCACGACTCCAATTCGCAGTGGGTCTCGTCAATATCAATTCCTTGCACTTTTTTCTACTTTTCCACTCATGAATTTCTTGAGAATATTCCCACTTTCTCTGAAGACAGCAAGGAGATCCTGGATACAGTAATCTCATTGGAGGATATGATCGCTGCGACAAAGGATCTAAGGCGACACACTTCACCTGGTTATGACGGCTTGACTCCAGAATTCTTCATACGTTTCAGGGATTTATTAATTCCTGACCTTTTGGGAGTCTTCAATTCGGCGGTTGAGACACATTCAGACTTTCCTTCTAGTTGGAGGAGGTCTGTTATGCGATTGATTCCAAAGAAAGGAGATTTGCAGAGGATGGGGAACTGGAGGCCAGTAACCCTATGCAATGTTGACTACAAAATCGTCTGCAAAGCATTAGGGGCGATACTCCGCTCAGTGATTGCTTCGGTAATACATCCGGAACAGTCCTATTGTGTTCCTGGTCGTAGTATCTACGACAACATCGCGGTAGCCAAACATTTGTTTGCCTACCATGAACAGACAGGTACACAAATGGCCATGATTTCTCTTGACCAGCAAAAGGCTTTTGATAGCGTCTCGCACGAGTATCTCCTGACTGCTCTCGAGGCATTTGGGTTCCCGCCCAGGTGGCTCGATATCATCGGGAAACTGTATAGAGATTCAGCGATTTTGATTAAGCATCAAGGACAGGTTCTGGCTCCTATCTCGTTTCATCGAGGTATCAGACAGGGCTGTCCATTGTCAGGTATGCTTTATGATCTTTCGTTGGAGCCGCTACTGGTGAATCTTCGTCGAATGCTCGGACAATATTCAGTGCATCTACCATATACCAATGTGAGGCCTCTTATGTTGGCATATGCGGATGACCTTTCTATTTTCGTGACAAGAGATGAAGCTTTTCCGGTCGCTCGTGCTGTTTTCGAACAGTACGAACGTATAGCGGGCGCTAAAATCAACCTTAGCAAGAGTCAAGGCTTGTGGTGTGGAAGGTGGAGAGATCGTACAGATACTCCACTGAACATCCAATGGACTAATACTTGCCTGAAGTATTTAGGTGTGTATATCGGACGCGAGAGTAAATCAAATAATAGCCGCATCGCTCTTGAGAAACTCTCTAGAGCTGTAAACTCATGGCGTAGTCGACTGTTTCCACTATCCCTAATGGGAAGGTCAGTCGTGATAAACTATTTGATTACCTCGTCCATCGTTCATCTGCTAAAGTCTGAGACGTTTGATGAAGGCTTCGTAGGTCTTCTTCAAGCAAAAGCGATAGACGCCTTTTGGTGCGGAAGACGATGGGTTGCTGAAAGCACGCTCTGCCTGCCAGTCAAGATAGGTGGATTAGGTCTCACTAACTTGGTTGTGAAATCAAGGTGTCTCCAAGTGCGTGCATTCCAACGAGTGTTCTGCCAGAGAGACACCTTGATTTCTCAACTGTGGGTGAATGTACTGGGAGGGATCGGCATAGGGGAGTATTACTACCTGCTCTCTGTTCGACCACCCTATCCTCGTGACTGGCCGCAGGACCTAATCTCAACGATTCAGACCTGGGGCAGAATCAGGCCAGCATTTCACCTTAAGTGGAATGCTCTAATCCTGAATTAATAGATTCAGTGTTCAGTAATGCTCGAGGTTTTGAAGCTGACACGCATACACTGACAGTTCTCGGAGATATTATTGATATCTCTGGAAACTGTCGAATAAACACGAACACTCCACAACTACACGACCTGGCGACTTCTGCGCGGGAGAGATTTCGCCAACTTGGGACCAGTGACCCTGGCACTAAGTTGGAAGATGCTTTCGTTCTGGACAGACCGCCTCACACACGTTTCAGCACACTTACAACACGTGTGCTCCGTGACGTGCTTATGTCAATAAGACCTCCGGAGTACACAGGATACAACAGATGGCGAACACACCTCGGGGTGAATATGGGCGTGATGGGAGGGATAACTTGCAGAGTAGTCTACAGTTATCCTTCTAGTTACAAAGATGCTGATGTAGCATTCAAATTGCTGCATCACAGTCTTATGCATCCTAATCAGTTGTCACATATCGACCGGCGGTTCAGAGGATCTGCACAGTTTGTTCTGGTGAAGGCACCCTTGTTTCACAGGTTCTTCACTTGTCCAGCTTTGCAGAGTCTGATGGAACTGGTGCGCGATATGTGTCAGTTGATCCACCCGAATTTCAGCATTACTAGGACATCGTTTCTATGGGGACCAAAGGTTTGTAGTCAGGTGAATTGTTTGATTAGCTTTGTGTTGACACTGGCCAAATCTACAATTCACTTGTACTACATGAGAGCCGGAGATGGGAATCAGAACACTGACCCCACAACACCACGCACAAGCACTTAAGCGCCACTTCGTTGACAGATTGAAGAGACGTTTATGTCTTGAATATCTGGCAACGAACGCAGATACATTCAACTGCACATGGCAACCACTATCGTCGGTGCAGGATGGAGCTCTTGTCTTTCGCTGGTGATAGCAGGCCACAGCATTTGCAACACTAGTCCACGGGGCTTCTCCCGCTTAGGAATCGTTGCACGTGCTGTGGGAAGGACAAATACTCTGTTAGATATGCTAAGCTGGAGGGATGATGAGGGCAGTTTGTAGAGGTCTATGATACTACAGGCTGCCCTCGCGGGACTCTATAACGGTATCGCGCAAAATTTTCGTTCGTTCGGCTATTAAGTTTTTAATTCGGTTTCGGTCTCGGTGCTAAATTTCAAAATTTTTTGTGGAAATTCGCTCGTTTGGGTAAAGATATTTATTAGTTTATTTTGGAAATTTGGAACTTTTGGAACTGCCACTTACCCAATTGTCAAAATTGGGACTACTAAATTTTTTGTACATCTTTTAGATCATTTTTCAAAATTCTTGTGTCCGTTTTTTTAGTCTCTTTTGAGAATTTTGTGTCATTTGTTTTACATTTTCGTGTCATTTTTGTTGTTTATTAGTTGTTATAATTGTTTTAGATGTTATTATTTGTCCCTATTGACATTTTATATCATTTAGTTTAGCTAGCGTCTTTTTTCTTTTACACTTTGTAGAGCCTTTTGCCACGTATTTTTAAGAAATTTTTAAAAGAGCCAGAGAGCCAAAAAATAAAGAGCGTATTTAAATAAAAAAAAAAATTATTATTAAGTTTTTTTCGGAACTACATAAATTTACATGGTTGCCACGTTACCATGGCAACTACCAAAATTAATTAAAAACTAGAACTGTCACTTAAATTAGATTTTTTGCAATTCTACTATTAAATTTTATTACAGTTTTTTTTTCGAAAAAATTAACCAAGCACGACTCCAATTCGCAGTGGGTCTCGTCAATATCAATTCCTTGCACTTTTTTCTACTTTTCCACTCATGAATTTCTTGAGAATATTCCCACTTTCTCTGAAGACAGCAAGGAGATCCTGGATACAGTAATCTCATTGGAGGATATGATCGCTGCGACAAAGGATCTAAGGCGACACACTTCACCTGGTTATGACGGCTTGACTCCAGAATTCTTCATACGTTTCAGGGATTTATTAATTCCTGACCTTTTGGGAGTCTTCAATTCGGCGGTTGAGACACATTCAGACTTTCCTTCTAGTTGGAGGAGGTCTGTTATGCGATTGATTCCAAAGAAAGGAGATTTGCAGAGGATGGGGAACTGGAGGCCAGTAACCCTATGCAATGTTGACTACAAAATCGTCTGCAAAGCATTAGGGGCGATACTCCGCTCAGTGATTGCTTCGGTAATACATCCGGAACAGTCCTATTGTGTTCCTGGTCGTAGTATCTACGACAACATCGCGGTAGCCAAACATTTGTTTGCCTACCATGAACAGACAGGTACACAAATGGCCATGATTTCTCTTGACCAGCAAAAGGCTTTTGATAGCGTCTCGCACGAGTATCTCCTGACTGCTCTCGAGGCATTTGGGTTCCCGCCCAGGTGGCTCGATATCATCGGGAAACTGTATAGAGATTCAGCGATTTTGATTAAGCATCAAGGACAGGTTCTGGCTCCTATCTCGTTTCATCGAGGTATCAGACAGGGCTGTCCATTGTCAGGTATGCTTTATGATCTTTCGTTGGAGCCGCTACTGGTGAATCTTCGTCGAATGCTCGGACAATATTCAGTGCATCTACCATATACCAATGTGAGGCCTCTTATGTTGGCATATGCGGATGACCTTTCTATTTTCGTGACAAGAGATGAAGCTTTTCCGGTCGCTCGTGCTGTTTTCGAACAGTACGAACGTATAGCGGGCGCTAAAATCAACCTTAGCAAGAGTCAAGGCTTGTGGTGTGGAAGGTGGAGAGATCGTACAGATACTCCACTGAACATCCAATGGACTAATACTTGCCTGAAGTATTTAGGTGTGTATATCGGACGCGAGAGTAAATCAAATAATAGCCGCATCGCTCTTGAGAAACTCTCTAGAGCTGTAAACTCATGGCGTAGTCGACTGTTTCCACTATCCCTAATGGGAAGGTCAGTCGTGATAAACTATTTGATTACCTCGTCCATCGTTCATCTGCTAAAGTCTGAGACGTTTGATGAAGGCTTCGTAGGTCTTCTTCAAGCAAAAGCGATAGACGCCTTTTGGTGCGGAAGACGATGGGTTGCTGAAAGCACGCTCTGCCTGCCAGTCAAGATAGGTGGATTAGGTCTCACTAACTTGGTTGTGAAATCAAGGTGTCTCCAAGTGCGTGCATTCCAACGAGTGTTCTGCCAGAGAGACACCTTGATTTCTCAACTGTGGGTGAATGTACTGGGAGGGATCGGCATAGGGGAGTATTACTACCTGCTCTCTGTTCGACCACCCTATCCTCGTGACTGGCCGCAGGACCTAATCTCAACGATTCAGACCTGGGGCAGAATCAGGCCAGCATTTCACCTTAAGTGGAATGCTCTAATCCTGAATTAATAGATTCAGTGTTCAGTAATGCTCGAGGTTTTGAAGCTGACACGCATACACTGACAGTTCTCGGAGATATTATTGATATCTCTGGAAACTGTCGAATAAACACGAACACTCCACAACTACACGACCTGGCGACTTCTGCGCGGGAGAGATTTCGCCAACTTGGGACCAGTGACCCTGGCACTAAGTTGGAAGATGCTTTCGTTCTGGACAGACCGCCTCACACACGTTTCAGCACACTTACAACACGTGTGCTCCGTGACGTGCTTATGTCAATAAGACCTCCGGAGTATACAGGATACAACAGATGGCGAACACACCTCGGGGTGAATATGGGCGTGATGGGAGGGATAACTTGCAGAGTAGTCTACAGTTATCCTTCTAGTTACAAAGATGCTGATGTAGCATTCAAATTGCTGCATCACAGTCTTATGCATCCTAATCAGTTGTCACATATCGACCGGCGGGTTCAGAGGATCTGCACAGTTTGTTCTGGTGAAGGCACCTTGTTTCACAGGTTCTTCACTTGTCCAGCTTTTCAGAGTCTGATGGAGCTGGTGCGCGATATGTGTCAGTTGATCCACCCGAATTTCAGCATTACTAGGACATCGTTTCTATGGGGACCAAAGGTTTGTAGTCGGGTGAACTGTTTGATTAGCTTTGTGTTGACACTGGCCAAATCTACAATTCACTTGTACTACATGAGAGCCGGAGATGGGAATCAGAACACTGACCCACAACACCACGCACAAGCACTTAAGCGCCACTTCGTTGACAGATTGAAGAGACGTTTACGTCTTGAATATCTGGCAACGAACGCAGACACATTCAACTGCACATGGCAGCCACTATCGTCAGTGCAGGACGGCGCTCTTGTCTTTCGCTGGTGATAGCAGGCCACAGCATTTGCAACACTAGTCCACGGGGCTTCTCCCCGCTTAGGAATCGTTGCACGTGCTGTGGGAAGGACAAATACTCTGTTAGAGATGCTAAGCTGGAGGGATGATGAGGGCAGTTTGTAGAGGTCTATGATACTACAGGCTGCCCTCGCGGGACTCTATAACGGTATCGCGCAAAATTTTCGTTCGTTCGGCTATTAAGTTTTTAAATTGCAAAATTTTTTGTGGAAATTCGCTCGTTTAGGTAAAGATATTTATTAGTTTATTTTGGAAATTTGGAACTTTTGGAACTGCCACTTACCCAATTGTCAAAATTTTGACTTTAAATTTTTTGTACAACTTTTAGATCATTTTTCAAAATTCTAGTATCCGTTTATACAGTCTCTTTTGAGAATTTTTTCTTGTTTGCTTTCCTTTTACTTGTGTCATTTTTCTTGTTTTTTAGTTTTTCTAATTGTTTTAATTATTTAATTGTCCCTATTGACCTTTTATACCTTTTAGATTAGCTAGCGACTTTTTGTTTACACTTTGGAGAGCCTTTTGCCACCCTATTTTTAAGGAATTTTTAAAAGGGCCAATGAGCCAATAAATAAAAGAGACTTATTTACATAAAAAAAAATTATTATTAAGTAAACGCCAGTCAAGGGAGCAGAAGCGTAGGGCACCCGACTTGTTGTATATTAATATCGCTTTGAAATAAAACCTGTGTTTGTACACATCGGCTTAAAGTTTTGTAGAAGCGAACCATTAAATTCATTTAGTTAGTTACTGCCTACTCGGGGACATTTATAGGTGTTCTGTACAAATTAAAGTATATGTATATGCGTATGCATATGTAAGCTGGCTGGGCGTGCACGTAGTGTTGTGCCTAGGTCTGTCGAACTCGTTGTGACTTTGAATCCTAAAATAGAAAGAACTAAGCAGGATCAACCATTCATATGTAACATCCCGAACACTGATAGGTAAAACTACCCTACCACTCTTCCTCAAAATTTTACACTTCACACTTTCGTCACGAATGTCCTTACGCAGCTCTATTTCAGCGTATTCCTACGAACGTGATCAGTCCATGTATCATAGCTTTAAGCTCTCTATGGAGCAGTCACTACGGTATGCCATATGTGCAAACTGAAATTTGTAGTTTGAAGTTTGTAGCATGTAGTTCTCCATGTAGATTGGGCCTTAGTGACTGGAAAAAAGTTATTTATTAAATAGCAAAATATAACATTATTAAGCTGCCATAAGTATAAATTAAATCAGTCTAATCTCAGTAATAAGCATGTATTAAATTATACTGATTGTTTTATGAAAAGTGATTCATGGTACCACCCATTTTTCTTTATTTGGTGAAAAAAAAATGAGAAATGTTCACAAACCTGAAAACATATAAAATTCCCAAAGACGTAACCGAAGATAATTCCTCCGTAAATTTTATGTAAATGCCTGCACAAATCTTTTAAGATTTTTCCTTGCTGAATAATAATGATATAATCAGCTAATTCGCCAAACTTTTATTTAACGCGCTATAATTGACTGAACTCCGTAACTCCTTGGTTAGATATGCTGCCAACTTATAATAATGAGCCAAATGGGTACCGTTAAGTATAGATTATATAGAACAATACACACTGCAGAATTTACGTATAGGGAGGATTTTTTCTCTAATTAATGTTTTTTTAATCTACTCCAAACTGGCTGACAAAACAATGAAATAGGCCTCAGGATATTACCCAGTGATATAAATGTATCCTAATTCAACAACTGAAAATCACGAGTTTAGCTTCTCCTAATTAGGTTTTACGAATTTTATGATAGCACTTTGGATGACTCAAAATATTTTTAAAGATTGGTTTTGATTCGTTGTTGTTCTTTATTGTGATAACTATTGTTGCCGTCAGATGGTTAATAAATGAAATTGTTGTACACAACAAAATGTAAAAGAAGTGAATAATATTTCTTAGATTTTCCATAAATTACATCATTCAATTCCATACAAAAGGAATTTACAAAAAAAAAATGCTTGCCCGTCCTCACAAAACTACAACGAAATTTACTCTTGTAAATACCAAACAGATACATCTTTTCCTTCCTATATGCTGACAATATTTCCTTTATCTTTGAACTCTGAACGTTTGAGGAAACCTTTCATACAATGGCATTTATATAAATTTAAAAGTCTTTTGCAGATAGACGTCTGAAGAAACAAAATAACTTGGAGGGAGGCTCTGTGAACAGAACTACCATTATCGATTGATTTTCTCTCCGTGTAGAACAGCGATACAGCGAAATACCTGACAAAACTTCAACTTTCAGTACCCTTTGCTTAAATGAACTCTAGAACTTTCGATCAACCAAAAAATTACTCGTGATAAATTTCTGTAATAGTATTGTGAGAGTCGCACATTTTACATTATCCTCTCGCTGACTGGAAAATATGCTCCGAAAAGAGGAAGTTAAGTGCATTATTAAAATGAAGTCATTTTTATTAACTTCTTAGTTGCATCTTAAACAGTAAGGCAGAAAATTATTTATCAAAATATTAGACATCTTCGGAAAGAGCCATACTAATACTAGCAAAAGGAAAAATCGGTACGGCAGTTCAGTATGTAAAATAACGGATGATGTAGACAGAATCTTACTAACATTTTCTAAGCTTGAAATTCAAAGTAATTTCCATGTATGCATGTATTTATAGCTGTGACTTGGATCCTAAAACAATAAATTTTCAGCTTTCAAACTCCTTTGCGTGAACCTATTTCATCCGAAAATGTTCTTTTATCCTGCAGAAAGGTATAGCAAAACTTTATCTGTTGATTTTGGGTGGACTGTCAGTTGCACACCCTCAAAAGATACGGTTTAACCGGAAATCTTTCGTTGATTTATGTCAAATAATTCCGTATTTTTACAGAATCTTTTATTTAAGAAGGATGTATAGGAATTTTCCAAACATACATATGTCGGTAAAAAGATTTATAGGTAAACAAGGCAAAAAATTGCATTTGTTAGTTTTTGATTTGTAAAATGGCAGAGACTGAGAACTTCGCTCAATTTTTGATTACAAATGCAACGTAAGTACAAATTAAGTTTGCTTGAATTGCAATTGAATTAACATTGAAATTGTCTCAATAAAATGTCATTCTTAATCATAATTGTGTCAATTTGATAGTTTTGAATATTCTCAATTTTAATACTTTTTCTTATACATGCATAAGTTATGGAAATTGAATTCATGATGAGTAAATCGATTCTGAAGAAAGTCAAAAATGAAAACAAGATACTTTAAAACATAGTTGAGAACTAAATGATGTGTGTAATATTCATTGATATCTAGATGATGTGGTATTCGTAAGACAACCAAATTCATCAAGATATTATGTATCTTCGATCATTCGAGCATTCTTAATGATGAGAACTGTAGACTGGGTATATAATGCACCATAATTCATCCACAAAGCACAAGCCTTACATGTTACAGACTTCAAATCATTTATAGCGTAGGAAAATCTGAAGATAAAATTCTCAAGAGCTTTTATAATTAAAAGATTAATAATAACTAAAAAAATAATTTTCGTTCAAATGATAATTAGTCCAGTCAGTATCAGTAGGAGTCTTTGTCCTAAGGTGGGGTAGTTGTGATTTTTATGTATGTTATTGAGTTCCGGGGGCCCATGAAAAATCTAAGTTTAGATCCTTGGGGAGGCTCCGCGCAGTCCGCTATTTTGGATTAAATCTACCAAAAATTTTTTTTTTTTTTTTCAAAATTATTCCTCAACGTTTGATCCTATGACAAAAATGTAAAAATATAAATTTGAAAAAGATTAAATTCTGTACATTTTTTGCAAAAAGACTTGTTTTGTAAGTCTGATATGTAACGAGTTATAGCGGTGGAAACGTGAACACTCTTCCAAAAAATATATACATATAGTAGGTACCATTTATATAGGGTGTTTCGTCCATGGTGGTCCATAGGACAGAAGGTGATAGTAGTCACCCAGTCAAACTGTTGGAATATGTGTTCGAGCCCTAATTACAACGACATCAACTATTGAATCCATCTATTAATCAATATAGGAACTAACTAATATTAAAGACATAAACTTGATATCCATCTAGTAATGAATGTTTGAACTAATTGAATTTGCCTTTCATATGTTTTTATGTCAATGTATATATATATAATGTCACTTTGAAATATATCTTTGATAGACACAAGTCAGTACTTTTTAACTTACTCTTGTAACCTTTCATCAGGAATCATCGGCTCCATCTCCCTATTAATTAAACAGGTTATGGGCCCAGAAGATTGGAAATTGGAACAGGTATTAATTTAATTACACTATTGAGTGGATTACTTTGCGATTGCGAAAAAGAAAAAGGAAATATGTCATCAACTACAATTCATGGCCGGATACCATTATTTAATGGTGAAAATTATTCCACTTGGAAACCTCAAATAGAAGGTGTACTGCATAAAAGCAGGTTATTAAAAATTGTTCTTGGAAAAGAAGTTAGGCCGGGTGCTACTGATGCCAATGAATGCGAAAAATGGGATGATAAGGATCAAGATGCGCGGAGTGGGCTCTTACTAGCAATGGAACCAAGTATAGTTGCCTTAGTAAAGAGTAAGGCTACATCCAAAGGAATTTGGGATTATCTATCAGAGACGTACGACAGAAAAAGTACCAGACAAAAAGCTGAGGAGTTCAGGAAATTAGTAAACATAAAAATGAACACCGCACAAACCATGGACGCGTATTTACGTGATTTTAATACAATAGTAAGCAGATTGAGTGAAATGGATGCGAAAATTGACGAGGATTTCTTGGTTGTTATCTTGCTGGATAGCTTGCCGGAAACCTACAAGGATGTGCAGGCAGCATTTGATGCAGCAAAAGATTTTCCTACTTTACAAACAGTAAAGATTCGGCTTCTGGAAATAGGAGACAAAAAGGGAAACCTGTGACAATGCACTGAAGGTAAGAGAATATAACAAGGTAGTCACTAATAAACATAAATGGTTAAACAACATGCAAAGTTATTCAAAGTATTTTCCGTTTAATTGTCGTAAATGTGGTAGGAAAGGCCATAAGGCCAAACATTGCAAGATTTACAAGGAAGAAGTTAAATTTACAGATGACGCTGAACAAGGATTCGTTAGTCAGGAGTGCATGCTGTCATGCAAAAAATTGAAGGACTCAGCTGGAAACGATAATCAACAGTTGCAACCAATTAAATGGTGTGTTGACAGCGGTGCAACTTCACATATGTGTTTCGTTAAAGAAAAATTTACCTCCTTATATGAAGGACTTCTAGGTTATGTAAAACTTGCAAATGGTAATAAAGTAAAAATATTAGGTATCGGTACAGTAAACATCTATACTGAAGTAAATAAAAGGCGTAAGCGAATATCATTTTATAATACTTTATACGTTCCAGACCTGAAGGAAAACTTGATATCTACCAGTAAAGCAGCACAAAATGGATGTAAAATTTGTTTTTATGCAGATCGTGCTATTATCCAGTTAAGCGGAGAAACATTAATAGAAGCAAAAAGGAGAAATGGTCTATATACAATTATTGAGTTACTTGAGGAGACACATATCTCAAAAGTAAAAGAATCCGAATTCGTGAAGTGGCATAACAGATTGGGACATTTGAATGCAACTTCATTAAAATTACTACAAGCACATAACATGGTGTCAGGACTACCTAGCTTTAACAATTTCGAACTGAACTGTACTACATGTATACGTGGAAAACAAACGAGATTGCCATTTAAAGCCAGGACAGAGAAGAGTACGACGAAACGTCTGCAGCTCGTACATACAGATATATGTGGACCTATGAGGACTGAATCAATGAGTAAGTCACTTTATTTTGTAACTTTTATTGATGATTTTACAAGAAAAATATTTGTATATTTTATGAATAAAAAAAGTGAAGTACTAGATAAATTTAAAATTTTCAAAGCATTTGCCGAAAATAGTACTGGTGAAAAAATTAAAACTCTTAGGTCGGACAATGGTACAGAATATCGTAGTAAAGCGTTTAACCAATATATGTACGAACATGGAATTAAACATGAATTCACTGTAGAGTATACTCCTCAACAAAATGGAATAGCTGAGCGAGCTAATAGAACATTAATAGAAATGGCTCGTTGTCTTATACTTAAAGCTAATTTTCCTCAGTTTATGTGGGCTGAAATGATTCACACTGCAGCCTATCTACGAAATCGTTGTCCAACAAAAATTAATATCAATAAAACCCCAGAAGAATTATGGTCAATGAAAAAACCATCTGTAAAATATTTGAAGGAAATCGGTTCTAAGTGTTTCGTTTTGGATAAATCAGGCACGAGAGGAAAGTTTGATCCGCGAAGTGATGAATATGTTATCATCGGATATGCAGAGGATTCCAAGGCTTACAGATTATGGAAGAGAGGATCCAGAGTCATTATCAAGAGTCGAGATGTAAGATTCATCGAGGAAGTTGATGGAGAAATGATTGAAAGAGAAAATTTCTACGAATTTGAGCTTGATACTGACAAATGGAAGGAGCATGTGCCCAAAGAACAAGAAATAAAAACCGACGACATTAAACCTGAAGTCCATGATACCTTACAGCTTCAACAAGATGAAAATAAAGTGATAGGAGATGAAGAATTAAAAAAAGGGCGCACATCGGTGGACTGTATATCATCAAATATCGAAGAGGTATCAACAGAAGAAGAAGTACCCGAGCTGGATTATAAAAACCAAATCACATCGGTGGACTGTATATCATCAAATATCGAAGAGGTATCAACAGAAGAAGAAGTACCCGAGCTGGATTATAAAAACCAAAGGCCAAAGCGGCAAGCAGCACTTAAAAATAAAAACCAGGAATTTAAAGGAATGACTACGAGTAAAAAAAGAAAGAAAAAGGGATCAAGTAGAAAGCTGGCGGAAAATGCGAATATAGCCAATCAAACTAGAGATCCGAAAACCTTAAAGGAAATTGAAAAATCATCGGACGCCGAAGAATGGAAGCTTGCTATGAATCAAGAATATGATTCTCTGATAAAGAATAATACATGGAGCTTGATAGATCGTCCTAAAAATAAGAACGTTATTGACAGCAAATGGGTTTTCAAGACAAAGTATGGAGTGAATGGTGAAATAAAACGTCGTAAAGCAAGACTAGTTGCAAAAGGTTACACACAAGAGTTTGGAGTGGATTATACGGAAACCTTCTCTCCTGTGGCGAGACTTAGCTCAGTACGTTTAATATTTGCCATAGCTATGGAAAAGGATTTAAAACTTTATCACATAGATGTTTCAGCAGCCTTCTTATATGGCGAATTAAATGAAGACATATATATGGAACAACCGACGGGGTTTATCTCTGAAGAAGATAAGAATAAAGAATGCAAGTTAAAAAAGGCTATATATGGACTAAAGCAAGCAGGCCACCAATGGAATCAACGACTTGATAGAAAGCTAAAAGAAATTGGATTCGAAAACTCAAATTACGATGAGTGCATCTATTTTTACAGAACGAAAGTCAACCTCACTATCACAGTTGTATACGTTGATGATATACTAATAGCGACCGATGATGAAACCTTTTATGTAAACTTAAAGAAACTCCTAGAGACAGATTTTGACATTCGTGACATCCGTGAACCTAATTTATTTATTGGACTTGAAATCAAAAGAGATAAAAAATCAATTAAGGTCAGTCAATCAGGATATATTGAAACACTTCTTCAAGCATTTAACCTAAACAATTGCAAACCTAGGAAGTTACCCTTACAGTCAAAGCTTAAACTACAAAACGAACCAACTATTGATGGGGAAAGAGAGCGCGTAGACCAACAAAAGTATCAGGAATTGATTGGTTCACTAATGCATTTATCTGTCTACAGTCGTCCAGACATTGCCTATAGTGTCAACACTTTAGCACAATTTTGTCAAGATCCAAGAAGGCAACATTGGAATGCAGCACTTTCTGTGCTAAGGTATCTTAAAGGAACCCAGAGAGCAAGCCTTAGTTATCAAAAACAAACAAGGTATTACATGCGTATGTCGACTCTAATTGGGCGGAAGACCTAAATGACAGAAAATCGCAGACGGGATTTGCCTTTATTCTTGGAGCTTCTGCCATATCCTGGGAATCACGGAAGCACCGAGTAGTTGCGACGTCTAGCGCTGAAGCCGAATATATCGCCTTGAGCAGTGCTGCAAAGGAGGCCACATACTTAAAAAATTTACTTGAGGAGATAAATATAATACCAACTGATCAACCAATTAACTTATTCAACGACAGTCAGAGTGCTCAACATATTACTCACTACGCCGGAAGACACTCCAGGACAAAACATATACACTACAGGTATCACTACATCAGAGAAGCTATCAAAAACGAAGTCGTGAAACTAGAATACATGCCATCAAGTGATATGCCAGCTGATGCACTTACCAAAGGCTTGTCAGAGGTCAAGCATCATCAGTGTTTCAAAAAACTTGGTATGCAGTTTTGAGAGACTGAGTTGCTGACGTTGAGGAGGTGTGTTGGAATATGTGTTCGAGCCCTAATTACAACGACATCAACTATTGAATCCATCTATTAATCAATATAGGAACTAACTAATATTAAAGACATAAACTTGATATCCATCTAGTAATGAATGTTTGAACTAATTGAATTTGCCTTTCATATGTTTTTATGTCAATGTATATATATATAATGTCACTTTGAAATATATCTTTGATAGACACAAGTCAGTACTTTTTAACTTACTCTTGTAACCTTTCATCAGGAATCATCGGCTCCATCTCCCTATTAATTCAACACAAACAAAAAATTGTAAGGCAAGGGGAGTGGCATCTTAACCATATCGGAGTTACAGGGCGATTGAGAAAATGTGCTAAGCTTTCACAAAATACCCTGTATTTTAAAAAGTACAGAGTGTACGGTTACTTGCAGAGCCCATTGTATGTAAAACTTCATGGTGTATCCAAGGACTTCTCGACCAGCCCCATACTCCTCTTTCCTAAGGAATTATGATAGTCTAAACTAAATATAATTTATTCCCTTAGTGACTGAAAACACTTCATTTTAAAATAATATCGTCTAATATCGGTATGACCTGAATAGGTTATGAGCTAATAAATGTTTAACGGCTACAGCGAGCAAATAGATATAATTATCTTAACCAACTGCTTGTAAACAAAAAAAAAATTCAAATTGATAAAAGGTAAGAAAATCTGAAATTCTTAGTTTAGCCCACAATAGAGTACGGGGGTGGTTGAATAGTCGTTGGAAAGGTCATTAAGTTCTACATGCAATGAGCTCTGTAAATGACCATACACTCTGTACTTTTTAAAATAAAAGGCATTTTGTGAAAGACTCCCGAATCTTCTTAATCATCCTGTAACTCCGAAATAGGTGAAATGCCGCTCCCCCTTGCTTTACAATTTTTTGTTTGACTAGGTGACTACTATCGCCTCCTGTCCTACGGACCACCATGGACGAAACACGCTGTATAAATGGTACTACATGTATGCATTTTTCTGGAAGAATGTTCACGTTTCCACCGCTGTAAGTCGTTACACATCAGACTTAGAAAAAAAGTGTTTTCGCAAAAAATGTGGGGAATTTGGTCGTCTTCAAATTTATGTTTTTACATTTTTGTCGTAGGATCAATCGTTGAAGAATAATTTTGAAAAACCAATTTTTGTGCCTTTAATCTAAGATGGCGGACCGCACGGAGCCCCGCCAAGGACCTAAACTTGGATTTTTCATCGAGACTCGGAATTGAATAACATATATAAAAATCACCACTACCCCACCTTTTGTAGGATAAAGGCCTTATTTAGTCCCTATTGACTGGACTATATTGAAATATTTAAAAATGGTGATTGTATATTTAATTATCTAACATCAGTTGAGTAGTCATACTACTTCTTAGGAAAACATTAATATAAAGATATTTTGCTATATTTCGGAAACAATAGATTTTTTCTTACCATTTCAAATGAATATGATCGAAGAAACTTTACTTAATTATGCAGAACAGAACACAAAATTGCTACTCAAAATTTGTATAAATTAGAAGCTAAGCAATCAAGCTGGCTGTACCGCTGTTCATTTATTAACTATATAATCACTACTTTAGCTGTTGCCGGCCCTTTCCTAACAAGGTTCTCAAAGGGAAGAGGAGCCAAGGCGGTCAAAGGATATATTGAATTATTCATATGCATGGTGACCAAGGCTGTACACTTGAAGCTGGTCAGCGATCTTACAACCGACGCATTTCTGGCTGCCTACAAGAGGTTCGTAGCCCGTCGAGGACATTGTCGTCAGATACATAGCGACAACGGACCAATTTTGTTGGCGCAAAAAGAAAACTAGACAAGGATCTCCAAACAGCAATTGCGGAAAGCACGAAAACGGCTGCAGAAGTAACAGCCAATAATGGTACAGAATGGAAGTTCATACCGCCAGCAACCCCACACATGGGAGGCCTATGGGAAGCAGGTGTCAAATCCGTAAAAGGGCATCTCAAGCGAATCTTAGTCGAAGATCTGCAAACCTACGAAGAATTTAGCACTGTATTATCTCAGGTCGAAGCATGCCTTAATTCAAGACCAATCGGGCAGCTGTCGGCTGATCTCACCGAACTAGAGCCACTCACCCCAGGCCATTTCCTAATTGGATCGCCGCTGTTAGCGAGACATGACAAACCAAGTGCTTTACGAAACATGGAAAACTGTCACAAAATTACAGCAGCATATCTGGAAAAGATGGTTGCAGGAATACCAAAGCTTGCTGCAACAAAGAAGCAGGTGGACAACCCTAGGTCAAAACCCAAGGATAGGTGAGCTAGTAATTGTGAAAGATGAAACATTGCCACCCCATTAGTGGTCCCTCCATCGAATTGTGCAGCTCCATCCTGGAACTGACGGCATAGTACGTTTAGTATCGGTGAGATACAAAAACGGTATCAGAAAATGCCCAGTTAAAAACTTCTGTCAGCTGCCAATCAGCATTCTGAGCACGGGCAAGCAGGACTCTGAAATTAAGGTCACCACAGCACTTGCAGTGGACTCAAATGCCAGCTCAGCCGTCCGAAAAATGTTAATCGCACAAGGCAATGATGGCAACGAAAGCTTACAATGCACTGAACAAGAGCACTCTAATACAAGGGACGCTTTTCAAGATCCATCAACCAAAAGGAGAAGAATCAGAACAACTCCTTGCACTTGATACAAAAACGTATTGCACGCAGCTCTACTGATGCTGTACTGGATGACAGTAGTGTTTGGCCAAGGTAATGAAATCATCCGCCCAAAGGCTGCATTTTACACAGAAAATCTGGGGTATGCCTAAATTAAAAGAGGGAATCTCAGGCTTCAGATTTCGCTTCCCATAAATGAACGCAGATTGATCAAATGTGTGAACAAGTCAGAAAGTTCGCGCAAATTATCACCCATTGCGATGCATTTCTTAAGCATCTATCCGTCAAAAGGCACTATCTACTAGAAGCTACAGACGAAATCCAGCACTTGTCTAAACACCAAAACAGAAGTCAACGCGGACTGCTCGGAACCCTTCTCACAAAGATCTTTGGTGTAAACGATGAGAGATATAAGGAGATAGAAGCATTGCAAAGCAATCAGCATACCATAGCCTCAGGCTGATCATAACAGAATCAGCATAGAGGTGCTTACTACCTATCTTAGCGCCGAAGATTATTTCGAAGAATTAGAGCATAAATATGATAAATGGCGCAACGCAATTAATGAACATGGGCATATTCTTGACTTTATAACCACAAACGGCATCAAGAAGGCAACCGAAAGGGTATCCGGCAGGACGTACTCCAACATGTTCATAACCAGGACACCACACCGACGTCTCGACCCCAGGGTAGAACATGACAGAATAACGTTATATGGCTACTTGAACATAGTCGAAAGAAGCAACTACGCACTGATTCACGTTACTCCGATTCCCCATCTAGTTGGAAAAAGCTCTTTGGTAATAGCAGAATTAAAGTTCCTTACATTTGCTATTAACTTCAAGGAGCAAAACTACTTCAATATGGAACAAGGAGAACTAGAATCCTGCGTCTTAACGGAGAACTACACATATATATGCATGCCAACTGTAGTTCATAGCATTGATGCAGCTCCATCCTGTGTCCTCGACGAAATATATGATCGCCTCCCAAAAATCAGCTGTAACATGCAGCATATGCAACTAAATGGCATCATCTGGAAGGCATTTATGATGACAAATACATGGCGTTACGTATCAACAGAACCGAAGGTTATAGCAATTATTTGCAAAGGGGAGAGAACAGAAATTCGACTCAATACCACAGGCAACATCCGCTTTGATGATGATTGCGTCATAAACAGCATTTCCAGCCACATAAAAGAAGCTGCTCCAATAGTGCCACACATCAGCGACGCGATCTTACATGCAGGAGTTTTAATTCCTTCAGGTGAGGGTCTCTATGACAACGACACGATGCCGGTTCTCCCGTCAGCAGGCATAGCTCACAAGATAACGATAGGCTCCACGGCGTGATATATATGTGGTAACCCTAATTCAAAAAGCTCTAAAAATAAAAACAGCTTTGATGACCGGAAAAGCTGCATCGAGAGGCAGTCTGCAGAGGAGCGGAATAGAGGTTGCCACGAGCACAGCACACATCGCACCAGTTATCAAATCATTTTTAAAAAGTTGTAGACACCTTCAGTGAATTAATTAGTTAATAAAGTTTTGTGAATTTCCAAGCCGCTGCTCTATTATCTTGACAAAATCCCACAAATTGGGGGCTCAACCGTAGAGAAAACCGCATTCCATATCTGAGAAAGCAAGAAAATTTGGAAAACGAGGAAGATCAGCGGTGAATTATAGCGGCTCGCTAAAGCAAAAGCAAGCATTGACGAAATCATAAATTATCGGTGTGTGTGTGTGTGTGGCGTGAGCATAAACCGTTTCTCCTAAATTTTGTTTGCCGAAAAGTACAAGTCCACTGCAGCCCGGCGAAGAGAAGAATTTGCTGGAGAAAAACGAGGGGGAAGGAGGCGAAACACCGGCGAAGCTCTAGTTCACACGTTTAGCAAGATAGCCGCGTGCCAGACTCATCGAAGGGGAACCGTACAAACGAAGGAAGTTTGCAGAAATTTATAGCTGCGTACGGGACTCTTGCTAAAATTGTAGCAAGAGCGAGGGAAGTGTTGCAGAAACATTTATTGACACGGAGAAAAGCTCACACTTTATTTCTTTCTAGTGTTGCAGGCATCATAGGTTGATAAGGGGTAGCGCAACATCAGGCCGAAGACAGGTTCAGATGAAATTGACATTTGTCGCTGCCATCCAGTAAAAGAAAAACTGATTTAAAAAAAAAAATTGGGAGTTTAAAGATCTTCTTAACGGAGTAAGTGATTTTCTTTTGAACGTATAAGTAGAAGCAATTAATAAGAAGGGATAGATGTTGATTTAAAATATTACTGGATATTTATTTAAAATATTATTGATAACAATATTAAATTTAAAAATTGGGGACATTTCGCCTCAGTGGCAATCGTAAAGACATTGCGTCGGAATTTCTGTTTGCTCATTAGCTATTGCATGCGATCAACACACTATAACTATTACGAAGGAAGGAAAATTCAATTAACATAAAGAGTGCCGCTGCGATGGGGGGTAAAAACAAAAGAAATAGGAGACAGAGTACATTTGAATAGGAGTATACCTTAAATAATGAGGTTGAAAATTATGAGTCAATGGTTAGAGATTTGAGACGCGAATTGAAGGAAAAGGATAGCACCATCCGTGCAGTCCAAGATAGGTTTGGTTCCAACGAGCTCATTAGGGATGCCCAAGGTGATCAGCATTCTGAGCGATGTCCTACATCAGTCGAGGCTAATAATTCTCTTAGTATGTTCACATTAAAAGATGTTGAGGAGGCTTTGAACCCATTTACAGTCAAGACAATTATTGTGTTTTATCATGGGTGAGGGACTTTGAAAACATGGCGAGCATTCTAAGCTGGAATGAATTGCAGAAGCTGGTCTATGGAAAACGACTAGTGGCAGGAACTGCTAGGCTAGCGCTACGCAGTCAAAATAATTTGAAATCTTGGGAGGAAGTAAAAGACTTCCTAATGAGTGAATTCAAGGATGAGAAAAACAGTGCAGAGGTGCATTCAAAATTAAGGGCTCGTAAGAAGCTACCAAATGAAAGCTACTACGAGTATTTCTTGACAATAAAAGAGATGGGTAGAAGAGGTAATCTGGAAGACAAGGCCATTATGCAATATGCAGTTGATGGTATTCTTGAGGACGAATCGAAAAAAATTGTACTCTATGGGGCCAAAGATCTTTCCGAGTTTAAGAGCAAATTGCATATCTATGCTAAAGTCAGGGAAAAGGAAAAGAAGAGCAGACCGCCAACGAAGCCTCACTATAGAGGTACAAAAGAAGAGCCAAACAAAATGAAATGTTTTAATTGTGGTGTCTATGGTCATATAGGAAGAAACTGCCCGAGGCAGTCAGATGGGTTGAAATGTTTTTCGTGCAATAAACATGGCCATAAAAGTGCAAACTGCCCAGAAAAGAAAAGAACTTTAGTACAGAATCAAGTGGCTTTCGTGAAACATTTTTCCAATAGTGAAAGTCGTATGGTAAAAACAATCAGCATCATGTGAGGGTTGATGCATACATCGACACAGGTAGCGATCTCAGCCTGGTTACTGTGGAGTGATATAAATTGTTGGGATGTCCCAAGCTGATCAACCCTCTGCACTTTAAGGGGGTCGGTCCGTCAGTATATACAACTCTAGGTGGCTTCGAATCCGAAGTTTTGATTGATGGCCATGTCATTACGGAAAAATTCCATGTAGTACAAGACAGCATATTGCCGAAGCCAGTCATCATTGGTAAAACGTTGTTAAATCGCCTAGAATTAACCATGAAAGCAAACAGTATAACAGTTAAACCAACTGTGGATGAGATATTCAGTTGCTATCAAACCACTGAGCAGAAAGATATCAGCTTAGATCATATCACGAGTAATCACTATAGAAACGAGGTAAGAGAGCTGGTTAAAAATTACAGCCCATCCAAATCCGAAATGATAGAAAATTTTTGTATCAAAATCATACTTAAAGATGAGACACCTATTCACCAACCACCCAGAAGACGCAGCAGGTTGGAAGAAACCATGGTCAACGACCAGATAGAAGAATGGTCGAGAGATGGAATTGTCCCACCTAGTCAGTCCGAATTCGCGAGTCCGGTGGTCCTAGTTAGCAAAAAGGACGGAACGAAGCGGTTATGCATAGATTACAGGAAGATCAACAAAGTCATTGTTCGAGATCGTCAGCCGTTGCCTTTAATAGAGGATCAAGTGGAGCGGCTTGTGCGAGCAAGAATATTCTCTACATTTGATCTACGAAATGGATTCTTTCATGTTCCGTTAGCACCTGCATCGCGGAAGTACACATCGTTTGTGGTCCCAACCGGAGAGTACGAGTTCACACGAGCTCCTTTTGGATTAAGTACATCTTCCACGCAATTCCAACGATTCATCAACAAGGTATTTGCTCCACTCATAAGAAGAAACAGAGTTCTAGTTTATATCGACGACCTGATCGTGCCCACCAAAACCGAAGAAGATGCCGCAATTGCATTGAAAGACGTCCTGACGTTAGCCGCATCGCATGGCTTGCAATTTAAATGGGAGAAATGCCAACTACTGAAGAAGAAAATCAATTATTTGGGATACACTATTGAGAGAGGAAAATTAAGTCCTGATGAGGAAAAAACCAAAGCGGTAATGAACTTTCCTCTCCCCACAACGGTGAAGCGAGTTCAATCGTTCCTTGGGTTGACGGGATATTTCCGGAAGTTCGTTCAGGACTACGCCATAATTGCTAGGCCACTCAGCGACCTGTTAAGGCAAGACACCAAGTTCGAAATCACGGAGAAACATAAACGAGCCTTCAATAATCTAAAGCAAGCACAGACAACGAAGCCGGTTCTATCTATTTATAATCCGGATGCGGAGACTGAACTGCATACCGACGCCTCTAAGTTGGGGTACGGTGTAATGCTTTTACAGAAAAATTACGAAGATGGACAATGGCACCCAGTTTTTTATCTAAGTAGGAAAACTTCGACCGTAGAAGAAAAATACTCCAGCTACGAATTAGAAGTCTTGGCAATCATAACCGCTCTCAAAAAGTTCCGCGTATACCTGTTGGGTCTGAAATTCAAAATTGCGGATTGCGCAGCTTTCAATTGTAACATGAATAAAAAGGAATTAGCTCCTAAAATCGCAAGGTGGGCGATGTTATTATCGGAGTTTGATTACGAAGTGGTTCACCGCCCAGGACGGCAAATGAAGCACGTGGACGCCTTGAGTCGAAATCCGATCACGCTAATTATCCAGGAAGATTCTTGTATACACAAAGTCAAGATTGCCCAAGGTAAAGACAGCAGTATTCGAGCAATAAAAGAAGTTTTGAGACATGGAGAATTCGAGAACTACCACTCCGAAAGTGATATTCATTTTAAATATCAGGACGGCGTTAAACTTTTGGTGGTACCGAAAGGCATGCAGGCTGAGCTCATTCGAACTTATCATGATCAAGGGCATTTTGGAATTAAAAAGACAGAACACCTCATATCACAAAATTATTATATTCCTAGTCTGAAAAGAAAAATAGTCGACGTCATTAGCAGTTGTGTGCCTTGCATCCTAGCCTCAAAGAAAGATCGAAAAGAAGGATTCCTTCACGCCATACCCAAGGAATCCATTCCATTGGAGACGTACCAATTAGACCATTTAGGCCCAATGACGACCACCAAGAAGGGGTACAGATACATACTCACGGTAGTGGACGCATTCTCTAAATTCGTTTGGCTATACCCTACAAAGACCACAACTACATCTGAGACGTTAAAGAAGTTAGAAGTGCAGAAATCTATTTTTGGAAATCCTGGACGCATAATCACAGATCGAGGACCTGCATTTACGTCATGAGCCTTTAACGAATACTGTGTAAGAGAACGCATTGAACACGTTAAAATTACTACTGGAATACCCCGTGGAAATGGGCAGGTTGAGAGAATACACCAGGTGGTCATATCCATACTTACCAACCTGCGTCTGAGTTCAGAGGAAGAGTGGTACAAACACGTGAAGAAGGTACAAATGTGGCTCAACCGAAGCTATCAGAGAAATGTCGCAACGTCCCCGTTTGAATTGTTAGTAGGGACCAAAATGTGGCTATACGGCGAACACAATTCGGCTCAGGTCTGAAAATCAGACCAAAATATCTAGGACCATATAGTGTGACCGCAGTCAAACCCAATGAAAGGTACGATGTACAGAAAGTCGGTAACCATGAAGGTCCGAACGTTACCTCCACGGCAGCAGATCACATGAAGCCCTTCGTAATAGTTGATTCAGATGGCGAGTCTTGCAGTAATGAGAGCACAGAAGAAAGTCAAGAACATGACAAAGAAATTCATCAAACGCATTCAGAATCTACAGCAAACGAAGACGATATAATGTTCCCCGATCCAAACACTCCCCTATCATCCTGATGTCATCCTGATGCTTGCAACACAGTCAGTAAACGATGTAACCAATGAAGTCATAAACAATACCGAACGAAGTCATTTACCAAAACCAAAGAAGTCAACGAGTACAAATAATGAAGCAGACGTCGAAGTCGTCAACGAAGTCATTTACCAACACTTATCAAAACCAAGAAGTCAACGAGTACCAATAATGAAGTAGACGTTGAAGTCGTCAACGAAGCCATTTATCAAAAGAAAGAAGTCAACGAGTACCAATAATGAAGTAGACGTCGAAGTCGTCAACAAAGCCATATAAAGAAATCAACGAAGTCAATTACATGTAACAAGGAATGAAAAGATGTCGAAGTCATCAACGAAGAAGACTATCAAAACAACAAACGAGATATCTGAGGGCAGATATCGTACCAGGACGGCCGAATGTGGTAACCCTAATTCAAAATAAAAAATAAAAACAGCTTTGATGACCGGAAAAGCTGCATCGAGAGGCAGTCTGCAGAGGAGCGGAATAGAGGTCGCACCAGTTATCAAATCATTGTATTATCAAATCATTTTTAAAAAGTTGTAAACACCTTCAGTGAATTAATTTGTAAACTCCTTCAGTGAATTAATTAATTAATAAAGTTTTGTGAATTTGCAAGCCGCTGCTCTATTAACTTGTCAAAATCCCACATATATATATTCCTGCGAGGAGATATTGGGCCAGATTCAAGGCCTGTTTCAAGGGTTGTCAGAAGACTGCTGCCGTAAAATTTTACAATAATTAAGAGTTTTATTTATCTTATCAGCAATATTTCTTTTAATAGTTTCTGCTCGGCATGTGAGGTCAATTCTGTGCATTTTTTCCAAGTGCATTGACTCATAACACAAAACTGCATTCGTAATTTCGTCATTAATAAACCAAGTCAGCAAATTTGCTGACGAAAAATTTTTATGTTTTTCATGAAGCAATGCACTCTGAAGAAATGCAATTGCTGCCAGCATATATGTATATATATATATAGCAACAAAATTAATTAAATTGTTCAGAGTAAAAAGGTACCTCCAAGTGTTTAATTTTACTGAAACCTCACAGTCCAGTAAGCAGATCGGTAATTGCTAATTCGGAATTAACACACCGTTAATTCCAGCATTTTATATTGCAGATCGGCACAAGACCACTTTTGAAAAATATTTAGAATCACTGTCAATTCAATTTATAAGCTCAAAATGGCTATATGTATATACTCAATAGCCCAGTAGTACAATAATAACCGACTAATAGTAGAAAGAAAACTTGTTATAAAAACACGAAATATCTGAAAAGACGTTATAATTCGTACATGATTTAATCACGCTCCTTCCTGGACGAGGAATAACTAAAATTATAAAAATACGTACAGAATTGTGGTTTTAAGGGATTCCAAACATAGTGTTTTTCCGCGAAATGTGTGCCCTGCAGTGGGTCCTGAGTAAGGAAAAAAATTGATACTAATCTGTTTGTTTCTTTTTTGCTATCCACTAATAGATATCATTAGGTATATATTGACATGCAAAATGTACAGGGTGGTCCAGAACTGAAAGTCCACATGCCGGGAACTGATACAAGGCCTTGAGTTATGACAGAAACTGTATAGCAGGATTGGGGCGGGGTGGAGTAAGCAATTATGTGTACTTCTTCGTAACACCCTCTAACACTTTTACTATACACTATAAAGATAGTAAAAGTGCTCAAAGACAGCGAACTGCGGTTTCCAAATGTTGAAAAAAATCATGTTTATCGTGCTATTTGGCGGGAAAATTGGAAAAATTTGAATAAATGTTCGATTTTTTTTAGTCTGTCGAGCTTTAACTCCTGCCCCTATAGTAGTAGAAATTCTTTATGGGTTTACGTGAGCACCTGTTAAGTATGGCTTAATCCCACGGTATTCTTCATGCTCAGATTGTTATCGACAGTCAACTTCCTCATGTGCGAAACAACGAGTTCCAATGTACCAATAGAGCATGACATGACATCAACTTACTGATAGAAGCGAGACCTATCCAATCTCTGCCGATCTATGGTCACGGCAACCTTCACCACAGCCACTACCACAGCCACTATGGTGCTCCCTTAAAGGGGACATCTCAATTTGAGGTGGATAAAACCTTGTTATCCAGAGCTCCTCTAACCCCGTAGTACCAAGTTATCAAGTACCAATGTCGGGCCGCCCATTTGGTATAGCTTTCGTAAAGCATGATCAACGGACCATGCATACTCCCAGTTTCATATCATCATTTCTTTTTTATACGGTACTGTAACTCCGTTCGGGCCTAGATCTTTTTTGTAACGTCTAAAAGAATTGTACTTGGTCTATACAGATAATACAATCCTTAAGGGCGCCGTCAGAGGGGACCACGTGCAGGTTGAGATATGCCCAATTCAGTCTGGATAGGCTTCGCGATTCACCATTTGGATCTTATAGCTGATCATGCATACAAACCATATAAGCACTACTAACATACATACCTGATTTCCGTCATTTATCAACTTATTCATCAACTAAGACATCCTTTCGCTTTCTGCCCAAGAGGCTATGTCTGTCTTTCTCCTTTCTCCATCAATGTCTGTGATTTTATTATCCTGACTTTCATGAGCACATAACTTCATTGCATCATGGGCCATCTGCCTAGCTTACTACAGTACCCACACAGTCAAAAATCTCAATTTCAATAAGGTATAGTTACCTCGCCATGAGAATTACCAATTCGTGCATATGGTATCTTTCACTCATACTACCTTACTGTACGTACTCTCGTGGGAGATGCCAAAGCGATCTTCAGTACTACTTAAAACACCTGAACAACAAACCAACAAATTTCTTCCATCAAGTATGCATGCTCTCCTCTTATACGGCTTTCACCTTGTTCAGCATTACGCTTCACAGACTACTTCCCCCTCCCCCCAATACTAGTAGAATAAACCTTTCATCAAAAGCTTTCATTTGATGTCCATGTCAAGTGGGTTGTGGAGAAGGAGATAATCCGCCATCTTGTTGTGTCCGCCATATTATGTTTAGAATGACGCAACATAGCTTATCGTATTCTGCTCGTCAAACCCTTTTATTTGATGCCCATTTCAAGGGGATTGTGAAGAAAGAGGTAATCCGCCATCTTGTGGCGTCCACCATTTTGGGTCTAGAAGGACGTCACGTAGATTATCGTATTCTACTCGTCAATCCCTTTTAATAGGTATGCATATCATAAGGGTCGGACCATAAATAACAAATTAGTACATAAAAACGTTGCAGTGTATTTTCATCGGAACTACATGTATGTGCAGAATTTCAACCCAATCGGTTAAGTAGAAGTAATTGGAAAATCCGCCACAATATTTGAAACTAACAAACAAATATACGAAAGGCTAATAAATATAAAACCTATTCTATTGACTTATTTGTAAAAAAAAAACAAAATAATTATACATACCTATATTTTGAAATCTATTTTTCAAGTTACTAAAATATTTACAGATGTATGTACTTCCATCTCTTTAAAGAAATTTAAATCTGTATCATGTTCTTACGACATGTTTTTTAATATAAACATAAAATATTTTTAACACGAAAACGCGTGAACGGACTGTCCGCAAAGTTCTACTATCCCGCGAAAAAACGGACTGTAACGTATTAAGAGATTTCTACCACCCAACAAACTCTCTACACTTTATTCCGATAAAGAGAACTTTAAGATCATTCAGAGAGTATGCCCAAGTAGCACAGCTTGCTGTATTTGGGTTTTGACAACCTTGCGCTTGCCAAATTAAAATCTTTTTAGTTGGAATGGAATTCCATCACAACCACTTGACCACGCTTTGAAAACATTTAGCCAGCAAAGTGGCGCACTGTCTTTCAGCTTTTTAAAGGTTGTAGTATCCATTATGCTTTGGTTGCCGCAGCTAAAAGTGAAGCAGTGACAATGTTTTGGAAACCATTTACCAACCTTTATATTATGATGTTAAATAGTTTTGGCAAACTTATTGCAACTAAATAGCTGTACCTTTTTAAACCATTTAAGAGCTAAATAAAAGCCATTTTGTAATTGCTAGAAAGTGTCTTTTTAAATAACTATTTTGTTATTTCATTTGGATCATTTAGCTAATTAAGTTATTTCTTTACATCCCAGTCTACGACAATTTAGTTATACCTTGGTTTTCTTTCTGGTATTTTTAGTATATTTCAATTGAAATGAATGAAGTAAAAAAAGCGTCTTGTTAATATTCATTATAACCATATTAATTTTTAATGCAGATATCTTTTAATATTTCAAGCGCTTAGTTTTGCGTAAAAGTGTTAACCACTGAAATTTTATCGTTGATAGGCAGGTAATAGCTTGAAAAATAACAATGCGCCTCGTAAATAAGTGATAAATAAAGACGTATAAAAATTTTGAAAAATATGATTTTGTTTATTTCTGCAATATAGGGTCATATAAATTGTTTTAACTTTACCCATATAGTTTAAAATATTATAATGTATTGCTATTTTGCATTTGGCGGTATTGGGAAGTAAGTAAAAAAGTGCAAAAGTTTGACATTTTGTGTTTTCAAAAGAGGGAACGCTATTTTTGACAAAATATGGCTGACAGTGGACTAAAGCTGCATAGTTTTAATTACAGCCATTTTAATAGAGCAATATACTTAACCACAGTACCGAGCTAGGACATCTAATTGATTGTTTCGTGGTCTATCACCACAAACTAAAAAGGTGCCATGCCAGCTGATTTGCTTTAATTGTAGATAATTAACTCTGATTACAGGCCTAAATAGAATAAGACACGACTGCGACTTCTGCATTTTATGTTTACAGCTATATGGCTGTAGCATACTGTACGTACACAGCTAAATTGTTGTTATTTCAGCATCTTTGTTGTTTTTAGAGACAAAATGATCGTTTTGGAAAGATAAAATGCTTACAAGTTGGAATTACAGCTATCTAGTTGAAGGGTCTAGGAAAATTTATCGCCCGCAATTCACCGCCAGCAATTTACCGCCAGCAATTAATCGCTAGCAGTTTACCGCCGCGTCAGTTTATCGCGTAAACAATTTATATCCTACAATTGATCGCTAGCATATTTTATCGCCTGGCCATACATATAATTTATATATAGTAAATAATAATGTAATTTAATAAATAATTTGCAACTAAGGTTTGTCTGTAAGTGTTATTTAAGAATTAAGTACAGCTAAAAATGCAAGTTATATCCTAGGTATAGGCAAAGATAACCTAATAATAAGGTAGGAAAAAACTCTTTAAAACCTTTTCGAATAAAGACCAAATATGGGAAATGTATTCAATTATTAATAAGATAGATTATGCGTTGTACCTCTCAGATAATTAAAAATTTCATCGTAAATAAAATGTTCCCGAGCTTTTGCGAAAACTCTTTTTTCTGAAATATTGAGCGAATTGGTTCGAAATTTGTTACTGTAATCCTATGATATTTGAACACACGTGGTTCTGTATTGTATCATTTATATATAATATATAATAATTTACTATGAGGGAATATAAACTATAAGGGTGTAGTACGGAAATAAAAAACACATGTATGGAAATATGTAATTTAATAGATAAATTATGTATTATAATAGTTACATGTATCACATAAATTTAAAAAATCCATTTTTAACAATAATAATTGGTTAATTTTAAACTAAATTAATTATAACATTAAGTACGACGTAGTACACCATAAAAACTCAAAAATGAATATTTATGCGATCTTCAGACTTAATTAATTACTAAGAGACTATATAAATTTCACAACACAGTATTCACATTATTAATAAGATATATTATGCGCTATACCTCTGAGATAACCAACAATATCATCCCGCTCATCATATGCACTAACAAACCTTTAATTCGTTCTTCATAGTCGCGATACTTCTTTTTGTTGTTGCCCGTATCCCTTCCAGTTAGAAATAGTTCAATGCGCAGTTCGTTAATATTTTGTTCTTTTTGAATACACTCGATAAATTTCCAAATGTTGGGATGAGAAGCAGCGAATTGTTCCTCAATTCCTCTATGCCAGCCTTCAACAGAATTATTCGTTCTTGGAAATCCTTCAAGAACAAGCTGGTGTACGTTCAACATTTCATGAGAAAACTTTGGTAATCGACGAAAATATCGTCTGGTTGGGCATCCATTCACACTACCTCAATTTTTTAAGGAAGAGATAAATTTCGCTTTGGGCAAGGTAGTGAAAGGAGATGTCAAAATATCAGCGAATCCGCTAATCCAGCATGAGTTTCTCCCATTTAATCTCTTCAGAGCAATACAGAACCACGTGTGTTCAAATATCATAGGATTACAGTAACAAATTTCGAACCAATTCGCTCAATATTTCAGAAAAGTGTTTTCACAAAAGTGCGGGAACATTTTATTTATGATGATATTGTTAATTATCTGAGAGGTACAGCGCATAATCTATCTTATTAATAATTGAATACATTTCACATGTTTGGTCTTTATTCGTTATGGTTTTAAAGAGTTTTTACCTACCTTATTATTAGGTTATCTTTGCCTATACCTAGGATATAACTTGCATTTTTAGCTGTACTTAATTCTTAAATAATACTTACAGACAAACCATAGTTGCAAGTTATTTATTAAATTATATTATTATTTACTATATATAAATTATATGTATGGCCAGGCGATAAAATATGCTAGCGATCAATTGTAGGCTATAAATTGTTTGCGCGATAAACTGACGCGGCGGTAAACTGCTAGCGATTAATTGCTGGTGGTAAATTGCTGGCGATCAATTGCGGGCGATCAATTTTCCGGACCCCCTAGTTGAAGTGTTTTACTTCAACACAGCAATAATTGCCACCATAGCTGATTGGATGCGTTGCAGTCTATCAATACAGCTAAAATGCTGGATGCCCACCTAAAATGCTGGATGCGTAATCAAAATGCTGCAGATTATTGTAATTAAGCCAAATAGCTCCATATATACAACTAAATGGTTTTTAGATTGGAAAAAAATTCTGTATTTACCGTTCCAAGTATGTTATTTGTCATAGCAATCCAAGCCTTTAAAGAGAAAGCATCGTGTAGAAAATAAGTGTTTTTGGAGATTTTTGTGTGTGCTTATTTTATACAAAAATGTACAAGATAGTGGAGACGATCGAGGAAAACGAAAAGACATTGTGCGTGGTTCCATCATCATGGGAAAAGAATAAAATTCTATATTGGCCGCCAGGACGGAAATCCATGGTAGCAGACAGGATATTTTCACGGTCATTTCTAACCGAGTGCTCGTGGACAGGATCTTCCAAATCAAATGAAAAAAAAATTGCTTTCCTCAAATACACATCTATATTTGACAACTTTTTTAAGATTATACGTTTGGCAGATACACGGTACAGCGTTGATGACATGGAAAGTTTCTTCCATAGAATTTTAAAGAATAGCGTTAGTCGATTTAATCAGACAACTCCGGAATATAATTCAAAGAGAAAACGGTAGGGCAAAAACTCTATTACATTAAGACCCAAATTAAGCAAGTAGTAGTAGTAAATGTACCCTGCAAACGCAAACATCATCATCATCATCATCAGACGGAACTTCAGAATTAGTAGAAACCAAAAAAGTATTCCTAGAAACATGTGGACAAGAAGTTTAAAATATTCTTTAATAGAAACACTGCAACGGGAACTGCCATATTTTTTGTTTGTTTTTTTATTGTTTTTTTTTTTATTGAATTGAATTTTCAAATATTATAGGTAGGTACATTGTAAATGGATTAGTTTTATTGAACTATAATCTAGATGTATGTATTAATAAACATTTAACCAAAGTTTTGTTGTTGTTCTTATTCTATTCCTTTATGCATATTGCATAAATCTAAAGCGTGAATCAGAGGTATAAAAACAGTTTGGCTATCGATATCTTTCACACATGCTAATTTACATTTAATATTGTGCAATGCATATAACTTCGGAGAGTTATAATCACAGCGTGCATATAACTCATCGCCACTTTGACTTTTACTTGAAATTGCTTTCAATCTATTTTTAATATCCCTCGCATAACTTCCACTTCGCTTTTATTTTTTTAACTTTTTCAAATCAAATGCAAAACTCTGTACCTTCATATTAATTAATTTTCTTTGAAAAAATTAATCGCGCATTAAAGTGACACTTGGAACCAAACTATAAAAAATAGCTATATTCTAGATTTTTCTCTGACGAATATTTCCAATATAACATAGTAAAGCAATTAAGCAGCATTTTGGCTATATATTTCAACGTGTAGATATAAATTCAAAATGCTGCAAGGCTAAATGGCTTTTCAAATGCGTAAATGATAGATATCTCGGATCTGCTTTTGCTAACCAAGTGACAGCAAAATGTCTGTACATCTAAAAAGGTTTTCTTCAGCTATAATTATCAACGGATAAACCAAATTGATATCAAAGCTACTAGTCTGGTTTTTAGCTATTTTACCAGCGATATTTTACAAAAGAAGTGAAAAAATGCTGTCGAAGCAAAAATGTTATTATTTGGTAACTTTTTCAGCTAACTGGATTAAGTTATAACTAAAATTTGGCAAGAAAGTTATTCAATCATTTCGGCTGTTTTTATTGTTGCGAAAACGTTCCCACAGAGAGGCAAAAAGAAAACATTCCTGTACTAACTAAAATGCTGCAATTTTATCTGTGACAACGTTGTAACAACCAAATTTTAGCTGCTAAAACTAAAATCGCTGCTTTGTGCTACTTGTTCAACCTATTCCCCTATAACCAAATCCTTCCGCCGAATTCGATGTAAAGAAATACTAGGTCACTGGAGAGGACGCACAAGATAAACTTATAAATGAATATCATGCGAAAACCAATCACAGAGTAATAAATTAGACATTGTTACACCTTAAACGTGAATACTTTTTCCACCTAATGAAAACCAAAATAACTGCGAAAAATGTTAGACCCTCAAATACGATAAACATCTACCTAAGATAAAATATGAAAAATCTGAAACCCCAGAAAAACCGATGGCTGTCCTACGTACAGATATCTATTGCATTAATAATAGACAAATTCTCACCATCATCGATAAGTTTTCAAAATTCGCTACTGTCCATACGTTAGACACACGAAACAGCTTAACTATTATAAAATCTTTAAAGAGTTTCGTAAGCCTTTACTGCATCCCGTCCAAGATGGTTTGTGACCAACGGTCAGAATTCACTTCTAATATATTTAAAGATTGCTGTAAACAATATGATATTAAAGTACATTTTACCTCATTCAAACAAACAAGAAGCAGCTCACCAGTTGAGCGTTTGCATTCATCACTTACAGAGATTTACAGAAATATTTTTCAAAAATATAAGGATAATAATTATGAAATAGACCAAGAGGGCATTGTTTCAGATAAAATGAAACATAACAACACCATTCATTCGAGTACGAAATTAACACCTGTCGAATTATTTCACGGGCGAACACACAAATTTAACAATAGTATTAAGTTTAATGATGAACATGAATATCTAAAGAAATTAAACGAATTTGAAGCAAACCTATACTATTCAACAAAAGATCAGGTGGAGTATTTAGTTACACAGTAAAAAATAATTCCCTTAAGTGAGTGGCCACAATTTGTGCCACAAACGTTAGGTATTTGTCGATAAGATTAGGGAGAGCTCCACCTTGGAAAACGTAAATTAGGTTTTTATCCCTAAAATGTAGGTAGGTTTTTCTCCCTCAAATGTAGGGAATTTTTGTGCTTTCCCCTAAAATTTAGGGAATATTCCCTAAAATGTAGGGAATTTTCAATTTTCAATTTTTTTTTATTTTTGTTCCCCTAAAATATAGGGAATAATTCCCTATAATGTAGAGAACATTCCCAAAAATGTAGGGAATTTTAAATATTTGTTTTTGTTTTTTCCTCTAAAATGTACGGAATAAGTGTAAGCGCAACACCCCACCATGGGTGATAGAACACCTCCCCCTTTAAAAAAAAACAAGAATGAGGAGAATAGCTCATTTCTTATGGCCCATACTACGAAGTAGTACGGAAGTTATGTTGGTGCTCTGGGCAAGCTAAAAAAAAATATGGAAATATGTTTTCAAAAGCAATGTGTGAATTATATAAACGAAAATATATTTCCATAAAAAATGTAGCATAATACTTAATTTATTGAATTTTCTCTTCCTTATATAACATTTCGAGAATTTTACGGACTTTATAGGTTTTGTGGTGCCAAATACCTAAATTCATTGAATGATCCATTGATTTTGGGGTAATTAAATTAATTTTCTCTATATATCAGGGAAAATTACATTTATTTTTAGGGAAAAACGTGTCTTAAATTTAGGGAGTAATCCTTTTATTTTTTATAGTGTATAAACAATATAGAGAAATTAGATGATACAAGAAACGAACCAATAGAATTCAAAGAAAATGAATAAATATTTAGAAGAGAAATTAGGAGGAATAAGCTATCGCCTAGATTCACTACGCATAAGGTAGGACAATAATAATAACAAAAGATATAAAAAAATGCACAAATCTAGAATTGTAAATTGTGGGATTATATAAGTTCCTTTGCACTTGGGTAGAAAAATACGTCTAGGAATTAATTTTCCCAATTTTGTGCTGATATTCATATAAGATTTGATATTGCCTCTGGCTGCGGGACCAAAACGGTCAGCCATATTGGTGGAAAAACTGTTTCTCTCCATTATTCTAGTCCAAGGAGGAATGAATGGTCGTTTCTTGCCGGGTGTGTTATTTCAAAGGTTTCTTTAAGTCCTTCTTGGAAAACTCCGGTTAAACAAAACAAAACAACAATTTTTTCTTAAAAAACGATGTCTACTTTATGTTTTTGTTTTTATTTTGGATGTGAAAACGCAACGTTTCGGACCTAGGTTTGGTCCATCATCAGGCCCTATGGAATAATTACAAATATTTATAAATAAAAATAAAAATAGAAATATAATAATGAAAAGTTTTTTTTAACAGATCTTGAAAATTTTTAAAAATTGGGGGAATGAAAAAATTGTATAAATAATCTTAAGTATGGTAAAAGTTCAAAGATAAAATGAAAAGCTAGATTCTTAAAAAAATTTAGAAGAATTTTTTTTATATAAGGAATTATTTTAGAGATTTTAAGAGAATAAGTGGCAGAGACAAAAATCAAACAAAATATCAAAGTGAAGATCATTTTCATGAATCAAAAAATCAAAAAGAGTGCAGACACTAAGAACGTTAAAATACTTAAATAAATAAATAAACAGATAAAGTCACAAATTAATAGTAAAAAAAATTAATGGTCAAAAAATTAACAATTATAAAAATGATGATGAAAACGAATGAACCAGCAAACAATGAAAATCACAAAACTTATTAACACTAGGAGTGATCTTGTAAAACTAGACAATGATCCAACTATATACAAATACCAAGCGGAGGTTCTTCAGCTGATCGATCTTGCTTATCAGCAAAAAATATGTGGGGAGTGCATTCAACCCAACTGTGATTGCTCGACGATAATGTGTCATATACATGTACATATACATATGTGTGTGTGCTATTACATTACGACCACCAGTGATGCTCAGAAGAATTTTTACGTAATATGATGTAGTAGACTGTGATAAATTGGGTCGAGGCATTCGAGGTCACGTTTGATGTTCACCACTTTATTGCAGTTGCAATAATGTGGCACGTTTCTTTGACTTCTCGTTTTCTTTTGTTGTTTTCGATCATGATGATGTGATCCTGGTCAAAGTTAAAGATGTGCTGAGTTTCAAGGGTATGCGTAGCAAGCGCCGATGATGGTGTTTCCTTGTTAATATAATATTTATGTTGGTCAAGTCTCGTTTTTAGCCACTTAGAAGTTTGTCCAATTGTCGTTGCAATCTACTTTGTAGACTACATTAGATTACTTGCTGATCGGTACACTATCTTTAAGTTTATGAAGATCAGTTTTTGCAACGTCTGGGTTCGTTTCATAGCTACCCAGAAGTTGTTGAGATGGTGTCCCATATTCCTTTAATATACAAGAAGAGATAGAAAACGTAGCTGAGTCCCCTATAAAGTGGTATGTTTGGTAGTTTAGGTGAAGCAACGCTTGATTGGATATTCGTATTAATCGACGGTGCAAATGAAAATTTTCGAAGAGCCTCCTTGATAAACTTTCTTATTATGTGTGCAGGGTAGTTGTTCTTACATGCAATACTATTGATAATATCTGCGTTCTTGTAGTGGAAATTTGGATGACTCAGGCTGAGAACTCGATTAATGAGGCTTTTTAGTACATTCATCTTCAATGAGTGTGGATGAAACGAGAGGTAGTTTAAGATCCTATTTGAGGAACAAGGCTTATAGTACCAATCAGTGGATATTGTGCCATAGTTATTATGAATAAGTTTTATATCTAAGTAAGGGATATTTTTCCCTTCTTCCAACTCAACCGTAAAATTGATGTTATTATCAATTGTGTTGAATTTGGTCAAGATGTTACCAATTTCGTTTTCAGGAGCAGCAGCTATAATATCGTCAACGTATTTATGTATGAATATTGGTCTTGTATTCAGGTCATTTAGTGCTGAATTTATTAACATGTCCATCGATATGTCAGCAAGTATACTGGAGAGTGGGTTTCCCATTGCAAAACCAAACTTTTGTGCATACAATTTACAATCAAAAGAAAAATAGTTGCATTCACAGACAAAAAATTGTACTATGTCCTTGAAGAAAGTGTGGTAAATCTGAGTGAGTTCCTGAATTTTGTCCCACTTACTGCCAATTACATCTAAAGCAAGGTTAATGTCGACGTTGGTATACAAGGATTCTACGTCGAAGGATACTAGTTTATTTGAGGCTGGTAGTGTTATGTTGTTGATTGAGTTCTTCAAGGAAAAGAATTTTTTAAGCTTAAGTCCGTATCAAGAACGGGTTTTAGAATAGTGCCAATGAATTTTGATCTTATATGAATATCAACACAAAATTGGGAAAATTAATTCCTAGACGTATTTTCCTACTCAAGTCCAAAGGAACTTATATAATCCACAATTTATCATCCACGCATGTCAGAACATACAGAAACTGGGAACACCCAGCCGAAAGCACAAAATCTAGAATTAAAAACAAAAGTTTATTCCAGTATACTGCTAACACAGGGACAAGTGACGAAAATACAGGACCTGACTAACGGACAAGGAATATTACCATTACGACTAGGAACAGCAAAGACAATAAAGGGTTACAGTAAATTTCTGCATATTATCAACCTAGAAATCTACAAACAAAACATCGACAATATCAAAAAAATCACTAAAAACATTCGTCAATTTCGACAGACTATAAAAATTACTAAAATAAAACTTAAAGAATTCGTTCGTAAGTTAGATTCATTAACACCAAGACTAAGAAATCTTAAAGGATTAATTAATATATAAGGTCCGCAATTAAAACTATCACAGGAAACATGGACGCGAATGATACAGAAATATTAAATGCATAAATAGAGGCTTTAGCTTCTAACCAAACAAAATTCCAGACCAATATAGGTATCCAAGCAAAATTTAATAAGTAGATGATAAAGAGGTTCGAAAATATCACTAACCATATCAATAAAGAACAAGAAATAATAAAAAATTATTTGAGTTACTATCAAAAGCAAACAAAAAATAAAATCAGGGTGGATGAAGACCTCCTTCTCCACATCAAGCTGAATCACTTGTACTTGCCAGATTAAATATAATTCCTAAACAAATTTTGAATCAAAAAGAATTAAAGGAAATCCATCATACCCCTCGTAGCCAATCAATCAACATACGCTTAGAAAAACACATCTATGAACTACTTGGCCTCCAAGCATATTATAATAACTCCAGTATAATTTTCAACATCCGTATTCCAATTTCATCCCATCAAGAATATTTCCTATTCCATATTAAACCTATCCCATTTATTCAAACAAAAGAAATCGTCACAACACTATAAACCTAAACCCCAATATTATTTAATATCTCAACGAAAATTGCCCAAAAATAGAAGGCACCTTTTATTGCAAAGAATCCATACATCAAGAAAGATCAAACGAATCAGGTTGTATCGGCCAGTTGAGGAACAACTATCCACCACATTGCAAGCTAGGAGACACAGCAAGAACCACCGCCGTCTTGCGACTGGAACCAAATTACTTTCTACTATTAAACAGCCCGGAAACCTTAGTTAAATCCAGCTGCGGAATCATGCAACAAACTCTACAAGGAACCATTCTAGTACACTACAAAAACTGTGAGATAGATTAACGGAATAATGTACCAATACAATCCAAAAGCCTACTGAGACGAAGTCAACGTATATCCTTCAACCTTCGTTAGATCTCTATTAATGCAGTGCAAACTATTCTCCATAAGGCCGATAGAATTACTAAGGTTAATCGGAACGTCATCTGCATACGAATGAATTTTACCTAATTGGATTTTCTGTGGTAGATACTGTGCACACTTCATTTTTTAGTGATAGTACTAGTATTAGTGTGGATGGTAGGTTGGTGTTAATGTGATTAGAAAATATATTCTCTAGCCCTTTACAAAAGCTCGATTTTGAAAATCTTGGCTGGACTTGTCGAACTTAAATGCTTGCAGAATTTGAAGGAATTAACCAAATTGGCTGAAATAAATTTTGCACGATAAAGCAGGCATGTGGAAACCCGTTTTTGATCCGTGCGGTTTCAGTAGCCGCCACCAGGTTGCGTCCATTGGCTGTGTCAATTTGTTCACAATTTATTATTTTTTTAATAGGAAAATGAAATCTGAGAATGCTGAAATTCGGTATAGACAATCCTTTTATGATCCTTTTTATACAAAAAATTAAAAATTGCAATAACTGTTATTTCATATAACAAAATTTCCAAATAACTTTTCAGGACAAAAATTTGGCGCTCAAGAATTTCTGATTACGCCACGTACGTCGCAGGACCTTGAAAATATGCTCAAAAAATCAGAAAAAATCGCAATTAGCGAAAATCAAGAAATTTCTGAAATAAGTGGATAACTGAAGGCTCCTATTCTATTAAAATTTTCAAGCACAAATGAACAACGGCTATTTGTTTGTGCTTTTAAGAAGAATCGTGGTTTGAAACTCAACGATATAGAAGGCTTTTCATCAGAGGGGTCTGTATATGTACATGAAAGCCTTACACCTAGAAATCATTCTCTGCTGCGTGAGGCTATGCATTTACGTAAACACGGTTCTTTATTTGCTGCATACTCCCGTAATGGTTCAATCTATGTCAAGCGCAGTGATGGTGACAAGCCTACATTAATTACGGACTTTCGTGATCTATGCTGTGGTACTCCTGCTGTGTCGGATGCTGCTGAGATCGGTGCAGGCTGAGCTATTTAATAGGGAATGTCTTTATCGCATTTATTTTTTACTTTTTTATATAACTTAATTGATTTGGATCTATACTTAATTAATTTGTTTGAAATTTCTGTCATTTATGTAGAAAATTTAGGTAATATAGAATTACCCTCTTTCTTATTTTTAACTTTCTGCTTCTTTGAACTGTTACTTTTAATTTTAGTCATAATATTGCTATCTCTAATTTTAAATCTTCGTATAGAAAGCGTCATGAGTAGTACTTTTTCTTTTTTTAAATCTTTTGTGGAATATTTGTGTGGACTGAGGGAATTATGTATGAGGTCTTTGAGCTGGTTCCTTTTTTTAGTTTTTGTGTTGCAGCTCTTGAGCATGTCGCTCGTAACTCGCGTGAGTTCTTTTAATCTTAATAAATAATCTTGGTGCCCTGGACAAACTAAGCACTATGCTCAATATTTTCTGCGGACGCACAGTGGGTCTTAACGTATGCTTGTTAAATGCTACGAGCATTAGAAACAAGATTAATGAATTGCATCAGATCTTTGCAGCATCCAATATAGAGGTAGTTTTAGTTAGTGAGTCATGGTTGCACGAGCATGTGCCTAGCGCTCTAGTATCACTCCAAGGCTTTAACTTGTTCCGTAACGACCGCAGAAATCGTATCGGGGGAGATGTAGCTATTTATATAAAAGATATATATAAAACCAAAATAATTGGTTCATCCTCCTTGCAGGGTCTGGAGTTCCTAGCCGTGGAAATCAGTACTGGGTTGGATAAATATATGTTGTCAGCGGTATACTGTCCCCCGGAAAGTTTCAATACTGAGAACTCAGCCGAATTCTGTGACGTTATATAAAAATGCGTTCAAAATTACCGGCACGTAATCATGGGTGGTGATTTTAACGTTAACATTCTTCATCGAAACGCAAACCCTATCAACTTCCAATCAATGTTGCAGTCACTAAGCTTGAATATAGTTAATTCTTTGCCCACCTATATGAGCTCCTCTAATCCATCATTGTTGGATCTCTTTCTTACTTCCGACTTAGAGCGTGTTAACTTTCACAATCAGCTTAGTCCGCCGAGTTTCCTCGACCATGATATTTTGTTCATTACTTACGATATAGCCCTTCAACCCTGTGAGCCTTCCTTCATTATATACAGAGACTTTAATAGTATAAACATCTCATCCCTTTCCGTAGATTTCAGTAACCTTGACTGGGGCGACTTCTACGAATGTGCAGATGCAAAACAGGAAGTGGCTATTTTAAATGATTTTGTCAATTATTTATACAACCGGTACGTTCCATTACTTCGCAAGAGGATTAGATCAAGTGGATGTCCCTGGTTTACTGCTACCATATCTGCTCTAATTTCAGAACGGGAGTATTTCTATCAGCTCCGTCGGCATTTCAAATCACAAAATACCAAGAAACTCTATAAAACGGCACGAAATCGTGTTACTCTCGAGTTAAGGAAAGCCAAAAGAAGATACTTTATGGTAAGGCTAAATCCTAGTCGTACGTCTAAAACAATATGGAATAATTTAAGGAAACTTGGCTGCGGCGGTAAAGTGAAAAATTTCAACTTTTCCGAGTTCGACCCCGATGATTTAAATAGTCACTTTTTACAGCAAGGACAGGAAATAGTAACAATGGAGGATATCACCGATAACACAGTCGTATCAAATAGATTAATCTCAACGTCGCCTTTCGCATTCCGGTGCGTTAGCTCAATAGAACTCATCTCTGCTATTCGTTCGATACGTTTTAAATCAGTGGGTCCCGACGAAATTCACCCTCGCTTTCTTAAAGTTATCCTCCCTTTGATTATTGATCATTTGGTTTTTCTGTTTAATTCGTGTTTGACTCGTTCTATTTTTCCTAATAGATGGAAAATTGCAACAGTGCTGCGTCTACCGAAAAAATCTTCTCCTACTAACATGAGTGGTTTCCGCCCGATAAGCATTCTGTCCTTTCTCTCCAAAGTTCTGGAAAGGCTACTGTACACCCAGATGTCAAAATTCTTAGAAGAAAATACACTTTTAACCAAATGGCAATCAGGTTTACTAATGACTTGAGAGCTGCTCTCGATGACGGTTGTATCAGTATCTTGGCTCCTCTGGACTTTTCCAGGGCTTTCGACTGCGTCAATCACATCTTGCTTCTGCAGAAATTATTTACTCATTTTAGGTTCTCCTCTACGGCTGTTCAGCTAATTCAAAGTTTCTTGTCAGAAAGATATCAACAAGTAAAGGTAAACAATACTTTCTCAGGACTCCTCCCACTGTCTTGTGGTGTTCCCCAGGGATCAATATTGGGACCCCTGCTTTTCAGTATATTCATAAATGATCTGCCTGAAATTGTGGAGGACGTAAATATTCATTTGTATGCTGATGACGTGCAGACTTACTTCAGCAGACCTATCGGTCTGATTGAGGATTGCATTGCTCGAGTAAATAGTAACCTAAATAAGATACATCAATGGGCACAAACCAACCATCTCACTCTCAATTCAAGTAAATCTCACTACATTATTATCAATAACAGGACGCTGAATATTACTGAATTCCCCGACATTTTACTTAACGATTCTCCTCTGTCTTTGGTAGGGTCTGTTAAAAATCTAGGTATAACCATAAATTCATCTCTGAAATGCTGCGATCATGTTAGCTCAATCCTTGGTAAGATCTACGGAGGACTCAGGCAACTGTGGCTAACCGCTTCGTTTTTGTCTAGAGAGATAAGGTCAAAATTGGTGAAAACTCTTTTGATACGTCATTTTACATTTGGAAATGTAATATATCCGAAATTGGATAGTACCTGCTCCCGTAAACTTAACGTCGTATTCAATGATTGCGTCAGATTTATCTATGGCCTTCGAAGGTTTGACCACATCTCTCCTTTCAATCATCGTTTGCTCGGCTTCTCCATACTCAAATATCTTGAATTCAATTTACTGATTCTTCTATATAATCTGCTAAAATCAAAAACCCCAAGCTATTTGTTTACACATATACAAAATCTACCTCGATTCCGTACAGCTGCTTATGAATGTTCTTACTTTGTTCAGGCTACTAGATGGTGGAATAATTTACCAACAAATATTCAAAACGCTGGTTCCCTGCACATGTTCAAGAGGTTGTTCAAGGATCGCTTCTCAGTTCTTCCTTCGGTTGACACAATTTAGATTAGTTTTTGTTTGATTTTTCTTACTCTCTGATGACGCATTTCTTTTATTTTTTTTCTTACTTTATACAGTTTTTCATGTTATTTTGTATGCTTATCTCTTTCTCTTTCTTGTTTTAGTCTACTATGAATAGTTACCGTTTTTATTTTGTATTTAGTTTTAGTTTTTTTTTTTTTCTTCAATGCGCAGTCGCAATTTTACATCCGCTTATTTAGTTGTACGAATATAAAATTGTAGATCTTGTGTACTCATGCATTTTTTTGTTGAATATATTATTATTATAAAAAAAAAAAAAAAAAAACATTTGGTTAAACTGTGTGTTAGTACAAATAATTCCTTTCCCACCTTCTTTATCACTAAATTATATAGTGGAGGTGAAATATTTATAGTTATTCGTAATGTACTCAGCAATACCATTCAAGAAATTGATGTTTTACAACTATGTACATACAGTATCTTGTGACGTACCTCAAGGAATTCCCCAATTAGATTGGACTTGTCGAACTTAAATGCTTGTAGAATTGGAAGCACAAAACCCAATTGGCTCAAAAAAATTGTGGATGATAAAGTAGGAATGTGGAAACCCGCCCTAGATATACCAGATCCGTGCGGTTTCAGTGGCCGCCACCAGATGCCGTCGATTGGGAGTGTCAATTTTTTCGCAATTTATTATTATTTTAATAAGAAAATGAAATCTGAGAATGCTGAAATTCGGTATAGACAATGCCTTTATGATTCTCTTTGTAGAAAAATATTAAAATATGGAATAACCGTTATTTAAGATAACGAAATTTCCAAATCACTTTTTGGGGCGGAAATTCGGTGCTCACAAATTTCTGATTTCGCCACGTACATCGCAGGACCTTGAATATGCTCAAAAAATCAGAAAAAATCACAATAAGCGAAAATCAAGAAATTTTTGAAATAAATGGGTAACTGATGGAAACACACTTGGTTAAACTGCGAGGGTAGTACAAATAATTCCTTTCCCCCCTTCTTTTTCACTAAATTATATGGTAGGGGTGAAATATTTATAAATATTCGTAATGTTCTCACCAATACCTTTCCAATGAGTGTTCATATGCTAAAATTGGATGAAAAATAAGAAATTGATGATTTTACCCCCCCCCCCCCCCTCACTCACTAATTAAAACATATTTCTCCCAATTCCGTTTCTCCCCTCCTCAATAAAGCGAACGGAAAAAACTGCATCTCTGTACGATCACTCTACGCAAATCTGCAGACCTGTAAAAATCGCTAAAGAAAATTTCCCGTTAATCCCGTCAAATTCGTAAATAATGGTTAATCGAAAAATTAGACAGCCTATAGCACTCACGCATACCTCCTGCGAAAAACGAATTCTCAGTTTTTCGATCCGATGTCTAGAACCTTGGAACGATGGAATGATTTGATAGTATTGAAAAAATCACATTTTTTGTCGAAATATTTCCTTCTTTACAACCCATTTTTACCCCCGCATCCTCACCATACAATTTCCCCCCTATCATGACCGTTACGTGCTCCTTTTTCAATACCCCAATACACCCCCCTCCCCCCTCCGTTTTCAAGTTATTCACGAAAATCATGAAAAAAACTACCCTCCATCAACCCTTTCTAATTACCGATAGAAATAGAAATTGAAAAAAAACGCTTCGAGACCTATTGCGTATACTCTTTTAGTTTTGAAAAAAAAAAAAATTTCCCCAACTCTCTATACATCGGCTTCGATAACTTGTCTTCCGCAAGGTTTTTCACATTTTAACCCCATCAATCTTTTAAATTTAAAAATTTAAATTATATTTAAAATGATGTAAAACTCACGTTGCTTTCGATTTCATAGCAAGCTCATCACAAGCTTACAGGGTGACCCAGAAAAATTTTATTTTTTTTTAAATTTTGATATAAGTTTGAAATGTTTTAGGCTATCTAAGGCCTAAGAAAAGTCCAGAAATATCATTACTGCAAACCCATCATTCTCAAGTGCCACTCGCTAGTCGGAATTAACACTTAAAGGTCGATGCGCACTTACCGGCACAGCACGAATCGGCACAGACGGCAAAATATTTTTCTACGAAAACAAATTAGGTAATTCACATCAGCCGGCACCGCAGATACCGACACGTAACGGAAACTTCATTGCCGGTCACTATTTCTGGCTAGAAATCAGACCGTCATTTGTCGGTTGCTTTGCTTGTATAGTTGTGATGGGCTCACTTTTCTATAGCTTTCTCGCGATACCTGCTTTAACTGAAAGTTTCCTTTCCATTTTATATCGGTATATGTGCACGAAAAATACCGGTTTCAGTCGATGCCTGGCTGTGTCGGTAAGTGTGCATCGACCTTAATACTGTAGTTTACCAATTGTGCTGGGAGCGAAAGTCCGACTACCAGTGCTTAAGATTTTCAATTACGAAAGTATTCAGTTCAAGGTCTTTCGCCAAAAAGCACAAAATACTAGTCATTGTAGTCATTGGTAGGTGACAGCGACCGTTTTCGATAAGGTTGGAGAGGTAGAAGGTGTAAGGCACGCATTGGATAGGAAAAAATACTTTAACTACGTCTTTAATACTTTTCATTTGGGGCATTTTAGTATCTCACCCAGTATTGCATTATTACAATATAAAACAATCCATATATTACGGAGGCACAAAATATTGACAGATTTTGACAACTGTTCAAATTTCAGAGTCGGAGCAAAACGCTAGAAAAATGAGAGAAATGTAGAAACTACAATATAACATATAATTTAATAATTTGCAAAAAGCAGGTAGATCTACTTAGAGTCGTGCTACTTGTTTCAACATTTTTCCTTGGAAGAATTTTACTTAATTGTTCATTTCTGAGCTTTTGTCTTGCAAACACAGGATAGTTGCTCGCATCTATAGGAAGAAAAAGATGTGTAGACACAGGTAATTGAAGTTTCCTCATTGACTGCATCCTAGCTCATGCTTACAGCACTAGAGTTATCTTTTTGTAATTAGGAACTGTACTTCTCTTTACTTCTGCACACAGCTTGTGTAAATATTTTCATTTCTGAGTAATTGTCAATCCTAGCACACCATCAGCCACTGCTATAACAGCACCCATTAATTAATTGGAGCACACCCAAAATTTCTGACGCTCTATGACCTCAGTATGTGTGTGGCAAAAGTTCTGTCTTAATGCCAGGATCTTTAGCATAATCATTTAAATCCTGCATTTCAGGGATCCAATTGTTTAAAGGAAACTTTGCCTGTGACTCGGTGACGATATTCTTCGGTATTACACAAGTCGACAATAGTTAGAATCCGTCCTCCCATTTTTCTTATAGGAACATATATTTGAATGTTCTACCCTGATGGTTTCCTTTATAAAATAGAAGGATATGATGGTGACATATGCAAATTACAGTAAAAGTCTTCAATCCTTTTCTAGCTGCCACGTATTCACTTGTTCCACACACGACTTCACATTTTGGTTGAAATTGCTTGAAATCTTTCTTGGAAAATGTTGTTCCAAGTTTCCTGGATTATAGTGCGGATAGAAACTTTATACTTTCCATAAAACTAGAGTTATACTGAGAGAAGGAATGTGTGGATGAACATTTTACTTTTTTTTATTTGCGCCACACGAACGTGAATGAAATAATTTGTTACCAGCAGAGAACGAAAGGCTTTGTGGAATATTTCAGGTGCTTGAAAGTCATTTCAATATAACCAGAGATTTTGGGAATAGCTTTTGATTGATGTGGTAGTTGAGAAATGCCCACTGAACTAGCTACTGGTGTCTGAGTCGTAATTTTATTTAGCTCTGTATGCATTTTTAGTATTATCAGGTTTACTTGTTGTAGATAACTAGCTTTACATTTAATATGTCAAAACAACATAAGTGTTATATGTATATATAGTAACCAGGGCTAGTTTAATTTCCAGATACAGTTCATTTTGATAATGTGTGAGGGAAAAAATTTCTAGTATTTACAGCAAAAGTGGCAAACTGGTAGTCATTTGTCCAGAGTGCAGAGTATATCGTATTTGCGTATATTCGTATTTTCTAACAAATTTAAGCTGTTGATGGCAAAACGGTAAGAATTTCATTTGAAAAATTTGTGTCAACACCTTAAATAGCTGAAATCGTTGATTTCCGGTAAATTCAAATGATTATTCGGTAAATTGGCAATCATTTTTCAATAATAATGATCTGCTAATTCAACGAAAAATACGTTGAGTTTGCTGCACTTGTACCATACCCATCCGAGTGTTTATAGAATTTGCAATATACCAATGTATTTTACCGATTTCAATTTGTTTATTTTGCCAAAGTAGTAAAATCTACAGTTTTGTCGGTTGCTTTTGCCTACCAAACAATAATTTGGTATCGGTTAAGAATTGGCACGCATCTTGTCAGTTAGTTGTGCGACAAATTTCAAGTAGAGTACAGGTGTGCATTGGAGTAAGTGCAAATAATTAATAGTGCAAGTAATAATAGTACATAATTCTGAAAATGTTCGACATTGAAAGTAGAGGCTGAAATAGCATGTAAGTATTATAACAATACAATAATTAATTTTGATACTAAAATAAAATAAAGTAAAATAAACTGGATAGTTGCATGTAGCATTTTTATTTTTATACTCTAGATGAAATCATAGGGTACGCACTAAGTTTGTCATTCCGTTTGTAACGCATAGATATAATGATGGTAGAGCAAAATGGATTGTACACCCACGCATAATATTAAAAGTTTTTTGATTTTTGCATGTCCGTCCATCCGTCCGTCTGTCCGCCCGTCCATCTGTCCGGCCGTCAAGAACGCGTATACTAAGTGAAAAGACATTTTACACACGGGATTTAAAAAAAAAAAGTAAATTTAATTTCGAAAATGGAACAAATCGGGGAACCTCTTCGTAGGATTTTATATGAACATTTCGTTTCTCATTGTATATTTATACACTGTCTCTGAGATCACGTCAACGTAGTGAGCTCAAATTTTGATTTTTACGTATACTGTGAAAACGATCAGTTGCAGATGTCTTTATTGCATCGATAAGTACTTCAGAATATGAATTCCTATGAATTTGGTTATAAATATTTTTTCTGTACGACGAACCGTTCTAAAAATAAATGCGAAAAACAACTTCAAAAATCAAACTTGTACAGATGGGTGACCATACGAAATCTTCTACGAATATTCGTTTAGAGCAGCGTTTTTTAACCCATGTACTGCGGCACACCAGTGCGCCGCTCAAGATTGTTATACGTGCCGCGAGATTTTCCGATAAATAAATAATTAAAATTGCATGAGTTTTGTAATTTTGAAATAGTATTTATAATTCCCCAACGGTTTCTAAACAAAATCATTTTAAAATTAATTTTCTTGCATTTTTATTTTATAATCACCCTTATTGTGGTTGTTACCTGACTTCAAGTGTAGAGTTGTTAGACTGGAACAAATAGATTCTCGTACCAACTTTACAAAAATCTCGTACGACAAGAGAAATTCTCGTACACTAGGTTTACCGCGAAGTTAATGAGAAAGGTAGGCTAAATTAAATCGAGTAAAGTTAGTAACATTTTATTTTATGTTCTTATAAGAAAAATGTTGGATATCTTTCAAATAGTTATATATGCAACAATTTTTAATACCATTTTTGTATTCAAATTTAGTATAGTCTTGTCTAAGGGTCACTGTTCCTAAAATAAAAGATATGGAGATATTTTAATACAAAACCTAGATGTAGGATTATCTGGGTCCGAGTCAAAATTTTGGTCAAGGTTTTCATCATCAGGTCACACCACAGTAGCAGGTTTTTCGACTACAGCAAATTAGCTATAGCATAATATATGGGTGGTAGGTTTGAAAAGCCAAAGCAACAATCTTTTAATTGTTTTTTGTACATTGAGCTGAACAAGTTACCTTCTCGCCAATTACATTGGTGCGACCACGATACGTTCTACGAATTTTTCTTAAATTGTGTTTTACTGCAAATTATATTTTACTGCATAGTATTGCCACAATGCAAGAATTCTGTATGGAATATATTTGATGGCGAACTTTCGCGTACGAGAATACATTTTGCCCCAAACATCGTACCTGGGTAGAACTTCGCGTACATGTATAACAATTATCGTACTTCTAACAACCCCCCCCAGTGACACGACTATGTAAAATTCATAGGAACGAATGGAAACATAGAAGAATAGTCAGATTTTAACTGAAATAATTCGAAGAATTAAGAATTATATGAGATTTGGAGATAAGAAAAAGCAAGTGACCAACGTCGAAGGCTGCACATTTCTCTGTGTTTTCGTGATGCTGTTGTCGATATTTATTTCGTTTGTTAGTTGTTCTATGAATTTTGCACAGTCGTCACTTGAAGTGAGGCAACAACCAGAATAAGGGTGATTTTTTTTACCAATAATAATTGACTTTGATTTAAATTGGCTCTATCGTAAAATCAAAAGGTTTGTGAAACAAAAAATTGTTTAAAATTCTTTAATGCGATTGCATTGATGTTAACTAATAAGATTTTGTTTTCATTTAGCCATAATGGACAAGTATTTAATAAAATCCGGTGCTTCGAAGATAGAAGGTAAACAAAAAAGCAAACGGAAGTGGAAAGATGAATACATCGAATTCGGACTCATCGCAGTTGAAACGGAAGACCAACAAATATCATTCAGTTTAGTCTGCAAAAAAAACTTTCGAATAAAGCTCTCGTTCCTAGTAAATTAAAATGGCATTTGGAAACTTCACACCCAGAGGTCAAAACCAAACCAAAGAAATATTTTGAAAACAGCAAATAATATTTAAATTATATAAATATGCCAGAAAAGAGAGTGATTGCCAGTTACAAGGTTGCACAATTGATTGCGCGACATAAAAAAGCACACACAGATTCCGAGTCCATCATTGCAGCAGCATTAGAAATCATTGTCGAAACAATGCTGGGAAAGGAAGCGGGTGTGAAGGTCAACAAAGTACCATTATTCAATGACACGCAAAATGGAAGATTTGTCTTTAGACTTGAAAAAACAGATTGTCGAGCATTGCGAATCGCAGAATAGTAAACAGTGGGCACTTCAGATTTATGAATCAACAGATATCATTGGAAAGTCACAGCTCCTTTCTTTTATTCGATTTGTTAAAAATGAAAAATTCTTTTATGAGTATGTTTTCTTCAAAGACTTGAAGAGCACAAGAACAGGAAAAGACATATTTGAGCTTGTTAGAGAAAACATTTCAAGCTTTGGCTTGCTGTGGAAAAACTATGTTGGTGTTTGCACAGATGGATGCCCATAAATTTTGGGAAACAAGAAAGGATTATCACACTTGTGCGCCAAAAAATCCGAATATTATAAGCATCGACAATTCTAGCTTTCTTATTTGTTAATTAAAAAATTCGTCTGCCGCTGATTGAAAAATAACTAATAAATTATGTTTATACATTTATAAAATTGCTTCGACTTCACCAATCTGCACAGGGTTAACAAGAAGAAGAACATTAATAATAAAAACAGTAGTTTAGTCCTTACTTACATTATATATGTTGACCATAAAGTAGATGTCGAGACAATAACCCATATATCTGAAGGTGATATCAACGAGCTTGTTCCTTTAATTAGAGTCTGAACAAAGCTCACCAAAAATGTAGAAGGTTGGAAATATAAAATAGTTTTTCGTTAATACCATAAAATGTTCCTACTTTACTCCTAGCGGATCTTAAGGTTTTAAAGCAAGAATAGAATTAACTTAGTTAATTAGTTGTATAAGAAATATACATAAATATGAGTATGCATATATGTATAAAAATTTTCAAAAATTAAAATCCTTTTTGTCATGATGAAAAGTCAAACTGCTAGGAACAAAAAAAGGAACATTTTACGGTAAAAATTATTCTCAAATTACAAATACATACTTATATTAAATCAAAATAACATTGTCAAAACTTACTATTTTTAATTTTTTTTTTTTTAATAACAATAAATTTTCTTTTAATGCAGACATTCAGTTTGTCTTGATTATTTAATATGGGATTAAAATCAGTCAGGTTTTCGCACCGACATCAAACATCAAGTAAAATCTTAGCATTCAATGTTGAAAGTAGTAGGACAAGTTTCTTAAGTGAAATTATTTAATACATTTTAGGACTTTAAATTTTTTGGATTCGGTTCAATTTTTTATTACTTTATTTTAATTTTTTTCAAATTTAAGTTGTCTTTAATTTTCCGCCTTGTTGTGAAAAATTAATTTAAAAACGGATACGCTTAACGATATATTTATGCAGATTAAAAGATATTTCTTTAGTTTTAATAGATCTTTAGTGATTCATTAAGTTAAAATTGGACCATTTTAGATCTCTGCCATTGGTTAAACTTAGTTGAGTCATATATACAGTTATAAACTTTCAGATTGAAGTAGATTTTAGCTGTGATCGGCGTGACAGAAACTGCCCATTTTATTCGGCGTGGATAAATTAGAGTCATACAATTTTTGACATGGTTAATAAAACAAGTAAATAAAAGTTTTAGTCAGAATGAAGGTAAAAATAAATACAGAAATTAATGGTATTCAATTGCTAATCAAATAGCTCCTCTTTTTGATTTAAAAAATGTGGAGATTTTAAAGGCTTTATATTATCTGTTGCCACCAGGATGAAAATACATAATTAAAGTACCATCTGCCTCATCTGTGCATAAACCTTTCAGTCCAGACTCTAGCAATACAGAGCTGGGCAAGTACCAAAGAAAAAGCACTTAAGTACAAGTACAAGTACCGAAGGCCTGAGTACTTCAGCGTAAGTACAAGTACCGCATGTATGAAAAGTACTTGTAACTAAGTACTAAGTCTATAAAAAGTACTGAGTACTTTTTGAAGTACTTTATAAAGTACTTTTTTAGAGTACTTGTACGTTGGCAGTAATATAATGAAGTTTATCGAGTGCAGTTAATAGATATTAATAAATCAATACCTTTTAAAAACTATAGTATGTATAGTAACCAGTGGCTACTATTTATAGTATTTCATAGTTTTCGGTGCTGCAAGTAGAGTAATCGCCTCCAATAATGCATAACAATTCTAAGAAAAAAATGTCAAGTGAATTTTTAAGAAAAAATTGAGGCCTTCCCTACATCAGGTCGAGGCATCGTTGATTTTATGGAGCGAGGTATTGCTTGCTTTCCTTTGGTTATGTCCACTGACGTATGTATATAATATGGACTGCTTATGTTTCTATTTCACGTGGGCACAATTTCTTGTGTTAAAAAGAGTTCTTACATCTGTGCCAACATTGAAAAAATCATTGGCGGGAAGTTGAAAAATTGAGCACGCAGCACAGGAAGTGATTTTAATAAAGCATTTAGAAATTCTTCTGCGTATCTACTGAATATATTTTCATATATAAAACAGTTTTTATCAGTAATAACCCTAAATGATTAATTTAAAAACATTTATTTCCACGAATTCACTAATTTATTTGTTGTTTTCAGTTCTCTCTCAGTTGGTACTTGGTGCTTAGGCCGAAAAGGTCAGCAATATAGAAGTAAGCCCACTCTCTGCAATCCATATTATACATGTCAGTGGTTATGTCATCAAGTCGAGGCATCCTCGATTTTATATTTGAGCGAGACGTTACTGGATTTTGTTCTATTTGCCCAGACTTGTGTGTATGTTATTAGTTTGTCTAAGGTTCTGCCATGACACGTGAGTGCGGCACATTCTTTGACAGTTCTTTGCGTGCTTTGAAACTCAACAGTAAAGGAGTTGCGCTAGAGATTGTGTTTGCTTTTCTACGAAGAGTTAGATACTTGTAGGAACTTAATAGACTCAGAAATACCTAAGTAAAAATCTTGGTACTTAAGATCAAAACCAAGTCTTAAGTACAAGTAAATAGAAGCAAGTACTTATGTTCAAGTAGTAAGTAGGGGCATTTCAAAAGTATTGAGTAATAAGTCTTAAGTAACGAAAATGTACTTTAAGTAGTTCTTAAGTCTTCTTTTACTTAAGTATTGCCCAGCTCTGTCAATGCAATGTTTTTTATCGCCTTGACTGAAACCGAATTTAAGGAAAAATTATACAGAATAAATGGTGAATATAAAAGCAAAGGTACACAACTTCAACCGTTGATTATAATTATTTTAGAAAACAGTTAGGTGCATGCATGCTTTAGCAATTTGAATGAAGTCTTCTACAAACATCACTCAATTCTCAGGGCTGTAGATAGATGTTTTAAAAGTTTACATCTGTTTAATCTTTCGTATTCCAGAGAATGTTATAATGTATGATATTTCATTCAAGAATTCTTTTTTCATATAAAAACTAAATTTAAAAAGCGAGTTTCATCTGTTTCAAATTTAATAGCTTCATTAAATCCATAGGTATCAAAAACTATAAATAATTTTTACTCGCTTTACTTGTAATACCTAATTTAAAAATGTTTCAACACTTTGTTTTCACATTAAGTCATTTCACACACCATGAAAATGTTTACAAATGTGCCGTGGGAAGTTGTTTTCAAAATCAAGTCATGCAAACAGCGCTAACTCAAAGCGTACCAACAACCATACTCAAGACTGGAGGAAATATAATATTACCCCCCGAAATAATCAACATGATTAAACACAAGAACAGACTGCTCAGAAATTGTCAAAAACATAGTTATGACCCTGATAGCTCAAATTCGAGACATAACTACAATTATAAAAAAAGAATATACCTACATCACGAAGACTACTGGAAGAAGAAACTTGCAAATATCAGTATGAACCATCGAACCTTCAAGCAGATAAAAAATATCGCTGGCATGAAATCATCTATGGAACTACCTCAGCTAACCAACCCTGATGACCCAGATAGACCACTTATTAGTAATAATGAAAAAGCTGACGCTCTAGGGCTTCACTTTGAAGGAATTCATAAGCAAAACCACAATCTGAATACGGAATTATCACGAATTGATCATGTAATTAACTCTACTTTTGCAAATAACCACACTCCTTTAAGGTATTTTAATATAAACTTTCCTGCTTCCAATGACAATGCAAATAATGAAAATCATAGACCAAACCTCATCTCCTCAGCGGAAGTACAGCTGATAATCAAGACAAGGCACAACAAGAAATCATCAGGCACTGACCAAATTCCGAACTTCCTTCTAAAAAAAACATCTAAAATTTTTTGGGCATTCTTAGCCATACTTTTCAACCACCTTTATAACATAAGTTACTTCCCAGGAAAATGGAAAACCGCACATATCATCCCAATTCGGAAAAGGGGGAAGCCATCCAGTGAGATCTCCAGCTATAGACCCATCTTCCTCCTCTCCTCGATAAGCAAAATTTATGAATGTATTCTTAAAAAGAAACTGCAAGATCACATCGAAGATAATCACATAACTCCCGATTTTCAAATGGGTTTTAGACAACTTCACTCCACTACTCATGCATTATCCATCCTCATGAACCATATAACCTCGAATCTCAATAATAAGAAAGCAACGTTGGCGTGCAGTATTGATACTGAAAAAGCATTCGACTCTGCTTGGATACAAGGACTCATATATAAAATGAAAAACATCCACAATTTTAACAAACATCTATGTAGAAACATCTACAAATATTTGATCAATGGGAATTTTAGAGTAAAAATTAATAAGGAACTATCCAACATTTTTGGAATAGCAGCAGGAGTTCTCCAAGGCTCTGTACTTGGCCCAGTCCTATATAATATATTTTCTGCTGATATTCCGCAGCCAGCAATACCAATTAAAATCCTCACATATGCTGACGACATAATTTTATTCACCTCAAATTTCAAATACCTTCCCATGCAAAAACAAATGAACTAATATCTAGACACACTACATAAATTTTTTGTCAAATGGAATCTAAAAATGAACACCGATAAATGTCAAACTATGCTGATCAAAGGAATAAAGGACACCTACCCAAACATTGCCAGACACATCAACAAACGGAACGTCGATATTCGTATAAACCAGAAAAAAATAAGGTACACTAAGCAGCTCAAATACCTTGGGGTACTCTTTACAGAGAACGTGCAGTTCAATTCGCACATAAAAGAAAAAATCCAAAAAGCAACATACGCCTTATCATCATTCGCCAAAATATTAAAACCTAGAACTTCCATACAAAACAGAATCAATGTAATATGCTACAAACAGCTGATAAGGCCAATTATATCTTACGCTTTTCCAATATGGTTTAATATTTCTTCAGCACAGATGGAGAAAATCAGAAAGTTCGAGAGGAAATGTTTAGCTTATTGTATTGACTTCCGCAGAAACCCAATAAACTACAAAAGGATTAAAAACGCTAAACTCTACCTACTTTGTAACCACAAAAGAATGGACACTCACCTCATTACTAATGCGCTCAAATTTCTCAACAGACTATTATTAAATGGTTAGAAGACAAAAACATGCTATATGATACCAACTCAAAATTAATCTACTATCACAATTCTTATAGAGGCAACAGAATGGTCTACAATACTGACCAATTAACCTAACTAAGCTAAATCGTAAGCGACTCAGTGCATCAACTGATTGTACCTACATATATTAGTAGAGTATAATTATTTATAACTAATCACACTATAGTATAGCATTACTAAATGAAATATTTTCTTAGTCTTAGGTATTAAATATATGAATGGTCTGCAACACTTAACTTACATAAGTTTAAGTCGCCGCTCACCTATTTGAAATAATGTTGTCTGCAACTAATTATAATATTATGTAACCCTAATAAATTTTATCTGACAAATATTTTAACTGACAAAATCTTAGTTGCTATCAATTATTTTGAGAGTATAATTATTCATAATTATTTGTAATATAAAATAACATTAGTAAATGTTTTCATAGTTTTAAGTTTTAAACATAAGCAAACATAAGATATCCTAGTTTTTAATTTTGTGCCATTTTCTAGGAATGATAAAACACTCGTATTTTAATAATCCATTAAATAAGCCAGAAATAGAAAAATGAAACTACCATAAATTGCTGGTAAAGACACTTATTAGTCTGTATCAGTTACCTAACTAATGGCTGATTTACATTTCTCGAACATTGCTAGAAAACAGATTTTACTGACAAAGTGAGTGAGAGGGGCATATTACTTTCCACTGTTAGAAAAAAAGGAAGAGGTGATCGACTGTCAAAACATTATTTCCCACTCTTTTATAGCGAAGTGCCACTGTGGCATTTCATCAATTTGTCAGTTTAAACAATCTTTTATAGCGAAGTGCCACTGTGGCATTTCATCAATTTGTCAGTTGTGAGGTTTTGCACATCTAGATGTAAGTTGTCTCAGTATAAAGTTACTAAAAGTTGTCGAAAATTGGCCCAATTCTTTATTAGCTGCTACAAAATTTTTTCGCATTGTCGCTATAAAGACGGGAGCAGTCTGCGGATAATTTTGATGTGTTCTACAGGCTACGAAAGGAGCGCAAGCAGTATCATAGGTGATTTTTAGTAGGTTGTATTTCTTGATGGTTTCAGAGGGATCATTCCTGCATAATATGCATTAAAATACCAAGCGAAGTTTTCTGATTGGCGTTGAATACCATACCTCCCGTGAAAATTAAAAATACATTATTTGCAAAACCATGAATTTGAGAAAACTGCACTCAAAGACCGTGGTGTTAAAATTAAGAAAGGGTTTAAATTATAGCTGAATTTGGTCTCATTGTAACAAAGTATACACATCTTTGATACATTTAATAACATTCTATACAATTTCTTCACTTAATTCTTGGATATTTTTAAATATTAGTTTTTATAATTTGTAAATTTGCAAAAATAATATCCTGAAGACAAATAAAAAACGCATTTTTCCACTTTAAGGTGTTTTTCATTTTTAGCTTAGCTAAAATTGTTTGCTTGAGAAAATATAATAAGCATTTAACAACTTTAATGCGATTTTTTGTTGAAATAATTTCAAAACCAAACTACTACTACATTTCCATTTGATACACGTATGTGGACTTGAGCGGTAGCTAGCAGGACAGAGTTAGATGCGAAAACCCTTTCAACTATAAGTGAATTAGTAAATGATGATTACACTTGGTATATAGATAATTCGTTACTCGACTGAGATTGTACATACGGACTGGGATTTTCTTATGATGATGAATGTAACATGGAATGATGCTTCTCATTACAAATTTTACAGCTATGAATGAACGGTTGGTCAAAACAGTAGCAAATGATTTTTCTACATAGAATGCATTTAAAATTAACCGAACTACCTTGATTATCCAGAATGGTTGATTCTTTTTGCTAGAGTCGCTGGAGACCTTAATAGTTTCAAGAGTTCGAAGTTTACCGTCTAAAAATGTAAGCAATGTCTCATATTTCGGAACTTCTGTGGATTCACTAATTGAATTTTCTGAATCTCTCCTTGTTACCTTATTTAATATATGAGAGATGATGAAAACAAGGTAGTCATTCCAGTGAACTACTGGCCGACCGAGATTCTCTAATGTATTGCGCGTTTGTGATGTTGTATCAAGGATACCTTTGATTTCATGTGCAGACTCAGTTGTCATATTTGGAAGATTAGTGATCACTTTTAGATATGAATTTACTAAAATTCGCGGATTTTGGTATCTCTTTACTAAGATGTCCCAAGCTGTCTTATAGTTTGCATTAGTTATTGCTAAATGATGCAAAAGTTTAACTGCCTCACCTGACTAGGAAGACTATAAGTAATGCAACTTCTCTACGTCAGAAAGCTTCACATTGTTATGAATAAGTGATTTCAAGGTATCACTAAAAGAAGTCCAATCTAAGAAGTTTCCGTCGAAATTTGGAAAATTAATCTTAGGCAATTTCCTGTGAAGTTTGTTCTAATTCCGTTTGTTGCGCGATAGGTATATTTTCTTGTAACAGATCATTTAACTTCAGTGTATGCATATTCTATGTCGGAAAATACATCTTTTGCATAATTATCCTCTTCTAAATCGTTTTCTGAAGCAGCATCATATATTATATTGGAACTCGTTCCGAAACGGTTGCTATCTAAGAACGAGTTTGGTGTAGTAGTAGTAGAAGTTTCGTTTAAGAATCACGAGTTCGAGGCTAAGGTTTAGCAAAACATTTTTTATTGCTACGATTGATGTTATGGAAATAAAAATTGAAAATAAACAGCTAGACAGCTTTCTTTCTTTGTGAGATCAAAACCCCGAGTTATTCATTCATTCATTCATTCATTCATTCATTCATTTTTATAACGGTGGTGATAGAATGATGCAATAGTGTAAGATATATATTGCAGATTAATGGTGGAAGAAAATCGAGTGATTTCTCATTTTAAAAATTCAGAGAAAATGAAGGGAAAAAGATTGGCATTGCTTGCAAACATTATAATCGATAATTTAAGCGATTCAGAAGATGACGAGGTACAGCGTGTGCAACAAGCAAAACGGAAACGAAAAATGTGGGTCCGAGAATATTATAAAGAAAGACAGGTTTGTCACATGTAACCATATTAACCATATAATACATATGCAGTTCCGTTCGTTTTGCAGGTTTCAGGAGCATATATGCACGTCGTAACACCTTTGGCAATTTCGGACCCAGATCTTTACCGAAATTATATGAGAATGACACCTGCTCAGTTTGAGGAATTAGGTAAGATTGTGGGACCTCACATAAACAAACAAATCTGCATCCGTTTGCCAATACCAGTCAATCAGCGCCTGGCAATTATATTAAGGTGGGCAATAAATTAACTTTATCATGTGTTTTAACTTTAATTTACAATATAATAATGGCATTATGTAGATATCTGGCTTCAGGCGAATCTCAGAAAAGCCTCAGCTATTATTATAAATGTTCACCTGCGTCCGTTCATAATATAATAATGGAAACAACAGGAGAAATATGGAACAATTTAAGGGAAACAGTATTTCCCCCTCTTAATTCCACTCGATTCAGAGAAATTGCAAATGGTTTCGAGAGGCGGTGGAATTTCCCACATTGTATAGGCGCTCTTGATGGAAAACATATATTGATCGAGGTAAAAAACAACTCATTAATGTAAATGTACGTTTTATATATTTATTATAGGCACCGCCGAAATCTGGATCGAAATATTTCAATTACAAGAAATCACACTCAATTGTGTTACTGGCAACATGTGACTGGAATTACACTTTTACAATGTGCGATATTGGGTCAACAGGTCGCCAAAGTGATGGGGGCATATTCCGAAATAGCGAGTTTGGACGGAAATTTTTCAATCAGGATTTGGAGTAAGCATTGACGTGTACTTTAGCTACACGATTTTCAATTATAATTTACTGGTTTTATTTGAAGTAATAACTTTTTAAATTGTGTTAAAAATCATTCAATATCTCCTTTTAACTAATATTTCAATATCTCCTTGCAGCCTGCCAGATCCTGAAAATATCTCAACAAATTTTGCAAATATGCCGTACGTATTTGTCGCTGATGACGCTTTTGCATTAACATGCAATATGATGAAGCCGTATAAAGGAGAAGTCAGCGAAACTCTGCAGAGCGTATTTAATTATCGTCTGTCAAGGGCACGGCGAATGATCGAAAATAGCTTTGGGATATTGTCCTCAAAGTGGAGAATTTTTAGAGGACCTATTAAGGCGCATGTAAAGTTAGTAGAAAGAATTGTGTCTTCCTGTGTTTGTCTTCATAACTGGCTCAGGCAAAACGAAGAACACAATGAATACATCACATCTGGCTTAATAGATGTAGAGCAGGACGACGGAACGATCAGAGAAGGTAATTGGCGGAGAGAAGAAACTTCTTTCAGAAGATTGATGCCCAGAAGCTACAATTCCAACCGGAGTGCTAAGGAAGTTCGCGAGAAATTCGCGAAATATTTTTCGACAGAAGGCAGTGTTTCTTGGCAGTGGAGTCATATGTAGAGTAAATGTTTTTTTTCAAACTTAACTGTTTTTTATCATACTTGACTGGTTTTTTTTCAAATTTATCTGTTTTTTTTTTCAAACTTTAATGTTTTTTTTTCAAACTTTAATTCAAGTGATATTGTAAAATAATATAAAAAATACAAAATAATTAAAATTACATTTTATATTTTTTATTAACATCTTGTAATATTTTGAGGATGTCCCGCTCGGCTTCATCCCTAGCATCATCGTTGGGTAGAAGTTTCAGCTTGAGGGCCACAAATTCCCCGAAGCACTCTTCTGGCGTTTTCTCCCTCTCTGCCTCTTTTTCTAAAGCATGGATTGCTCTTTGAGCGATCCTTAGCTTTGCAGCTGTTGTATCACTTTTGGTTTCTGTAAAAAGTTAAATTCATTAAACATTTTAAAATATTTTTTTATATTTATTTGTATTACCTTCCACAGTTGAAATAGATGGCGATGGCGATGGCGAAGGCGATGGCCGAAATCTTTTCTCCGTTAATGTTGAGAATGAGCTGAATTTAATAAAAGAAATTCAGTTGATTTTGTTTAACTTAATAATTGAAATATTTACCTTGACGAGAACTTGCTATCGTCTAAAAATGCTAGCAAATGGGCGTACTTATATTCTTTTTTTGCTGCTGAGCCACTTGGCAAAGGCTTTTTTGACCTTAAGTATGACGCTTTTATTACCTCCCACCTTCTTTTTATATCCTCTGAGGAGATGCCAAAGTTTTGACTGATATCAGACCACAATCTTGGTCGTTTTATTCTGTTTTTATACGCGGGATTTGTGCAGTCCCAAAGAGCTGGTCGATCTCGAATTGCTTCAATTATTTCTTCTAAAAATTAAGTTTTAGATTTATTTGAAGTTGGTAGAAAATGAACACCTATGGAAAAAAGTTGGTCTACAAAATTGTTGCCATCTAATAGAGGAGGAGAACTGCATCATTAGTTTTTCGATTGAATCAAATTTACTCGAGTCATAGCCAAGGTCAAGGTTGGTGTTTCACGCTCTCACTGGACAGTTGTCAGCTGATTACAGATGCTCCTCGTCTACCACTCGGCCAGACCAATTTTATCAGCAAAACTTATTTGCATTATTACCATCAGAGACCCTTTCTTTTTTTATAGCAGGGCGAGACATTTGTTGCGCCAATTCTTCCTCCAAATACTCTTCGTTTTCGAACTCCATTTCTGTTGGTCTCACGACGACGTCTGATAAAACTTGAATATCTAGTATTAGAAAAATTATATTAAACGCCTTAAAAATCGGCTACGTAGGTCGAGTGAAATAGATATATACTTACATTTATTTTTCAACATTTCCTATGAAGACTTCAGAATTTATTTCTTGAATATTTGACAGCAACAAACTTGCTTCAAATATTTTTATTTTGTGTGCGTGTAAACAATTATAATCGTACACGCTTGTGGTTATATGTATGAGTTTACTGCCATAATAGCAAAATTTACTGCCATAAAATATACTTCTGGCTAGAACTTTTTATGGCTAATTATGGCAGTAAAAATTTCCCCTTCATAGGGGAATTTGACATTTAACTCAGTAAAATTTTGCTGGATTATGTTTTGTCCTATTTTCAGATAAGGGGAAACTACTTACTCTGTTTTCTAGCAATGTTCGAGTAATGTAAATCAGCCATAAGACATTCTATCTATAACAAAAAAAAACATGTTAATACTAAGGCCAATAAAAAGATTGTTTAAAAAAAAAGATTGTTTAAAAAAAAAGATTGTTTGTTTTCAAAATTTTGATTCAAAGTATTCTTTTAAACGTCAATTATTAAATAAACACACATCACAATCACACATTTACACTGATTTTCTTACTCCAAGTATTAGCGCCAATAACAAGCAATCAGTAGCTGAAGAAACGAGCATAGCGGATGGCAATGATTTAAATTTATTAAAAAAAGTTTGCACTTTACATGGAAAGCCTTCGTTAGCTAGAAATCATTTTACAGAATTTCCAAGTAGAACACATTTTAAAAGAATTGAGTGAAGATTATAAGTGGTCACTTTGGGTCAAGAATTTTCAAGTTCATGTTTTGCACTTGTGGAGAGACAGTTCCAAAATAATATCGACAGCTTTGGCTGTATTAATACGGAATACAGGTTTATTAAATGTTTGCAATATTTTGGTTATTTAGAAGATCCCATATAATTTTTTTTAAATAACGAATTGGTCCTAGTTTTAAGAAACGGAAATCCATTTTTAATGATAATGAATGCTCAAGTATATTGATGCAAATCGAGTTCCAATTCAAAAAATTCTCCGAGATTCTAAACGTTTTATATGAAATAATAAAGAATATGGAACAAATTTCAATTGAAAATTTAACTCATTTAATCAATGGAGAAAAGTGGAGTAAAATGAAAGCAAAGTATTCTGGACAAATTCTACCACCAATATTTTTATATAATGACGACTCCCATATTGATGATGCTTTAAGATCGCACGCAGGAAAAAAAATCATTATCAGCCTTTTATTACAGCTTCGCTTCATTACCTAGTTATTGCCTTTCATCGCTTCAAAATATTTTTTTAGCTGTGTCTGTTAAATTAAAATACGTAAAGGAATTACAAATGCATTTGGTCTTACATCCTCTAGTTGAAGTTTTAAAGAAACTAGAGAGTGACAGTGTAACTATTGAAATAAATACTGGTACGCAAAGCTTAGGTTTACTATTAGGAGATAATTTAGGACTAAATTCGAAATTAAGCTTTAGTCAATCGTTCGGTTCATATTTCTTTTAAGAATCATTTTTGTAAATAATTTTGTTAAGATAGATGTAGAGCAGGACGACGGAACGATCAGAGAAGGTAATTGGCGGAGAGAAGAAACTTCTTTCAGAAGATTGATGCCCAGAAGCTACAATTCCAACCGGAGTGCTAAGGAAGTTCGCGAGAAATTCGCGAAATATTTTTCGACAGAAGGCAGTGTTTCTTGGCAGTGGAGTCATATGTAGAGTAAATGTTTTTTTTCAAACTTAACTGTTTTTTATCATACTTGACTGGTTTTTTTTCAAATTTATCTGTTTTTTTTTTCAAACTTTAATGTTTTTTTTTTCAAACTTTAATTCAAGTGATATTGTAAAATAATATAAAAAATACAAAATAATTAAAATTACATTTTATATTTTTTATTAACATCTTGTAATATTTTGAGGATGTCCCGCTCGGCTTCATCCCTAGCATCATCGTTGGGTAGAAGTTTCAGCTTGAGGGCCACAAATTCCCCGAAGCACTCTTCTGGCGTTTTCTCCCTCTCTGCCTCTTTTTCTAAAGCATGGATTGCTCTTTGAGCGATCCTTAGCTTTGCAGCTGTTGTATCACTTTTGGTTTCTGTAAAAAGTTAAATTCATTAAACATTTTAAAATATTTTTTTATATTTATTTGTATTACCTTCCACAGTTGAAATAGATGGCGATGGCGATGGCGAAGGCGATGGCCGAAATCTTTTCTCCGTTAATGTTGAGAATGAGCTGAATTTAATAAAAGAAATTCAGTTGATTTTGTTTAACTTAATAATTGAAATATTTACCTTGACGAGAACTTGCTATCGTCTAAAAATGCTAGCAAATGGGCGTACTTATATTCTTTTTTTGCTGCTGAGCCACTTGGCAAAGGCTTTTTTGACCTTAAGTATGACGCTTTTATTACCTCCCACCTTCTTTTTATATCCTCTGAGGAGATGCCAAAGTTTTGACTGATATCAGACCACAATCTTGGTCGTTTTATTCTGTTTTTATACGCGGGATTTGTGCAGTCCCAAAGAGCTGGTCGATCTCGAATTGCTTCAATTATTTCTTCTAAAAATTAAGTTTTAGATTTATTTGAAGTTGGTAGAAAATGAACACCTATGGAAAAAAGTTGGTCTACAAAATTGTTGCCATCTAATAGAGGAGGAGAACTGCATCATTAGTTTTTCGATTGAATCAAATTTACTCGAGTCATAGCCAAGGTCAAGGTTGGTGTTTCACGCTCTCACTGGACAGTTGTCAGCTGATTACAGATGCTCCTCGTCTACCACTCGGCCAGACCAATTTTATCAGCAAAACTTATTTGCATTATTACCATCAGAGACCCTTTCTTTTTTTATAGCAGGGCGAGACATTTGTTGCGCCAATTCTTCCTCCAAATACTCTTCGTTTTCGAACTCCATTTCTGTTGGTCTCACGACGACGTCTGATAAAACTTGAATATCTAGTATTAGAAAAATTATATTAAACGCCTTAAAAATCGGCTACGTAGGTCGAGTGAAATAGATATATACTTACATTTATTTTTCAACATTTCCTATGAAGACTTCAGAATTTATTTCTTGAATATTTGACAGCAACAAACTTGCTTCAAATATTTTTATTTTGTGTGCGTGTAAACAATTATAATCGTACACGCTTGTGGTTATATGTATGAGTTTACTGCCATAATAGCAAAATTTACTGCCATAAAATATACTTCTGGCTAGAACTTTTTATGGCTAATTATGGCAGTAAAAATTTCCCCTTCATAGGGGAATTTGACATTTAACTCAGTAAAATTTTGCTGGATTATGTTTTGTCCTATTTTCAGATAAGGGGAAACTACTTACTCTGTTTTCTAGCAATGTTCGAGTAATGTAAATCAGCCATAAGACATTCTATCTATAACAAAAAAAAACATGTTAATACTAAGGCCAATAAAAAGATTGTTTAAAAAAAAAGATTGTTTAAAAAAAAAGATTGTTTGTTTTCAAAATTTTGATTCAAAGTATTCTTTTAAACGTCAATTATTAAATAAACACACATCACAATCACACATTTACACTGATTTTCTTACTCCAAGTATTAGCGCCAATAACAAGCAATCAGTAGCTGAAGAAACGAGCATAGCGGATGGCAATGATTTAAATTTATTAAAAAAAGTTTGCACTTTACATGGAAAGCCTTCGTTAGCTAGAAATCATTTTACAGAATTTCCAAGTAGAACACATTTTAAAAGAATTGAGTGAAGATTATAAGTGGTCACTTTGGGTCAAGAATTTTCAAGTTCATGTTTTGCACTTGTGGAGAGACAGTTCCAAAATAATATCGACAGCTTTGGCTGTATTAATACGGAATACAGGTTTATTAAATGTTTGCAATATTTTGGTTATTTAGAAGATCCCATATAATTTTTTTTAAATAACGAATTGGTCCTAGTTTTAAGAAACGGAAATCCATTTTTAATGATAATGAATGCTCAAGTATATTGATGCAAATCGAGTTCCAATTCAAAAAATTCTCCGAGATTCTAAACGTTTTATATGAAATAATAAAGAATATGGAACAAATTTCAATTGAAAATTTAACTCATTTAATCAATGGAGAAAAGTGGAGTAAAATGAAAGCAAAGTATTCTGGACAAATTCTACCACCAATATTTTTATATAATGACGACTCCCATATTGATGATGCTTTAAGATCGCACGCAGGAAAAAAAATCATTATCAGCCTTTTATTACAGCTTCGCTTCATTACCTAGTTATTGCCTTTCATCGCTTCAAAATATTTTTTTAGCTGTGTCTGTTAAATTAAAATACGTAAAGGAATTACAAATGCATTTGGTCTTACATCCTCTAGTTGAAGTTTTAAAGAAACTAGAGAGTGACAGTGTAACTATTGAAATAAATACTGGTACGCAAAGCTTAGGTTTACTATTAGGAGATAATTTAGGACTAAATTCGAAATTAAGCTTTAGTCAATCGTTCGGTTCATATTTCTTTTAAGAATCATTTTTGTAAATAATTTTGTTAAGATAGGTGTAAAAATTTGATTACAGTTGTAAAGATATGAAAACGAGTTTAAGATTATTAGAAAACCATTTTTCTGAATGAATAGCAGTTTAGGACAAAGGAACGATTCAAATGTAACTTTTATCAATTTTATATAAAACACTGCAAATATTTTAGAATGATAAAACTAAATTGAAGCTATCACATATTGGTGAGAGAGTCTGTTTCATGACTTTTGTAGTATTTGTCTGTATACTTTTAATCACCGTTTTTTTTTTATGTCAATAGCTCAGATTAGATTCAAACAAGGCTCCACTGATCAATACAGTTTTGGAATGCATTTTAACCGTTATATGATTTGTGAAAGTTTTTTCTTTAAATGACAAAATTACTACTAATAAATGCATGTAACAAAAACGTGTAAAAAGAGATAATTTTTCATTTTTCATTGTCTAAATATTGTCAAAATATTTTGCTGGTATGTAATGTAGTATTTGTATAATTTTCATCTGATATTCTATCGTGTTTTATCGTAAACCATCTGAAATTTGAATTCGGAATATTTCATTTTTGTCAAATAATACAATAATGCAAAAACTTAAAAAAAAACTGAAAACTGTAAACTATTACAAAATCATTTAAACATCAACTAACTAAAAATATTAATAAAATCAAAAACACACTACTTTTAATTTTGGAATTATGTGGGCCTCTATCATCCGAGCGTCCAGCCGCACGCAGAATGTCACATAATGTCAAATTTGTACACACCATATCGTTCAGGTGACAGAAGCGTTGTCATTTCCCCAGCACATCGTGGGCACATTTTACGCTACAGTCTGTTAGCGCAGTGTCCCGCTGAGCTTAATAGCTTTTACGTTTAGCGTAGTTTAATTCTTAAAGAGCTTTCAAAAGTGACATTTCGAATAGAAGTGCACACCAACCGTTCAGTTGCTATCCCTACTTTTTCAATCATGTGATTTGTGCCTTATAGCATATCGGTGTGTACATCTGAACGCATGGCATGTCTTTTATAAAATGTACGGGAAGTTATTGAATATTCTGCCGTGCGTTCACACTTCTTCTTCTTCGTCTATCGGTTATTATCTAGACCTATGGGCTCAATACGCGAGCTGGAGTTCTTTCACAATAGCATAACATTATGGGGTATGTTGATTGCCATGTCCGGCTATCTTTTGGTTGTAGTTGATATTGTTTTATATATGTAGTTGAAATTTATTTTGTATTTGTAGTTTATTTTGCTTTATAAATTGTAGTTGAAACTTGTTATATAATTACTATTGTATTATGTATTATAACTGTGATTGTTATTTGTTAGATTACATGTAGGTCGACGGAACACAAGCAGGTTTCATGCATATGAAAATACCGTTACCGACGCCCAGCTTAATTTACTGTTACAGTAGATGAATCCAGTGTTGAGCAAAATTTTGATTACGAACACTGTACACTAAACACCGAATACTAAAAATATATCCGAGGGATTGCAAATCCGATGATGCATTAAAGGCATCACCAGGGAGAAAGAACCTCACGGAAAACCCCTAATCTGGTCCAATCGTCGAAGCGAGCGGATTTGGTAAAACGTCCGACCGCATTTAGGTACAACTAGGAACTGGCGTTCACACTACTGGATGCACCGAGACACTACAACGGTGCGTTCACATTTTTAGGAGCTGAACGCTGTGGAGTGCTTGGATATGCTGGACAAATGACAAAAATTTGGTCACCATGCGTGCGTTTAGATATCACACATCGATGTGTTTTTATGCGCTGTGATGTGCACATCACATGACTTGGAAAAGTGGGAATGCACACCGCACTCCGATTTAGAAACTGAGCGGTTGTTGTGCACTTCGATTCGAAATGTCACTTTTGAAAGTTCAAATTTTGATAAAACCACGTTAAGCATCAAAACTACTAAACGCACCAAGACACTACGCTAACAGACCGTAGTTAAAACTGTACATACTGGAGTGCAAATTTTTGGCAGTAGAACGCTTTGGTGTGCTTTGAAGTGCTGAGGAAATGACAACGCCTCGGTTAGCTGAACGACATAGTATGTTAAAGTGTGACATAATGTGACATTCTGTGTGCAGCTGAAAGCACGGCATGCGGTTTAAAAATGCGACATTATGTGACGTTCGGCGAGCGGCTGAACGCACGGCTGATGGATAAAATAACAGACTTTGGCAGCGGCATAGAGTGAAGGGCAGAGGAGCACAGATTTCAGGGGCGGTAGGGAACTACCGAGCTAGATAATCTTGTCAGCAGCATCAAGCCATGGTCATTAGATTAGATAACTGTATTGCCATCGGCACTACTTATTCAGACTTTCAAGGACGTGTAGTTCAAAATAGAGTAAGAATTGATCTAAACAAATATATTTATACTTATGTGAAGTTAAATAAAAGTTTTAGGCTAAATTTAATCCACATTAAAACAAAAATCAGTTAGAACAAAGCAGATCAGCCGGCCAGACGTCAGCAGGGACAGGAGCTATTAAGCCAGACATTCATCCAATGAAGCGCGAGCAGTCAGCCGACAAATGTGATGTCCAGTAGCGTGGCGTTATCGGAATCGCCAGACATGTGTGGTGTCATCAGATAGACTGCGCGGCCGCCCCTTGTCTAAATCCCCCAAGGTCAAATTGTTCATCCTCCGACTGATATCCATCCGACTAATCCCAAGTTCAAATTTAGCCTCCAAGGGCAGACACGGAATCCCCAAGCACACAAAAGGGAGAGTGGGCCAAACGATGGCATGACCAAAGCTTTCTACCAATAGGAGTAAATAACCTACTCTGGATCTATACAATGAAACAACATCAGGAAAAGGTGCAGATTATAAAGCTTAACTTGAACAAACTTGACATGTTTTAAAATAAGAAATATCCGAGTGAACTTAATTGATCCCTGAGATACACTAGAACCACTGGAAGAAATAAGTACTGGAAATTGTTTGAAAGTATGGCTAATGGTCCATTGCGTAAGTATAGCACATGTAAATCAGCTTTGCCGAGAGAGAAGAAAAGCTAAAATATATTTAATTTCCACGTAAGGTAATCTATGATTAACGGTATCAAAAGCCTTAGAAATAACCTAGAAGACAGTGGCGGATCCAGCAAGGGGGTGCGAGCGCCCCACCCTGAATGCCCATGAAAAAAAATAATTGCATTATATCTTCTGAATTATTCCTAACAAAATGATTCACTGCGCACTAAATCTATTCTACAGCACCTTTTGTAAAAAATATAAAAATTTCTGGAAGCGTTCAATTTGATACATTTAAGAACGCAGGCCATACGGCTAGCAGCTCTGCCTTCGCTCCACTTTAGGTCGTGGCTAATACCTGTAAAATTCTCGTACATGAGCGGGAATTTTCTCTGGGTGTTTGAAGCAGGACGCAGCTTATTCGGAGAGGGGTGATGGATGGTTTGTTTTAATTGAAAACAGCTGCCAGAGGGAATATTGATGAAAGCACCTTAGAACTTGGTGACATTCTGAATTTTCGGAAGAATGCACGAACACATTCCTTATTCTCATAGCAGGTCTCAACAACAGCATAATCGCTTTCGGTTTAACGATAAGTTCAATCAAGTAATAGAAACCAGCCAAAGAATCTTGGCAAGCTGCAAAGACAGCAAAGGTTTCTGGTCGCCGGTCAATACCATCATAAACAACTTCAGAAATTCCTCTATACCTTACCTACATAATAATAGTGAGGTGGTTGTAACTCCCTGGATAAAGCTAATATTATGGCTGCTGGATTTGCTTCAGATTCTCTGTACAAGAGCTAATACACATCTGTAGGAGAGATGTTTTCATGTTCTCTAAGGGGATCAACGTCTCTAAACCCGCAGGTCCTGATGGTTTCTCCCCCCTGTTAATTAAAACCTGTGCCTCATCGTTGATAAACCTTTGCACAAACTATTCTACTTGTCTTATTCGACATGAAAATTTCCAACTGGTTGGAAACTAGCTCGCGTACACGCTGCACCCTAGAAAGTAGAGGAAAGCGATGTCTCAAATTATCAACCAACTTCGATTCTAATGGTTTTGGATCTACTATTAACTCCAAATTAATGAATTAACTAGAAAAAAACCACACATCAATGATCGCCAATATGGCATCCGTTCTAATGAATATTCTAGTCTGATCCCTTATACAATATTCCTGTAAGCAGGACTCACGCTGAAACTGCCCACATCCTCTTACCCTTCCAATTACTGTCGGCCATACAGTAAAATTCCGTGATGCATCTTCTGTCTTTATTCCAGCATACAATATGCGAAAGTTTAAAGGAGATATACATCAGCACCTCCGCCACTCTCCTTACGAACCCTAATTCCTTTCCCTATTTCTTTTCTGTCATGCTGTGGTTTGAATCATAGGGTATTACCTAAGCTTGGCTTAATAATATAAAACAAAAAGACAAACTTTCTTAACTTTAGTAGAGTTAAAGTCCGTAACGCTTTAGGTCCTGTACTTTGCAAAGTTACAATATATGACGAATCCGTTAATTTAAACAAAATTTATTTCCCTATTTTTACTAACTAAAATGTATGATTTGGAGGTTTTACAATTCCACCATTTACACACCAAAAGAAAATAAATAACGTAACACCTCGTTTGACTTTCGCGAGTGGCAAAAGTTGAACATTGAGCAACTTTCTTCTTTTAGAGTTCTAACTTATCTGTTAGTCCCAAATCTTTTAAATGATATATTTGTGCATTTCATATTTGCGAATGGTGGCGAGTACCTTCGAACTTTCGAACTCTTCACAGCTTATACCGTTTCTAAACCTTATTTGCGCCCACCTCCCTCGCAAGAACCCTGGATGCGGCCCTGCTAGAAAAACGAGTACTGTCAATTCAGATATAAATAATACAAAATTTTTAGATGCATGATTTTCTTAATTACTTTAGAGAGAAAGTGTAAATTACATATTGGCCAGAACTCTCTAACCTTAACGGTCTTACATGGGATAGGAAAACTTGAAGTAGTTAAACATCTTAACAAATTTAGAATTGTGTCAGCACAAGTTTCAAATCTCTGTATTACTGTAAAAATACAGAGAGGTAACTGAAGTTAAACTTAAAAGTTTGAAAGGTCACCATTTTGTGGATAAAGGGAGAATTAGTAAAAAAATTCTTTTATATTCTTGAATTAGCCTATATTTTCTAAACAACTCACCCTAAAATGATCATTTAAACTGTTTTTCATTTAATTACTATTTAAAAAAAGATAATTCTTAATTTAGTCAATTTTTCATATCGGATTTACGAAACTGTTTCTAAAATGCAATCCTTTTCAATGCATCTTAGCAAACAGACAAGAAATATATAACTAGCTCCAATGTTAAAATATATTGCGTCTTATATGTATGTAAGTTTTCACCTGCAAAGATATACTTTTAGATTTCGTTTCGTGAAGAAAAATTAATTTTCTGATTTCATAATCCCCAATAGGAAACCTCGCATCAAAAAGAATAATTTGAAAAAAGATCTCCGAATTTCCACTATAATGTCAAAATCCTTTCATTTTGTTCGTTTATATCTCCTAAATCGCATAATTCTGAATTACTTTGGAGGCATCATGAAACCATGGTCTCAAGGGGCTCGTATATCTCACCACGGCACCCTAAGGGCGAGGGCTGATGGACATGAACCAACCGGTGAAAATGAAAGTTCGTAATTTTCGATTATGCAAGGGAAGCTCTACACATTTACATTTCAAAATGAAGTATGTCTTGTATTATGGCTAAGGAACACCAGAAGTGAGTCGGCTCTTTTTTACCATGAGGGAGTAGCTTCAATTCACAGTTCTATGTAAAAGACATATATGCATATGTATATATCATGTTCGGATGATATTCTTCTTTGAATCCCATGTGGGGATCCCCTTTTAGTTATTATCCCAAAAGGATTCAATTCTTATTAGAAAATCCATTTCAATAAGGCATCAGAAATGCATGATTATGGACCCTCTAGCCCAGTCGTAGCTTCGGGAGAATGTGATTGAGGATTTGAGGACCCATTTTATTGTGGAAGTCACTAGGCAGTACCTACTGTGATTTCTAAAAATATGTCTGTTAACACTTATCAGTATGTATGTAGGAAATTATTTGGAGTTTATTTTATTATGTTTTGTCTAATAATCGAATAAAGGCTCCCTGAAGAAGGTGTGAAGTGTAAGTATAAGTAGGGTTATGTTCTTCGATAAACAGAAGCAGAATAGATCTGATTTTGAGATAAAGACACCCTTTTCAAATCTCAATTATCTTCAAGTCCTGAAACACAATAGAATTCCAGATATAAAGTAAGTTACTATGCCTTCTAAGGAGTAAGCTTTTAATTAAACTTTCGGGCTTATTTGTCATTTATCAAATCTACCTACGTACCTATGTATATCAGTTTTCTAATTTTCCTAGCCAAATAAGTGATAAACATTACACTAGTCCTCCGGGCACTCTAATAGTTCCCGGTAACTATCAAATGCTAAAGAACGTATCAGCTTACTGTCTAATAATTCGTGGCGAATTTCTAATAAGATTTCCTTGTCATTACAACAATGTTGGCATTGCCGAAGGGTTAGCATCTGATGAATGTATAGACATACTGTATATGTAGCAGCCAGCAAACAACAGACCAAAAGTAGTTTAATTGACGATTTTACTTATTATTCTGATAACAGATTACTGAAGAATGGCAATAACATACATAACTGAAATATGTGGGAGAAGGCCGCTTACACAAATGGATTTCTCTCTATATTGCTCAGAGATTTATCGTAATTGCACATATGGATAGCGCTTAAGCGAATCGCGTCTTTTGATATGTAGTCGCGTCTTTTGATATGTAGTTAATTATGGAACCCGAAGGCTTATTGATATAAATTGTTTGCTGTCTAGCTCTCAGGTAATGGCCTACACATAGAATTTACAATAATTCCTCGTGATATTTTTTACTGATTAGAAACGTTTACAAACTGATGATTTCGCGTTTTTTTCCTGATCGAGTACTACGATGCCAATATTGGTCATGTTTTTGAGATAAATGGACTTCCTTCAATTGAAAAGTACTGCTTCATAACCAAAAGCTGCACTTGTTTTACTTGTCAACAAAGAAACAAAGATTTCATGATGCGGAATCTTTTCTTTTTGAAATTAAATGCTAATTTTTCATTCAAAAGTTTTCCGTGAATTAAAAAAAGAACAAGATTTTCCTCAGTGTAGTATAAATAAAAAATTCCAAATTAGAATTTCTGCATATTTGATATCTCGAAAGCTATACTAAACCGTTTTAAGGCCTAGCAATTTTTATGCAAATTGGTGGTTTTGGTTAATTATTCCTTTCTGCTGGTGCAAAATATTTCTTTTCCTGCTGAAAATTGTTGTTGCCATGTGCTATTCTAAACCTGTGATTGGCATTTGTTCAGCGATCACCTCACTGGGATTCTTTAAAGTCGTAATTCAGAAACTAATATACTATTCCGAAAAAGAGGGAAAAAATAAAAAGTTCTAACGACCTATAACGTACAGGAGGGGAGCAACATTAACAATCGCAGTACTGGTAGAGCACAAACTAGCAAAGTTAACTTAACAACAAGTTATACCCTCGGCAGACAGGCAAAATCAATGATCATTCGTCCGTAATTGAATTTTTCAAAAATCGGTTTACCATTGAATTTGAACTTTAATTATTCTGTCAATTACATATAAAATTTCACAGGACTTTCGTTTTAATTTACAAAATCTTGGGTAACTGGATTTTTGAAAAAACCAATTACGAATGAATTATCATTGATGTTGTCCGTCTAGCTAGGGTATTAAGCAGGCGAGATTTCCGAGTGTTTTACATTTAAAATGTACACGACAAGAAAAGGAAGAAAACAAACAAAATAAAGTCAAACCCTTTTTAAAACTTTTATGAATAATGACGAAAAATGTGAAAGCGCAAATTGCATGCAACGAAACAGAATGGCAAATGATTCATTTTCGTAAATAAATGAGAAGGAGTGCAGTGGCCCCCGCTATAGCTCTAACAAACTCAAAAATTTTACTCTACTCAAATAAAATCAAAAAATATAACCACAAAAAAAAACAATCTTTTTAAAAAAGACTGCTTCTAAATCCACACTAAAAAATAGAAAATAATTTCTTCCTTCACAAAAGTTCTTAGAGTTTGTCTTGATTTCATATTTTAATTAAATATTGAAATTATATTAACACTTATTTGTGTATAAAATTTTAAAATTTCAAGGTAGAAAAACAAAGCAAAGTCTGAGCAACCTGATGTTTTCAAAAAATGTGTATGTTTGTATTTAATGGAATATATCATCTGTATATTGGAAAGTCGTAAAAGCATAGTTTATGATTTTAGTAAATCAAATTTTAAGCCTTCAAAATTAAAACTGTATGGTAGAAGTTTTTTTCTTTGCTTTGTTTCATTGATGTTCCAATTAAATGATATAAAATTCATATTACTAGGTATTGTATAATAATTATCGGTACCTAATTAAACCTGAAGGAAAAACGTATATGCCAAAATAAATTTTGTTAAAATTAATTAGTAGCACGTACGGTTTTCTAAAGGAGATCCAATAAATAAATATTAATGTTATTTTATGGTATCAGATAACTCAATGAATTCGAATAGGCTATATAAATTGTTAATAGAATCATACTGCATATACCACTACTCTTCTTCAATCAATTAATAACATTTTTTTCAAAAATTTATTAATTTATTTTAGTCTAAATAAAGCCTGAAAATATGTTTTATCCTGCTTAGACAAAAAAGGCGGTAAATCTTTTATGTTCTTTATTTTTTTTCTTCGATGGATGGAAGATAGTATTTTTAGAGTTCGACAACCTTTTTCTGGTCTCATTAAGAAGTTCGCTTTAATGATACGATTAATCTCCCGACTGAAATTTTATATTTCAGCTTAAAGAGATCACCTGTTCTATAAAATAAAATCGTCAGTTTTGAAAACGGAACGCTCTGCAAATTAAGCTTAGTTGTTCTTGTAGCATAACATTTAAAACCAGATGAGTTTATTTCGATTACTCGTAAAATCACATTTCAATATTTCATGTTGCTTAAAATCCTGAGCAATGATAGTGGGCTGTGATTTCTGTATGCTTCAAATATTTGCCTATCACTGTAACATTGTGAACGCTTTTCATTTCCTAGATTTGCGATTTGAGTAACAGACTTGTTTTGTTTGTTGTCATTCAAAAGTTGCAATATAGCTGTCGAGGTTATTCTGTTTTGATGGAAGTATATATTCGCCACGTGAGCCATTGAGTATAATTTCTATCAATAACTTTTTAAGAACTGATACTAAATCATTCCCTGAACGGCCGCAAGTACTTTTGTCCACACGGCGCAATATGTTATGTTTTCTTGAATTTGGTAAAATAATATAGCAGTTAGATTATACGATCAATTTTTGTTTATAATAAAACATCGAAGCAAATACCTTTGGTAAATTGAAGACACTCAGCAAAGTATATCATATAACAATAGAATTGTAGTCAATGTTCGGTCCATCAACTTTTTTTTTCACTTTTTAGTAAAATCTTAAGGAAGTATATTCATCTTAAATATATATGTATTCAATATATCACTGTTCAAGTACATATTCACATTCCATTCCGTTTTCTGGAAGTTGTTTCCAATTCCGCCATTTACTTTACACACAAGGGGTAGAAAAAGCAACTTTAGTCTCATCAACTTTCACTTTTCCCGTGCATACACCCAATTCCCATATTATTTACTCTATAGTTGGACATGGATTACTTGTCCCTTACATGCGCAACGTTATTTGGTATCCAAAGTGTCCATATACTACTTATCCATCTGATAGCCTGATTCTTTCAGAAAGTCAATGTTAAGGTTAAAGAAGTTGGTACTAGTTAGTCGGCTTCCAGAGTAGGAAGAGTAACGTCATGTTTACCGTGTCTGTCGCACATTATGGATTTCGAACAACATGTAAATATTACATTTCGTTTTAGTTGGAAAAAAGTCCCAAAGAAGCTCATAAATAGTTAAAATCCGTATATAGAGATAATGAGCTGACTCTGAAGACTGTCAATAAATGATTTGAGCGATTTAAAAGTAAAAATGAGTGGGTTGAAGACGAGCAATGGGCGGGACGTCCTTGGCCCTCAAAAGCACACGAAAACATGCAAAAACTGGCAAAACGGATTCGTTCAAACAGGCGATTGTCTATTCCAGAGGCTGGAGTAGAACGGAACATGTTGCCTGGGTCCGTAATAAGCCCGAAAAATGGTTCAATAGCTTACTCTTTCATCAAGATGACGCTCCGTGCCACACCTCTCTCTTGATAGGCGAGTTCTTTGCAAAAAAATTAAATCCTGTCTGTCCTCATCCACCGTAACTCTCCGAATTTTGACGACTTTTGGCTCTTACCAAAAATAAAAACTGCACTAGAAGAAAAATGTTTGATACCTTTTTCGACATTTAGAGGGTCACGACAGAGCAGCTGAAGGCCGTTCCGAACGAACCTTTCCAGAAATGCTTCCAATCATGGAATCAACTTTGGGATAAGTGTATCGCTAGCCAAGGAGAGTACCTACTTTAAAAGAGAATAATTCGAATTTGATGTAAACTGATTATTTTTTTGTAATCAAACCATTCACCGTATTTTTTTTATCACACCTCGTAATAGTAATTAGTTTCTTTCTTATTTCCACTTTAAGTTTTAAAATTTTTTAATCGCTCCCCCATAGAGCAAATGTCTGGATCCGCCCTTGAAGGAGCGGAGTTTTCAAGTTTTACTGTCACAAAATGCTTCCGCGCTTTTGTGAAATATTGACAATGTTTGGTCACATGTTGTTGCTATAAACCTATGATATTTTAATAGCACGTGTTTCTGTTTACATTCGTTTTGCTATGAAGAGATTAAGTTGGAGAACTCATGCTAGATTCTCTGATATTTTCGGGAAAAATGAGAATTTTATTTGAGAGGAACTTTACATCTCTTTCAGCATCTTGGCCAAAGCTTAATTTATTTTTTTCTTAATAATGGAAAGTACTGTAGGCCGAAGTACATTATTATGAATAGTTTGATAGGATTTTGAGGGATTCAATAAGATATTGTCGTTCGGGTAATCCTACGTTCTCTCGATTTTAGTTTTCAACTCGTTGTCTCAGTTGCACTACAATAATGCATAGCCATGTTCTTGACGATAGTATATGAAATTACTTGTTTCATTCTAAAAAACACCAAATTTCCAATTTTTCTCTATTGCTTCCTATCTTCTTATTAGGTTAACTTTGCCCTGGGTATGATACACCATTGTTGTTCGTTTCTCCTCCAACTCGAAGCAAAAAGATATTTTCAGTAGGCGCTATGGCTTCCAGTTATGTTATCTGCAGTGCTTTTCCTCATGAAGTCCAATATATTTACGTCAACTTTCTTTGATTTCACAGAGTACTCTGTCAAAAAAAGTAAGATAATTCAAAATCAGTTTAATTTCCCCAAATCAATGGAACATTCAATAAATTTCGGTATTTGGTACCAGAAAACCTATATAGCAGATACGTAACATTCCTGAAATGTTAAGCTTTCTCGGATATAAGGAAAAGAACATTCAATAAATTAGGCATTATTCTACATTTCTTATCGAACACTTACAAATTTATTTTGTTAATATAATTCGCACATTGTTTTCGAAGCAAGTCATATATTGTTTTTGACTATTTTATTTGAGCGTTCCCATCGCCCCAGCTCTAATTTCTATACTATATGTTTTAATGAAAAAACTCATATGGTAGTATGATGGCAATGGCCTATGAGAAATTAGCTTTTTTGTTCAGTCTTATGTTTTTTAAATGTATAGCTATAAACTAGTACCTATTTCCTGAATTTTAGGGAATGTTCTCTACACTTTAGGGGAAAAGTAAACAAAAATTTTGAAAATTCCTTACATTTTAGGAAATATTTCCAACATTTTTGGAAAAATAAAATTGAAAATTCCCTTCATTCCGTATTTTAGGGAAAAACCATCCCTGCATTTTAGGGATAAAAACATAATCCACGTTTTCCAAGGTGTAGGTTTCCCTAATCTTATCGAAAATGCCTAAGCACAAATGGATGCCACTCTCTTTAGGGAAATTTTTTCTACTGTGCAGTCATCTACTTCATCAGGCATTAAAACTGAGCAAACTGGAGAAAATTGTTTCAATAAGAAACCTGCTAATTTTTTCTTGAATTGCTTTATATATTTCTGTATCTGAATTCAACTGCATAATCTATAGATATTGTTAATTTTACTTTTAATTAAATTACTCTTTCCATTTACAGAAGTGCTTTGTATGAATATAATATAATGTTACATTCATGTTTTTCTTGCGCACCCATAGTCGCTGCACTCACATATCGCATGTCACATAGAAAAGTGATTTAACTAAAAACAAAATCAACTTTTCAGGAGAGCGAAAAACGAAACACTATAGAATTAATTCTAGTTTAACGTAATAATTGTTTGCTGAACTCTTGAATTTGTTAGTAAATTTATTTCTGAAGATTTATATAAAAGAATTTTTAAATTTTTGTTTCCGCAGTTGGCAAAAATAGCTGTTAATCCCGGATCCTCCTAAGTTGTGTCGCTTTTCTTTATTACTAAATAAATATTTTTACACGTTTTTGTTTTTTGAAGTGGAACAACTTAAAATAAAATCTTTAAGAATTAAATTCAATTTTTTGAAAAACTGACGCTACTTCAAATAATAGTGTAAAAATATCGAAACCATAATTACGTTTGCAATGGAGATCGTCACAACTCAAAAAGTGACACCGATCTATGAAAAATGTGTGTGTTCTTAAGTAAAAGAAAAGTAATACTATCGCTATCTAGTGGCAAAAAAGCAGATAGAAATACGCCGATTTTACAAAATGATAGAATTAAAACTTGGCAATTTCAGGATTTAATTAACTCAAAAATGACAAATTTTGAGTTGAGTCACTTTTGATTGCGGCTGATTGATTCTACTGGACCGTTCATAGTGAGAGCATTAATGAACATTTTCTGTAATCGCCGTGAGGGCTAGAATATATGCCTTTTGAATTCTTGAAGAATACGGTATAAAATTGAAGAGTTTCACTTAATTTTCACTAATTCAATCTTTCATACCATTCTTATCAGTGAGATTTGGCTAAATTACTGTATACAATCTATATTAGTTACCAGGTTAAGCTTTAATGCGCCACGATAGGAAAGGTCGTATTTGGGGTGGAATGGCTTGTTATTCCCCAAAGTTAATATAATACAATCCTTTCGAGCCCAAGATTTAGAATTTACCTGAGTAGAATTCAGTAATGGTATATTAGCGAATGTATCCTGTCTGCCGTTTCGTGTCCACACTTAAGACTGTAAAATTCCACGGAGTTTGAAAATACCTTCTTAGATCATATCTATCGCCACAATAATATAAATACAGGCTGGAATTTCAATATTAATATCTTAAGACCTAGCTCTTACACTCGTGCAGATATCTTCACAAACATGCAGTCAACATATAAGTAGGCGCACTAGCACAATCACACAAGTGGGTGCATGGGGTCAGCAGTGACCACAATAACTTCCTATAAATTTAACCAGAAAATATTCAAAACAATGCAGTCCGATAACTAAACTATATTGCTTTAACAAAAACTGAAAGACAAATAACTTGTCTTTAAGTTAACACAAAAATAAAATAACAATTATTTTATATTACATACTGAGGAACTTCTTGCCACTCTTTATAGAAAAGTAAAAGAATAAGAACCACTATTAAAGCTACACTAAACACTCAAAACAAAAATCTCAGCATACATGTTATTTATTTTCGTTAGAACTCATCCAAAAATATTATAAAATGTCGAAATTTCAAAAGATATACCTAACAAAACTTAACTCACGAAAAAAGTTACGTAAGCGGGCGCATGGGGTCACACTTCACTATACATAGTACAAAAGCATGCGTACGTTGCAGTGGCCTGGGTACGACGATTTTCAAAATAGTGTTCTAAGATGAAAAGCTACTGGAAGACGCAAGGTTGAGAGAAAATACGTTCTACATATTTTTGCGGTTAAAATTGCTCTGACCCCATGTGACTACTTAAGGGTTAATACTCTACCGACATATTGTAATATTTACAAATAAATCACTCCTTGACTTATTTTTAACAACTGATGAGAACAAACTTTTATTTCATAATCAGTAATTAAATATCAGATCCTAGCTTCATTGATCATGATATCGTGTTCATGACATATTATTTCACACCTCGGCCTGTAAATCCAACACACTGCTTTACGTACCGTAATTTAAAAAAATTATATATATCTGATCTACTTCAAAATGGAATGACATCTTACGTTATAGCATCGTGAATGAACAATTGAGAGTTCTTGAAAATTTATTTAACTACTATTACGAAAAATATTGTATCCCTGCGAAATAAGAGATTTGAATGAGGCAATTCCTGTGGTTTAAACTAGTAAGTAATACCCTCATAGCTGAACGTGAATATTTATACGGACAATTTAAACGAAAGACGATTACTACCCAGCAAACATTGCGAAGTCAATGCGAATCGCAAAAATATCACAAATTGGAACATAAATTTTGCTAGTGAATTCATATCAAATATGAAAGCGAAACCTCGAGCGGGAGCAAATGTTGACAGAATATTGTATCACATTGGTGGTATTGCTTCAGATTCATTTTCCCTTTCTTTTTCGAGAAAATGTGATAAATTTTAATGTAGCCAAATTGAATATTAAACTACTGTGGTAACGGTAACTTTAGCGATTTACAAATGAAATTTTTTTTTTAATCATTAACAATATCAGCGGGTATTTTCGTATGAATATCATTTATTAACCTATGCTAGGTACCTGCCTATCCAATCCAGTCACCTATAAATGTGGCGTCTCATTTTATCCTTAATGTTAACTGAATGTAATTTTTATATCACTTCGGTAACATATACCATGTTTACATGCAGGGTTCAGTTCGGACTCAACTCCATGTATACGCGGTTAGAGTTGAAATTAGATCGAGTCGACTCCTCGACTCGACCGCGCTTGGCTGGCGTAGTCGAGTCGAAATGGTGTCCTATAAACTCAGATTGAGTAGTCGAGTTGGCAGCTTACAGTTGGGATTTATTTTATTCATTCTTTACTAGAAAGTTTTGGTATGCTGTGTATTTATTGTGAGTTTATTTTTTTTATTTAAACATAATTTATAACTTTTATAACTTCATCACAAAAAATACCATAAATAATGTTATGTTTAACTGTCACTTCAACTATGGTTGGACCCGTTCTCAACTCAAGAACTCAACCCTGCGTGCTAAAAAAACACGAGTCGAAAACTCAACTCAATCTCGACTCGATCTTTCAATTATGCATGTAAACATAGTAATAAATAATGTTTGGCTCTATCGCATTTACTCTTGTGTTTCGCATTGTGCAGCTCCATTGTCAGATAAGTTTCGCTGTTGAGGACGTTCGCCAAAATGTTTGCTGTGTATGCGTTCCCTTGCAAGTAATCGAGCACTAACACATTAACACTTTAAATTCGATCCTAAACTTTATCCAAAGATCTTATGGAAAAACCCCACACACGAGGGGATATATAGCACAGAAAGAGCTATTTTCAGATACAATACATTCATATTCATGTGTGCCGTTGACGGCCTCCAAAAATGGATAATTATTCTTAAGAATAAATTTCCAGTAAATTTCTAGGAAAAACTGAGGCCTTCCCTACATAAGGGCGTTGATTTTATATTTCGTTGTATTACAGCAATCGACAGTGCTTTCCACAGCATGCTGAAGCAAGAACAATGGCAAAATGAACTTGCAATAGCACAGATGCCCAGCAGTGAAATTTCAATGGCAACAGCAGCCAGTATAGCAGTTCCAAAATGAATTTCTGCGATAACATAGCAAGAATAAGCATGATTTTTTCTGCTGTGCTTGCTGTCTTCTATTGCTTTCAAACCGTGGCAAATAGGGGCTTAATCCAAACGGATAAGGATTATTTTTTAATTTTCCATTTCTCAATATTGCTTTTCTCCTCTTCACCTCCGGTTAGAAGTAATGGCTCAACAAAGTCAAACTCACTTCTTTTATTAAACTACAAGTTTCCTTAAAATTCTATAAGCATCCGTTTTTCATATAGAATTTAAGTGCCAACAGGGTAAGAACACAATTCACAATTCTTGAGGTTTTTCAAGCGAACATTTCACACATATTCTGGAAGCCACTAGTTCTTGTGGTTTAAGCAATTAATTCATTTAAATTAAAGCAAACAAGGATAGAGAATCATCAAATTTTTCACTGCTTTCCAAGTCTCTATATAACGATGATTGTAATTCCAAATTCGACACTTTTTTTTATGCAATACAAACTAAAAAACAAAAAAACAGGTCTCGTAAAAGTTACGTTCAAAGTCTTACAGAAAAAATCACGAGAGGTTACATTCAGAATTTTACACGATATATATTTCTTGACACATATAAATTGCGTTATGTTTTGGATACTAACATGACCGCAGTGGTCTTCGACCTGTGTTCCGCGAGAACATTTTATGAGTGCAACTAATATAATGAAATTAAAATTTTGGATAAGTTGTATTTTGGGAGAAAATACTGAATGCCTTTTCAAATTTACACGATTTTTTTGTCGTCAATACTGCTGAACTTAATGAACTTAATTTATCAGATTTACAAAATACTTTGGAACATTTGCCTGCTCAGCCAGAAAATTTTGATTGGATTCCAAATCGATTTGTTGAATATTGTGATACCTACCAATTATACTTACCAATAAAAGAAAAAGAACATCACATCGATATTTCAACTTGTCTTCATATTAAAAATAAAATTTTTGGAAGGAGAGTAATTGAATTTTTGGCTTCAAATTTTTTTTCCAATATTCTGAGCTTGCAAAAATAGCTTTGCACATTTGTTGCAATTTCTTACCACAGGTCTTTCTCTCTATATATTGCCACAAAAACCAAATTTAGAAATAGATTAAACCTAGAAGATAACATGAGTTTGCAAATTAAGAATTATACCAGATTTTGATATAATTTGCTCAACCTATTCATTGAGTACTTTTTTATTTCAAATTTTTGTTATTTAAACTTTTTATATAAAAAAAGCAAAGTTTTGATATAAATTCGTGTTTTTACTAGCTCGATATTTTTCGAAATTGGGGCTCCACGAATAATATTATCAGGAAGGGTTCCGACGGCTGCGAAAGGTTGAAGACCACTTAGAGTATTAAAAATTATATGTATATTTTTTCAAAAATAAAAATTTTAAATTTAATTCTGGAAAAGGTTCTCTCGTCATGGTCTGCTCGAATAAGGCTCCTCTCTGGGGTTCTCGCTCTACAGGATTGTAAGAACACTCGATGGAATTCACATTGAAGAGCTCGACTGCACAAAAATCCTTAGAAAGATATATAATGACGCTCTGGCAGAAATCGATCAAATGCACCTACGTTAACTCGGGCCGTGTCGGGGTTGAAGCAGCATCCGCTCTTGTTAATCCTCCAACGATGCAACTAGAGACTGTTCGCAACGGCCTAGATTCCGTCACGCCACAGGATCTACCAGTATCACTGATCTATGCAGACGCCCCAGTTATATCACAGCTTGTCGTCGCGCAACAAGCTGTTAATAAATTTATCGACATCGTGAAATATTAAATTAATAGTTATTCGAACAATTAAAGTGTAAAGTGCATTAAAGACATAAGTGAAACCTAGGCCAAAATAAAAGCCTGTAAGTAAAAACTATCAAATATCCCGAGATATAGGTTCGGTTTAAAATTTCGACATAATTCGTTAAAATTCGTAAATCGCGTGTGAAGTACACTTGACACTTGACTTGACTTGAATCGATCATATGCGACAACATCGATTGAACTAGGTGTACGGTAAGATGATGTACCTTGGTCATTTCATTTTCACACAAACTGTATACTGAGAAAAATATTGAGGTGAAATCAAGTTAAATTTATGGTTAGTTCATCTTATATTTATTTCAATTCTCAGTCTACCCATAATTCTAGTGTTAAAACAACTTTTTTTTGAAAAGTTGTACATTATTTAACTGAAAAAAAAACGGTAATTTCAGCATTTTATTTAAGTTACTTTGAAATTTATCTAAAATGATGGTAGAATTCAAATTTACGAAGTAAGTTAAAAAATCAAACCTAAATATGTTAACTGAACCAAATATTTTGTTAATTTGAGCATCAAATATATTACTTTAATTTTGAATTAATTGAAGGGTTAAATTAACGTAACAATTAGTTTAATAGAATAGGTTAGCTTCATCTTCTTCTAATTATTATAATAACTGACGGACGAAGTCGAAACGAAGACTTGGATTCGGCAGGCCCTCAGCATGCTTATTATTATGCTTAAATTCGTGTCATCTGAAGTTCGTTGTCTTGATAATGTAATCCAGCGAGAGAGACTGCTCCCCATCCCCTCCCTTTAAATACGCTTCTGCTCATAAGGTATACCAAATTTGTAGTTTCGTTTCAATACAAAAATTTCCTTTTCACTATACATATAATTTGACATTATTGGCTGAGAATGGATTGATTAAAAAGTTGGGACTTTATATTTCCGTAAAAAGAGCAAATATGATCTCGAAAATGACTTGAATCGGGCAAGTGTTTCGTAGTGTTACCACAAAAAAATTTTGTTATTCACTATATATTTGGATATATTCGGAATAAAAAAGCTAATATGGTTATATAAGTTTTTACTGTCCGACGAATCCTTCCCGAAATAAATGCGTAAAATCAATTTAACGATATAACTTACACATCGGCTATATATTGGAGCAATCATTTAGGATATCATACGAATTGATCTTAGACCAATTATAACTTCTTCAATAGTTTTTTTTAGTTGATTCTCTATTTAAAGGTTATTGGAAATATCGAGCTAATTACGATTTATAAAAATTTTTAGATTTTATAGGCTCTTTGTATGTGTATTTTAATATTAATCATGATGTTTAACTAAAAGCGTTACTTTAAAACTAATGAAGGCATTATGGGAGGTGTTAAACTTAACAAAGGTAAAGATTAAAACTGTTAAATTGTGGTATATCATAAAATATTCTATAATTCTGCAATTTAACTTCTCAATTATGTAATTTTTACCTTCAACTTTTGTTAAAAATTTAAACTATTTATAAGTTGAAATAACATTATATAAAACTGTTTTAAAAACTACTACAATCAATTTCGGAGTGTAGTTATTCTTCTCTAAATTGAGAAAAAAAGGAAATATTTTCCAGGGATAAAGAATTGAAAGTATTGGAGCTCTATTCATCTTAAATCTTTGAATTCCAGCTCAGGTAAAACACGTTTATATTTGGTGTTATAAATCAAATTACAAATGTCCGAAATGCGATACCTCACTGTCCATGGTACAGCTGCATTTCCTTGCACTAATCCTGAAATATAAATTTTTAACTGCATAGTCGACTATTCTTGGATAGGTTATGGGTTAGAGAATCTATAATTATCGCTTGCTTAAGATTTATCTAATTAGTTTTGTCGAAAATAAGACAATTTCAAAATTGGTATAGAACCTTCCCCTACAGAGCTAAAAACTAAAAAATAAATAAAAAATAAATGTATAAAAAATATATTTTGTAAGAAAATATTTTATTTAAAGATATGTAACTTACAAAAAAAACAATTTTTTTCCCATCGAAACATAACATCATTCGTGGCACAGAAATAAAATTGTGCGTCGCAGAAGCATCTAAAAAACTTTTTTACCCCTCTTAAAACTGCCGAATTCTTACATAACAAATTAAAAGCTTCGAGGGCGGTCAGACTAACTGTACAATAGTGTTATAAGACCACTCCCAAAGATTTTAGTTTCCAAATGTATGAATTCAAAAATGTTAAGGTGCACAATTTTATTTTTATGAACAATGTTATTATTAGAGAGGAAAAGCATTATTTTATAGTTTTTAGTACATATTTTTGATAATGGCTCTGCTTCAAAAAAATTGTTTATATGATAATTTTTTGAAAGTTTATAACCAAACTGACAGCCATTTGAAAAAAAAACTAATGTATCCTCAAAAATTGAGGCATTTTTTAAATTTATTTTTGAAAATTTTAGCTAAAATAAACGCTGTGCTTAACTGAAACTAATCTAACAACCTATCTTCTGACTAGATTGGAAGTTCATCCAATGTAAATTGACTGAGAATGGATAATAAAAATTGTGTTTTTGGTCCACCTTAATGTTATTTTTAACTGAAAAATGCAAGTTTTTTATTTGTTTTGATTTAGATGTGGTGAAATATCTACAAAACGTAGAAAGATTGTATTTTGACCTTGCATAATGGGTTAAATTCTTGCATTAAATCAACGAATGTGCCACAGGGTGTGCAGTTATGAAATTCTGATGTAGTATTGCAGAGCTCAAATATGTCTTCCAATGAAAATTTAATAAAGAAACCTTTTCGAAACGCACAGTTCTGACATTCTGTAAATCACAGCTACTCCTATACAAGCACAACCTATGTCTTTCTTATGGTAGCTCAGCGTAAAGCCCTTCAAGTTCCTCGCTTTATTGCTTATTTAAAAGGTTACAAAAACAGTAAATGGCTCATAAAGGAGAGCGTATCTCGAACGGGTTCCTGTCATACGACTGTTGGATGTGTGGACAGTGAGTGTATTATTCAGCCAACAGCTTGAAACATTTTCCTTAAATTTTCGAAGATAAACGGAAAGAGTTTCCATCCCATTCTTGAATTTCTATTTTCCTCAGTTAAAATAAATTTTGTGTATCTGTATCTATTTGAAAGCTGCGAAAGGCAGGCACGGTATCGTGTCGCGATATCAGGAGGAACTTATAGATGGTTTTCACAGAGGCCCACATTCCTATTCCCCGCAGTACTACTATCCAAAATTTCGCATGTTTTTTTTTATGTTTTCGTTATACCTACGTAGGTAAACAGTACGACGCGATGTGTAAGCGCATGTAAAAGGTGTTAAGTTTGGAAGCCTCTAACATTGACGAGGCCTACATACATATATACGTAGTGTGTATAACTTGCAGGAATGAGTATGTCGAGCAACATACATAGTCTTAGTACGTACACCTATTTATGCCAGGAAGTACCATCGGATAGTAGGCATCCCAAGAAACAATTCTTTTTATATAGTAGTAACCGTAAGATTTCCATTACCAAATTATGTAATTTGAGTTATATAGACGTCCAAACCTCTTTGTAACCACTATAAACTCCTTATAGAGCTTAAATGAAGGATTATATAAAGGTTACCGTGACTTCATTTAGGTTACGTTATATAACTGAAAGTTTCATAAAGTGAGTAATAAAAATATTCTTGTTACCTTAATATAACTTATATATATATACATATATATAACACTTATATAACCTAGGGTGCTCTCGATTAATTTATTTTGATTATAGCGGTGGTTGCAGTAACGTTTTGGTTACCTTTATAAACGTTGTTTATAACGGTGATGGTAACGTCTCCACGTCGCTTGGAATTTTCTCAGACTGATTACTTTTAGTGATTGAAATGTTAGGGAAATTACTTTTAGCTACCTTTATAAAACAATATAATGCAAATATTTACGAAACCTGTCTTGACAAAGAATTTCGATATTTTTTTATATTGTATTTTTATAATGTATGGGTTTAATATTTTTATATTTTAGAATTACAATTTTTCGGCACACACGTGGTGAAATTCAGCTGCAATTAAACTTTTACTGTTAATATCATCATAGATGCTTCTAAAAAACACAGATCGCTCCAAAAATAAGCAATATTTAATAATTTTAATTAAATATTTAAAAATTTTAAATTTTCACTTAGGTGATATTAATTCATAAAGGTAACATTACAAAATTTAGAAATGTTATATACCTAAAATGATGTATTTTCTTCATATAAAAATAAAATGGAAGCCACATATCTGCAATTTAATAAATTGGCTTAACAGATATTTTGTTTTTATCTGCATGCACAGTGGAAAAAATGTCGGCTTGAACTTAAATGAACAAATTACTATTATAAAACTGCAAGCAGTTTTATATAAACTCTGCCTCTATTATATAAAGACCCTTATAAAACTTCTAGAAATATCATATAAACTCCTCGAAAATGGTCCTTATATACCCTTTAGTAACCTTTTGTAATGTTATATATCTTATAGTGACAAGAAACAGGCGTTAGTGTTGTTATATACCCTTTGGTTATATTGTGTTAAATAAATAAAAACAGTTTTATAATGGCTCCATTCCTAACTTAAAGTAATTTGTTTTTATCACGTTCACCGTAGCTACTAACACGCCACCAAAAAAATTTGCGATATTTTATAGTGGGTATAAGTATTACCGAAATTTTTATTAAAGTGACCTAAATTACTGAATGTTGTCGATTTATATAAGGGAAAACCGCAATAAACACTTATTACCAATAAGTTATATAACGTGGTGATGAAAACAATTATAAAACTTTCTTATATACCTTCTAGTAATGGTTACTCAAGTTATATAGAGCGGTGATTGAAACATTTCCATCACCAACTTATAAAACTTTTAGTAACTTACTTCCACGATAACCCCTAGTAACCTTAAAAACTCTAATATAACTACGTCACCAATTGGTAATATTATAAACCATTTATATAACCACTCAAAATCTTATATAACCGAGTAAGCATTATATACCTCTTATAAAACTACCCATCACCTTCAGTCACAAAAAATTCGAAAAATTGTTAGTCGGTATAATTTCTTCCAAATTCGTATATTCTATGAAAGATATTGATTTGTGCCTATAAAGTCTCGTAGTCCGAACGCCTATAGCTGGAATCGTGCTGCTTTTTAGTTTCTGCGATTTAGACTATTAGGGTGCCACGATTTGTGATTTGGATAGATGCGTTTTGGTTGTACTTACGTCCATTTCATCGTATTATTCTTAACCATCACTTCACTTTGTACAACACTCGGAATGAAGAGCCCACCTAAGGCTGTAAATATTTTTAGGACCGGCACAGATAAAAATCAAATATAATCCGCATTATATTTAATTCTCAAGATTCAAATGACACGACTGTTAAGTTATCAACTGTGCGACAAACAATAAAGGATCGCCGTGCCAGAAAAATTAAACTTTTAATCGTTCATGATATTGGGTTCGGTCGTGGCACTCATTCTCTCACAGACCAATCCCCGGGGTTACACGAGATAGTACAACTTGCATGCAAGCCTCCCTACCAACGGGATTTTAAACTTGACAGCAGGCGGCAGTTCGGTTGATGTGTTATCATCTTGCATGCTAGTTCAATTAAACAAGTAAAAAATTTAGAACGGTCTAACATAACAAGGAAGGGGTTCCTAGTCGTCATCGTCGATTTAGTCCAAATTCACAGTACAAGCAAGGATTGACTAGAAATGAATGTGACGCAAGTGGAAGCTCCAGATGACCAAGCGAAATCAAAATAATGCACAATATAGGGCAGCCTGAGGTTTTGAAAGCTTACTACTCCTTGGAAAATGCTCAAATTTGCAAATTTTTGCGGGAGTTGTCGCGGTTAAATTGCAAAGGAATTTGAACGAAAGACGATATATGGTAAGTAGATTAACAATTCTGTAAGTGGCATTTCCGTGCGTTTGCAAAGAGCGCCGGTAGATGACGAAAAGTTGGTATGCAAAACTTTTATAGAAGTAATTATTTTAAATAGGTAAATGACATCCGATCTTCCTGAAATTTTGTAGAGATAATTTCTTAATAAAATTGCATCCATAAAAAAAAAACAAAAAATTGGATTAATCGATAAGTTGTAGAAAAACATTTCGAAATCAATTTTTCAGAGAAAATATTGGCCGTCAAAAATTAAATTTCGCAACTTAATTAGAAGGGGAGGGCAAATATGCTGAACAAATCAGAAAGGATCACAAAAAAACTAGCAAAAGGAATTTTACAAATCGTATAATATTTACCCCACCTACCTCAGAACACCAGAATTCGGGAAATTAGAAACTTTTATCATTGTTATACAGGAATAATCTTGTGACATTGAATTTATCATTCGATTTATTTTATTTGTTTATTATTTTTTATAATAATATACGGTGGTGGGTTACTACCCTCTAACCCACTGCCATACAAATTTCGTAATAGTTTAAAAAAATCATAAAAACTCAGAATGAATTTAGCAAAAAGAATTTTGAAAAGGTTGGAATTTGACCGAGAGATATAGGGTGGAAGCTTTACAGTATATGCAGCTAAATAATTTGAATTGAAAGTAATTTAGCAAACCTCCTAATTACCAAAGTTTTCTGAAAGGCGTTAATTTTAACCCAGGACTGCCCCACATTAAGCATTATTTTAGTTTCGTTTGACTATCTGGAAATATACTGTGAATTTGGACGAAATCGGTGATGACGAGTGGAGACCCTCTCCTTGTTAGTCCAATTCTTATGATACCGTAGATAAATGCCCGTATAAAATTTCGTGTAGTCACCAATCTATTCAAGTTTGATTTTTGAAGTGGTCTTTCACATATATTTCTAGAATGGTGCATTTGACAGAAAAAATGATAATAACCAATTTTATAGGGTTTCGTATTCTGAAGAAGCTTTTCGTACAATAAAAATGCCTAGGAGTGATTGTTTTCACAGTATACGTAAAGAACCTAAATTTTTATATAGTAACACCAAGAAGAGGTTGCCCGATTTAGTCCATTTTTGAAATTTTATTTGTTATTTCTATAAAACCACGACGCACCAAATTTCAGCTCTCTATATTGACGCGTTCTCTAAATATATAGTGAAAAACGAAATTTTTGTATGGCAACCCCTAGACGGAGTGGCCCGATTTGTCTCATTTTCGAACTTAATTTTAATTTTTATTTTTTAAGTCCGTGTTATCGTGCGCACAGACGGATAGACGGACGGATGGACAGACAGGCACACGGACGGATGGACAGGTGGGTGGACGGACAGACGGGCGACGGAAATGCAAAAATCAAAATAAATATTAATATTATGCGTGGGTTTCCAATCCATTTTGCTCTACCATCATTGGAATGGCAAACTTAGTATACCCTATAGATTTCATCTAGGGTACAAAAATGGCATTGAGACGTGAAGTCTTCCGAATATTGGAATATTATGACAATAAAGGAAGCAGCAGAATGATAAGAGCTCAAGAAAAATCAGAAGGCAGTGCGTTTGTGTATGTTGGAAATTTTAGCAATAAACGAAGAATAAGAATCAGCAAACAGAAGAAAAAAGGAAGAGGAAGGTGTTGGTAAATGATGTAATGCAAATGATCCCAGATATTTTCATTTTCCCAGTATAAATTTATCAATTTCTCTCAAGCATTTCTTATCCGACATCTTGAAAACTGTATAATGTCATATTAGGGATTACACGTGCAAGAAGTGTGGCAGTGCAAGTTGCCTGCAAGCTGTGCTATCTTGTGTAAACCCGGGTTAAAGAATTATTCTATAAAGAGGAAGGTTTTGGTGCTGCTTAAAAGTAAACATCTCTCGACGGTCCTGACACTGTCTGGCCTTGTTTGAGTCGGAACCATAATCAGTAACATCCGCAAGGCTATTTTTAACATGCATGAGTTGGAGCACCAAATATGTAAGAGTAAATAAAATTTAATTCTGTATTTTCTAATCAGATAATTTATCTGTTGTTGCTTAGGCTTAGATTTATTTAGTGTAGAATATTTTGGGTATTACGTACTTTTAATTATTTGTTTAACTATACAATGCTTACGTTGTTTCTTCTATTCAATTTAATCGATGTGCGGTTGCCTGTTGTAGTTTTAGACGAAGATGAGATCGCTGGAGCAGAAAATTTTATTATCATGTATAACATTTTGTGTAAGAAGCGCAATGGAATTAACTTTTGCTATATAAAGTCCCAAATTATAGTCCAAAAAATTAATGAATTACGTGATATTCTTAAGAATTTACCAGTGGACGTAATTTGTATATATGAGAGTTGGCTAAAACCAACAATTATTGTTAAGATGATTCAGATACCTCGTTATGGAGTTCTAAGAAATGATCGTAAGAATATGCGCGGTGGTGTAAGGATATGCGTACATTTTATTCTGCAAGCTCTTGTGAGAACATTTTTTTGTGAACTGTCTCTGAACAGTGCGACGCACCTCGTTGGAGCAGTCTATAAGCCCATAACGTTTCATCTTTGTAGTCTCTTAATAATGATCCTTTGAGCGTGTAACCTCAATACCAAAACATGTGGTCATTGGAGGTGATTTTTTACTGAATCTCCTATTATTCTCTGGGCTGAGGAACAATTTCCAAAATTTTGCTGAATGATTTATACCTACAGAGAGTCAATAATATCTGATCACGTCCTGTTAACATATGTTATTTAGCTTAGTAAAATAGGCGAACATAGTTCTTATTCTAATTTGGATTATAAAGCTATTAACCAGGAATATATATTTGATTTGCCCAATGTAGAGAATCAAGTAGATTTTATGAACTCTATTATTTATTATTTGAATATAAAACACATTTTGAATATAAAACACATTTCTTTAGATTAGCGGTACCCATGACTTTCTTATCATATTGGAAATCTACTTGTTGCTCGAAATCTTGCATACAAGAAATGGAAACGTTACGTATTATCGGTTTTCATGAGGAATATCCGTCACTGAAAATTCTGTGTACTATTTATTGTACGTGAGTAGGGGTGTCGGTTTTAAAAGACAAAATATAAAACTTTAACTCTTCATATGCTAATTCAAGTTCTTAAGCTTAATATCACAGTAATTCAGTTCAATATTACACAATACAGCACTACTTATAAAATACAAATATGTACTTCAATATAAAATTTAATGAGGTGAAGGTAGTTCCAATATTGTGAGCTGTTGCGTGCCCCTTCCCTCATATTTTTACTCCTGAAATGAAGAAGAAGAGTGAGTGTGTGTCAGTTGGTATGAGAAGGATGATTTGTGAGTGAACTCTCAAGTAATATTATATGTTGCGTGAAGTGACGTATACTGCTACGTGTTGGTAGTGGACTTGGAATCATCAAATTTGTGTGGATATGTTAGCAACTTGTACTGGTGCTACGTGTATGTTTGAGAAGGTGTAGCAAATGGTACTTTGCTACGTGCATGCTATTTTATTGTGCTCATGCATATGGCACTAAATATCGTAGCACTTGTGACGTCTGCCGTGTGCGCACTTCTAGGTGCAACAAATAGGATTGCAGTTACGTGTGGGAATGCAGTAGTGGCACTGGTGACGTTTTGTCGTGTGCTTATTTATAGGTGCAGCGAATTGGACTGCTGGTACGTTTGGGTTGGATAATTTATGTTTTTTCAGAATTAACTTCTGTATTTGTTTGACGCAGAGTTATCTTCTGGTAGAATATCAAATCTAACCTTAGTATAAGGTTAACCTAGATTTTGAGAAAAACGTTTAGGATTAACTCCTATGAAGAATTACTTGAGTTAACTTCAATTTAAATTAACTCCTATAGGCAATAACTTGAGTTAACATCAATTTGTCCCGAATCAACGTTTTTATTAGGAATTTGAATTAGCCTCAACTTTGGATGTCCAGAATCAACTTCTGTATTGAGTTGCAATTGAATTAACCTCAAGTTATTAGATATTCAACTTCTGTTTTGGGATTCAGAATTAACTTCTGATTTAATTTGGGATTTTTCTCAGATCGACTCCAAGGATTAGGATGTGATCAGTTCTACTCTGATTTGGAAATGGGTGATTTTGCTATGGCTCGCGGCCTTTTTGAAGCTGCTGAGACCCGGCATGTGCTGTACTCTTCATGGTGTTGTTGCCATAGCAAAATTTATGCCAATTGATGCGGGGAAATCGTCTGACACGTTGATATGTAAATATAAACGGAGGTACGTGTATTTTAAGTAAGTTTGTTGTTAATTGGTTTACTTAGATAGTTTTTCATAATATTTTGTTATTTTTAGCTTGTGGATATCTTCGAGTCCTGAACTGTTTGTAGGACAAGATCAGAGTGCAAAGGAGATTTAATTATTAGATAAGTCTTAAAATTTATTCACCTTTGGATTTATTTCTTTGTGTATTTTTATGTTTATTTTTAGAAATCTGTAGGAGCCATGAAGTTACTTCCATCTCGAAAAAGACCAATTTAACCGGCTTGATACAAAAAACTCAAGACAACCTTCCCGACACACAAAAACTTCACTGTCAGTTCCAAAAGCAAAACCCACTATCAAGTTTGCTTTTTTTTCCAATTAGAACAAGCGCAAGTGGAAAAGGCCTGTTACTTACAAATCATATTCGCGTCAGGGATTTGGAACATCGAGGAGAATTTTTGTTGGTGAACTGATTTAGAGGAATATATGGTTCGGTGGTGGACCGAACAGTCACTATAGAACAGAGCCGCGTCTGCTGTCAGTAAAGCTAGAAAACGTTATTACTCGTCTGTTCTAAATATTAAAGTTCCTGAAAAATTCTGTGGAATAACATCAAAAGAAATGAAAATATCACCTCGAAAGTGACCTCTTGTTCGATTAATCCTGACGTACTTAATCATGACTTCTCTTTAAGTTACGCGAGCAATACTACGGTAAATTTGGGTAATGATGAATCAGTGAATCTTTCTGTAGATCGTGCTCAGTTTAGCGGCCTGAGGACTAATATTAATGAAGTATAATGGTAATGGAGAGCATTAAATCTACTGCTGCTGGTGTATATGGTCTAACTCCTAAATTTGTAAAAATGTGTTCACCTGCAATCTTTTCTGCCATTTCAAACATTTGAAATTCTTGTTTCACAAGCTCCATCTTCCCAGTTTTAATGTAGTGAAGAAAATAATGTATTTGCAGGTCATCAATTTTTTATTTTGAATGAACTCTTACATATCAGTCACGGTCTCATTATATACATATTTGCGCAACAGCTGTACTTAAGGTAAGCAATGATATTTAACGGGCTATTGACAGAGGAGAATTTACTTTATTCGTCTTCTAAGGTTTTTCTAATGCTGTTCATACAGTGGACCAATTCATTCTCTATCGAACGCTCAATAGATATTTTAAGTTTTCATCTCAGGTAGCAGATCTGTTTTTCAACTACTTGAATTGTAGATCACAGGCAGTTTACATGAACGAAACCTACTCCTCCTTTTGACCGATATCCTGTGGTGTGCCTCAAGGATCGATACTTGGTCCCTTATTACTCTCCATGTTTATCAATGACATATTTATTCAGTTCAATTTGGACTGCCATTGGAAGAAAATGCGTGCCATGTTTTTCTCCACTTATTGCGCCTTATAGTTACCCAGCCGCGGGGTCTTGAGTTTTTGGATTAATATCGTGATCGCCAAGGGGAAGAGAATTTTTATCATACATAAATTTTAATTTCACAGCCGAAGTAAGTCTGTTCCATTTTTTTAATCGATCCGCATTCAGTGTAATGTAATTGCACTGCGCTGAATGTTATTAATCGATACCCGCTACTAAGCACCTGACTGTTTGTACAAACGTAAGCACAGTAAGCATATGGCTGCAGTTGGGTCCCGTAGTTATGGTCAGTTCGGTGATTGCGTCCCTTTGTTTTGGGACAATGCGGGAATTTGGCTTAGATTTTTGATCCATTCATGGCTTACGAAGTATTTATTTCTGGGTGTACTGGAACTTATCTTCTTTTAAACCGAATGTTTTGCCCTATGTGAAGCCAAGCTTGCTTCTGTTTCTGGTATCAATCAGTTTCACATACCGAGTCATTTAGGGCCAATCTTTTGTCTTCATAGGGGAATCGCTCTGTTCATTCGTAATGATGTGCCTTTGCCCACCCTGAATTCGCTCAATCAAAGTTTAATTACGCCTGGATTAGATTTGTACTGCATCAACACATAATTTATTTTCGTTTTTATACCGTCGTTCCAATATGTTTGACGCTGGCACTGTATGTTCATTTGATTGTTTTTCTTCGAATATAGAAAATGTTTTAAGCAAATCCCTTACATCGTTTTTGGTGGCGATTTCAATGTCCATAACATGCAGTGGCTTAGACACTGTTCAACCGTAAGTACATCCGGGAGATATGTTGAAATAAGTATTTAGTGAGTTTGTGGATATCGCAACCTATCACTTTAGATAAAGTCCAGTATCGACTTGAGAGTTGCTCTGGAGCATGGGGGTTGGCAGCGATCAGGATTTGGTAGACCTATCTCCAATAGTTCAGGTCATAAGTTCTACAACCTGTTGCTATGGAGCACAAAGGCTTGATGACAAGAGCTATCTCTTGTTCTGATTCTGGAGCCGTTGACGATTTGACACCGTTACCAATGAATACAACTCGGAATCCAATGAAAATTCAAGAGCCTATTGATAAAAACATGCAAATTTTAATCGGGATACAAAACGTGTCAACTTTGAGTTTCGCTTCAGATTGTCGATATACGGCAATAGGCTTGAAGTCCAACTAGAGACTCTGCTCTCAACCAGAGAGTGCAGATGTCGAATCTCGCTTTATCACCAAGGGATGCAGCTCTGCTGTCATCTTGATTTATCGGTCTGTCTAGTCCGTGTACAAACGCTCGTCTTATATCTTATAGAGAAGAACAGATTCGGCTCCGGATCTTATGAAATGAAGGAAATCTGGCAACGTCTTCCTCAAATACGACAGAACCTAAATACGACAGAACCTAATTTATTGACAAAGATTAATTTTTATATAATAAGAATCTATCGTGTGGCGTCCAAAATGGGACTCCAATTGAAAGTCTGTATCTCAAAGTGCCTGGAACGTTACAATGATAACAGCGATTTGATGTTGAAAAAACTTATTTATTTTTTATGATAAATGCATAAGATGTTATCTTTTCAGCAATAATAACAAGGCTGACTTACAAACTAATATTTTTTTCAATTTCAGAATGTCTACGTGCTAATACATATAAGCGACACGTTCAAGTTGCACAAAGTAGAAATTTGGAAGCGTCCCTAATAATAAGGTCAATACAGCGGTCCAACATGTACCGTATGTTGTCTGCTAACGTGCACTCAAGTCGCCATAAGCCTTTTAACTTGTACAGATAGGTCCAAGTCGTTCGCCAGATATAATTGTACTTTCTGATAACCTATTAGATCTTTTTCTAACATCTCATCTTGACGTCAATGTCATCTCCTCTTGGCAGCTCGGATCATTGACTCGTTTCGGCCCACTTCCTCACATCATCACTGAAATCCAGGAAGCGACTTGTGTGGAGCTATGATCGACCTGATTGTTTTTCCTCGAGCGATGATGAGGGTTATATATAAGTTCTATCAGTAGTGAGCTCAGTTCCCTTTCGACCAAAGCATTATACAGAAAATCTTTAGTAGCTGAAAGGGTGGTAAGAGTTTCAAGTCTCATGTAAAAGCGGTCAAGAACAACTTCAATAGTTGGTCGGTACTTACCTTAATTCCTAACGGGACTTTGTACACCACGGAAACGTTGAATAAAGGAAATTTGTTTGCATCTAAGTTTGCTACGAATTCTTTTTTACCACATTCCTCGCAAGCTTATTCTTCTCTACCAACCTCTACGCAAAGTATTCCACCTGTCCTATTCGACAGGAGTCTTTTTTTCGACAACGAGCATGTTCACATGTTCAGCCAATACCAAAAAAAGAAGAAGAAAGCGATCCCTCAAATTATAGACCAATAGCTCTTACTAAGATTTTTGGAAGGTTTTTGAACACCCAACTCATGATATATCTACAAACTAATTACCTTATTAGTGATCGCCAATATGGCTTTTGTTCTGGCCGCTCTACTGCAGATTTACTAATATTACTCGCCAAACATTGGAATCAATATCTTCTTTATCTTGAGGAATTTAAAGTCATTGGATTAGATATCTCGAAGGCCTTCGATAGGGTCTGTCTTCCTGCTCTAGCTAACCTCCAGGTATTAGGTCTAGACCGGATTTTCACAAAATGTATTAAAAGGTTTCTCTCCCGCTCTTCAATTCATATATTCATATATTAGACAGAACTACTTCTAATCGTTTTATACTGCATGCCAGTGTACCGCAAGGTTCTGTGCTCTGTTCTACTCTGTCCCGAAATTTTATTAATGATCTGATAGCTCTAACTGTCAATCCTATTCATAACTTTGCAAACGACAGCACACTTGAATTCGTATACTCGCTCGACTCTATAGCTGATTCCCGACATATGTTCAGTTCACTAAACTATGACCATACAATAATACTCGCTTGGGATAGAGCAAATCGGGTCATTTTTAGTGCTTCTGAAATGCAATGTTATCACTCAAACGTCACACGCTCAACCAATTTCCGTCGATGGAGAAGATATCGCGGACTCTCCATCTCTTAACATCTTAGGCATTGAAATATTCAACAATATTAGTTGGTCCGATCACATTTTTGGTATTGCCAAAAACGCGATGAAATGCCCAGGTTTCTTGCAAAGACGGAAGATATATTTTACTCCATCAGACTTTGCGCAAATCTACAAGTCTCATATCAAGCCTAGATTAGAATATAATTCCCATATTTGGGCAGAACCTGGACGCTCTCCATTGTCCGCGATAGACTAATTGTAAGTCCAAAAGAACGCCTCCCGGCTTATTAGCGATTATATATTAATATCATCTATTGATTCTCTAGAGCATCGGCGTACTATCCGGTGTCTATCCCTTTCTTACCTCCACTTGCATGGCTAAGGTTCTAATGAAATCGCTAGCCTGATCCCTTGTAGGATTCTTCCTATGCGCACCACACGAGCATTAACCCGAGCACACCCTCACACCCTCGAAGTCAGATTCGGCCGTACGGTGAAATTCCAATAATCCTTCATAAGCAGAACAGTACTTATGTGGAAGAACTGCAGAAGCTAGTTCGAAGGAGTACGTGCAGGTCGAAAATGAGTCATATAGTTTCATTGTTTTTATAATAATAATGAAGAAAGGAAATGATGAAAAATATTCTGATTTGTACATTATTTTAGAATAAGTGGATTATTTGCATTTAAGTACGAGATTCGAATTAATGAGAACGTGTCTAGTTTCAGCACTTTTCTAAGAAAGAAGGATAAGTTCTTCCCTTTACCTCTCAGTGAAAACACCCTCCGCCTTCCTGAGAGTATAAATTGAATGGTTCGTTCCAACCTTCTGGAAAATTCATGCCTAATGGTTCCGTTTACTATTCTGAAATGGCAGAATGAATGCTTCCACTGAATTTAAAAGGATTACTAATTTCACATTACAAAGAATTTGAAAGTAATGCTTGTTTTCACCTTCCAAAAAATTAATAAGGAAAACTTCTTTTCACCTTCCAAAGAATTAAAAAGGATGGTTTCCTTTCATCTTACGGGTAATGCAACGGTAAGGTGTGCAAGTTAATATATAACCAACTTAGTAGGACACCAATGCATTAAAAGAAATGGACTGGGCATCAGAGCGTATTGCTTCCATAACTTTCGCAGAATGTTTTCGGAATGCAGCCGAAATGCTTCCGTTTCCCACTGGGGCCTAACCGATTTCAATGAAATTTTTTGAATGTGTTGTGTGAAGGATTCTAAGGATATTAAGTCGAACGTAGATTTCCACTAATTAATTACCACAAAATTTGCAAAAAAAAAAACAAAAAAAAATGTTTTCAGCAGAAAAAGTTTCAAGCGACGACGCGAAGCGAACCAGCGGTTCTTACGTGATAATCCAGCACGTTATCCACTACACCACAGTGCTCTTACGAAGCTGCATGCAACAATCAAATTAAAACCACAGTTTCCTCATATAATAAGTTCAATACTACTATATTGTCAAATCCACTATTTTTACAAAATACTTCGTTTTCATTTCTCTAATTTTCCAACTTCAGATTTACATTCAAACTTTAAAAACTATGAATTACGACTACAAGAAAAATACTAATTTCAAATCAAAATTTAATTCCTACAAGCACCAGAGACGACAATGATTTTTCACAGCGACCGCACTTCAAGTTAGCCAAGTTTAATCACGCGATTTTTAGGTTTCTATAGTCTGTGTTACTTTAATCATTTCCACTTTTTACTAACTCGGATTCGATTTCAATATGGATTTTCAAAGATAGAGCCAATGCACCAAAACTTTCCGTTGTGATTACCGTCTTGTACCAAAGGAAAAAGAATTCTATCAGTTGGAGATTATTTAGATTTACCTCCGATCAACCCGCTATCTAAATTTTCTAGAAAAATCGAACCAATGAGAAAATTAGATTTATAAACCTTAACGGGTTTTGATAACATTTTTAAAAATCTAATTCCCCTTAGAACATGATGTTGTCTCAGGTTTTAGTTCCCTTTCTAGATACTTAACGAAGTCATCATATGTAAACTATTGATTCCAGGGTTGGTTATATCTTCTCCGAAACTGATCGAATTCCGATGTATATTCATAGAACATCGATAATGTCATTGCGACAGGAAAGCTCTTGTTTGACTTTTGAGGTGATCAGCAGGAAAAACACTTGAATTAATGTAAGTATATTTCTTATTTATCTTTTTTATTTATAAGAACAGGTGTTATATGTTCAGTGTAATTTATTGATGTGTTGTTTATTGTTTTGCGTGATTGAAATCATTTTCGTCTCTGGTTGTGGTAAGTTTTGTACTACTAACTTGTTTGTTTACATTTTAAATTTCCTATACCAAACTAATTAAGCAATTTCTACTATTTTTAGATATGAACAAGATGTTATCTATGTGGATTAAAGAAAGTAGAAGAACTATGTACATATCAGATAAGTATTTTCTATTTTTTGTTATCTGAAGATGAAGAATTCTTTGTGTAACTTCTTTCAGGTTCCAAAGATGTCTTCTGACCAAGCTTTCGCTGCAACATACACCCCCCCCCCCCCTTGAAACGTCAGGTTTCAATAAGTAGGTGATAGATTTGATGACTTCCATGGTTGCTGCAAACGGATTTCCATAATGTTCCGGGAGAGTGATTCATCGAATTTATATCTGTGAAAATTCAATGTAGCTTGAGAGGATGACTGATACTAGTATTCAAAGATTTGGGAGATATCTGAAAGGATGTATTTTTTTTGTGAAAGGATTGTTTATGAGGTAATTTATGGTTTTCCTTTTTCAATTGGATGGGATTATTGTATCAATCGGAAGGAGGCAGGTTTTTGTTACAGGTCGCTTAATGATGTTGTGTTGCGTTTTTATGGTGACGACTCGTATTAAGTTATCCTTTCCCGGATGGGTTTTAACAATTCTTCCCATTAGCCATCGTGACGGTGGAAGTCTTTCATCTTTAACAATAACTAAATCGTTCTCTTTTAGGTTGATTTGTTTTGACAGCCACTTTGGGCGCTGTTGTAGGCGATGTAAATATTCAGTACTCCATCTTGCCCAAAATGTTTGATGTAGTTTTTGGATGTACTGATAACGATCGAGGCGATTGGTGTTGATGTCCAGGAGAGTAGGTTCTGGCGGCGTAAGTAGAGCTCCTCCAATTAAAAAATGTCCAGGTGTCAAAGCTGAAGTATCATTCGGGTCCTGTGATAGTTCCGTCAGTGGTCTTGAGTTTAAGCTGGCCTCTATTTGCGTCAACAAAGTACTGAATTCTTCATAGGTTAGAATAGTAGTGCCAATTATTCTCTTCAAGTGTGTTTTGGTCGATCTCACCCCGCTTTCCCATAATCCTCCGAAGTGGGGCGAAGAAGGTGGTATGAAATGCCATTTAATTCCTTCGTTTTCAATTGCTTGTGCGATTTCGTTTTCTATGTGTTTTACCATTTCAAGTTTGTAACGTGTAAGAATTGCATTTGCCCCAATAAAGTTCGATCCGCAATCACTATACAGATCTGTGCACAAGCCACGACGTGACACAAATCTGCGGAACGTTGCCAAAAATCCAGCTGTAGATAGATCACTTACTAATTCAAGATGCATAGCTTTCGTGACCATGCAGATGAAAACTGCTATATAACCTTTATAGCTGCGAATTCCCCTGCCACTGGAGCTTTTTATATCAAACGGGCCGCAGTAGTCTACTCCAGTATGTGCGAATGGACGTGCTTTTTGTATGCGATAGCTTGGTAGATCTGCCATTAACTGTGTTCTGGATTGTGCTGTCTGCCGAAAACATTGTATGCATTTATGGTTGTATGCGCGAATTATATTTCTGGCGTTTAAAATCCAATATTTACGACGGAGTAATGAAAGCATGAGCTGAGTACCGCCATGCATTGTTGTTTTGTGCATACTATCAACAATTAGATTTGTTAGATGACTCTTTTCAGGCAATATAATAGGATGCCTTTCTGAAAAGGTAAGCGAGGAGTTTCCAAGGCGACCTCCAACTCTAAGAAGTCCATCATCATGAAAAAACGGATTCAGTTTGATTAGTTTACTCTGCTTTGGGATCTGTTTCTGTTCCCTTAATGCCGTTATTTCCTTATAGAAGTATTCAGCCTGTGTAGCTTGCAGCCAGAATGATAAAGCAGTTTGAAGTTCTTTACTTGCTAAGTATTTTAGTTCTCGATTCTGTGGTGAACTACGGACGTTCCTAGTCCAACGTTGACAATAGGCGGTGATCCTTAGAAGTTTCGTTAGTGACGAATATCGAGACAATAGCTCCCACTGTTGGAAGGGCGTCTGTATGTGTAAGCTCCGAATTTGTTTACGTAATCCCTGTGTTGTTTCTAGCTTTTCTTTACGTTTAGGCCAATTTTCTCTAGATTGTTGTAGCCATTGTGGACCACTCCACCAGAGAGTATGATTTTTGAGTATTCCTGGCTCCATGCCTCTACTTGCACAATCCGCTGGATTTGATTCGCTTGGCACATGAGCCCAACAATTTTCCTTTAGCACTTGATGAATGTGTGAAATTCGATTGGCGACAAAGCTCTCCCACGTTGAAGGATGTTTCTTCAACCACGCAAGTACAATGGTGGAGTCTGTCCATGCATAAATTCCACTTATGTCTAGTTGAAGATTCTGCTGTACTTCCGTCATTAGTTTGGCTAAGAGAGTCGCACCACATAGCTCGAGTCTCGGTAAAGATATAGTTTTTATAGGTGCCACCTTTGTTTTGGCCGAAACTAGGTGCACATCAATTTGTCCATTGACGTTCTCAATGCGAGCATAGACTGCCGCAGCGTATGCTTGAATGGATGCATCACAGAAGCCGTGAAGTTCGATTTTTAACGATTCTTCTCCTGTTTTAATCCACCGAGGAATGTGTATCTGTTGAATAAGACTCAGGCTCTTTCGATAGTTTTCCCAGTTTAATTTGATATCCTCAGGAATTTTGTCATCCCATTGTAGTCCGGCCAACCAAAGTGCTTGGATAAGGATCTTTGCTGTTATTATTATAGGGGCGAGCAGTCCTATGTGGTCAAAGAGCTTCGATATTTCTGACAAGATACTACGTTTAGTCCACGTTCGCTGACTTTGGTCTATTTCCACCTTATATGACAGGGTGTCAGATTGAGGATTCCAAAGCATTCCAAGAGCCTTAATATCACTAGAGTCCACTGATAAAGGTAGTTCAGGATCTCTCTTCTCCTCCGGGATAGCTTGTAGAATGCTCTCATTGTTTGAAGCCCATTTACGTAGTTCGAGTCCTCCGGCTTGGAGTAGATGACTGATTTGAAATAGTTTCAGATTGGCTTCTTGAATATTGTTTCCACCGGAAATTAAATCGTCTACATAAAAGTCGTTGAGAGCTGCTTCTGCGCCGACAGGATAATTGTGACTTTCATCTCTGGCTAATTGTTGCATTGTTCTGATTGCGATATATGGCGCACTTTTAATTCCAAATGTTACTGTTGTCAATTTGTAGTCTCGAATCGGTTTGTCTGGTGTGTCCCTCCACACTATCCGTTGATATTCTGCGTCGTTGGGATGCATGCGGATCTGCCTGTACATTTTTTGAACGTCAGCCGTAAAAGCGATTTTGTGCCTTCTCCACCGCATTAAAATTACGAATAATGTTTCCTGGATGGTTGGTCCTTTCAAGAGAACATCGTTTAAGGACTTACCATTACTTGTGCGTCGCGATGCGTCGAAGACTGTACGAACTTTTGTAGTGGTGCTGCTTGGTTTTATGACGGCGTGATGTGGCAAATACGCGCACTCGTAATACGGATTTCTATTTATATCATGCCTAATAAATTCATTTTCTGTGTTGGTTACTGGTTGCATGTGTCCTAATTCCAAGTATTCATTTATACATTTGACATATTCTGTTTTTAGGTATGGATCTTGACCGAAGTGCCTTTCCATTTGTAACAGGCGACCAATGGCAATATTTCTAGATGCTCCTAGTGCCTTTCCATCTTCGATGAATGGAAGCCGAACTTGATATCTTCCACTGGAACATCTGATATACGTGTTGGCGAAGTGTTGCTCACATAGATTTTCTTCAGATGTAAGAAGAGGTCTGGAAGGTATTTCTTCCAATTCCCAAAACATTTTCAAGTCGTCTTGTAAATTAACGTTAACGTGAAAATTTTGTAGATTCTGAGGCTGTGAAGACCGATTAGATGTTTCACCTGATAATATCCATCCAAATATTGTATGCTGTCCAATTGGAGTGCCAAGTTCACCTCTACGTATTCCGTCGCAAATGAGAGATGGGTAGATGTCAGCACCCAACAACACGTCTATACGTCCTGGTCGATTAAATGTGCGATCAGCCAACTCGAGACCATCAAGATGCTGCCAAGTAGACTTTGTAATTAGGTGGCCTGGTAGCAGATTTGTGATTGTCCGTAGAACAAATGCGTCAACATGAATTTTAGTTTCGTTGGATGAAATCTTCGGTGTAATAGTCAACTTTACACTGGCTTTGATTTTCTCGGTAGAAGTATTGCCTAATCCAGTTACGTTTACATCTATGAATTCCCTAGGTAATCGAAGAGTTTGTACAACATGTTCTGTGACAAACGACGCCTGCGAACCAGGGTCAATAAGAGCTCTAAGCCTTTGTTCCAGTCCATTTGGTGCAATAATTTTGACTAAAGCTGTTGCTAAGAGAATTTGTTGAGATCTGGAATATTGGCTCGCGACAAATGACTGTGCTCCAGCGACAAAATCATTATTGTTCGCAATAGCGAAAGATTGTCTAGAGGTTCCGGGCTGATTGACATGTTCAAGCCGTGAATTTTCTGGCGTATTTTGATTTTTATGTAAGGTTGTGTGATGCGATTTCTTGCATATTAAACATTTAAGCTTACTCGGACAATTCGCTATAAGGTGTCCAGAACCTAGGCAGTTTAGACATAGACCCTTTGATTTTACTGCATCCAATCTAGCTTGATGATTGAGTTCCAAATATTTCGGACATTTGCGAATGGAATGCAATTCACGGCAAAGTAAACAAAGAGAACTTGTAGCTACGTGGAACGTTTGAGGTTTTCTCCAAAACTTTTCTACTTGTGCAGCGGGTGCAGGTTTGATTTCCTTGACTATCGGCTTTCTTTTCATATTCATTACTTCTAACGTACGAAACCTAGCTTCTAAGAATTCTTTCAATTCGTTCCAAGTTGGAAGGACTCTTTTTGAGCTTTGCGACTGTTCCCATAATTCTAGGGTCTCGTATGGTAATCTTTGCGTGACAAAATAAATTAAAATAGGATCCCAGTTCTCTGTTTTGATTTGGAGATTTTGGAGAGCGGCAAGGCACTCTGCAGTTTTATCGAGCAGGCCTTTCACTCCCTTTGCTGATTCCTGATTTACGTTTACCTGATTAAATAAAACATCCAACTGGGCCTTAACTAAAACACGTTTGTTGTCATATCTCGATGTCAACATTTGCCATGCTGGCTCAAAGTTTGCGCTAGTAATCGTAGTATTACTGAGAAGACTTCTGGCTTCGCCTGAGAGATGTGCCTTTAAATATTGTAATTTTTGCACATGTGATAGACGCTCATTATCATATATCAGAGCTTTAAATAAATCATGAAATGTATTCCAGGCAAGATAATCTCCGGAAAATGTAGGTAGTGATATTTGCGGTAATTTTAGCTCGTCACGCTTTGAGTCTAGACTGATAACCTTAATCTCACTGTCTTTTCCAACAACCGTTTAGGCTATAGCTGGTGGGAAATCGCGTTGAAAATCCGATACGATTCTTGCGAACGCGTCTATATAAAAATTCTCAACCACCGAGTATATTTGTTCTACAAAATAATCGTTTTTCATACTTTCGGCGGTCGCCAATAAAGCTATCTCTTCATCGCGGTTTTTAAACTCCGCCAATGCTTCTCTAGGTTAGTTATTCTTGCTTCATAATACGGTTTTGATCTGCGATCTTTACCATCCTTCTTGTAATTAGCAAAGAAATCCTCGATTACCTTTTTACTACGCTTTTGCAACTTAATTAAATTGTCCATTATGTTAGATTAAGTAGTATGTATATATGTATATTTGTAAAATAAAAGGCATGCAATAAGAAATAAGATGAAACGGACTCACCAGACTTTTTCAAATCGTATCCAAATTTTTCCAGACTAGTTTTCACTTATTTTATAGTATTTTTCGTTGCCAATAAAAAAGAGAGTTTTTATTTGAGAATTTCCTTGTGTTCGACGAACCTAAAAAAGAAAAATAACAATGTACCTCGATCAAAATGAACTTAATTAAAGCATCTTACCTGCACCTGGAGTGCATCACAGGTGCGACAGTCCCTCGATGACATGAAACAAAAAAGAATAGATTTAGAAGTTTTCAAAAAAATTTTAATAAATTAGATTAATATTGAATTAAAAACAGAACAAACAGGATAATAAAACCCAGTAGAAAGGTACATGCAAGTCTTTCATTTCATGTAAACAAAGACAAATGTAACATACAAAGAAGCAGGAAATTAAGAATGATTTTCTGCAATAACATGCACATAACATAAAGAAACACACAAAGGGTAATTAATCATGCAAATAAAGGTACATCTAGGAGATTGGTGGACGCTTCAGGTAAGAAAACACCCAAAACAAAGCTCACCTGTACAGGTGTCCCCAATCTCAAAAACACAGAAACTCACAATAAATCCAATAAATTATTATAGTTATCTGTACTATATGGTATCCAGCGATGATAATATCAGGAAAACACTGCACAAAATAATAAAAACACTAAAAAAACTAATAAAAACAAATCGCGCGCGTTTGACAGTTCGGATTAAAATTTTCACGGTGAACTTCATACTCCCATGACATGCGATACGTCAAATTGGGGTAAAATCGTCGCGCGATTTTAATGGTGCCGTTCGTTTCGCGGTATTTTTCGCGGGATTCGCGTAATTCGCGATATTTATAATTTCAATTTGCACTAACGAGTGCGAAAGAGATGCACGGTGCGAGCAAGACAAAACAGCAAAAATCTAGAGAGGAATTACTTAGAATGAATCAAAAATGGCGCGTCGATAATGTAGATGAGAAAAGTCGTAAAAATCAATTAAAAAATAAATAAATAAATTTAATATTAAATCTTTATGGTAAATATGCCAAAAAATGTAAAATTCATTTTGGCATACACCAATAATAATTAAAATCCTTAATTCATTCACAAAGGCCAATAATTTGATAATTTCACTTTATGGATAGTGAAATTGAAACAAATCTGTCTATAAAAGGCGTGTCATTCCTTCATTCGATCTCTTATTTTCATCGAGTTGTCATCTAGAAAACACATGCTAAGCATAATTTTCTAGTTCATGCAAATATTTTCAAGAGTTTAGAGTTTTTTTGTAGTTTTTGGACTTGCGATTTTCTTTCATAAAATTATTGTCTACGGTTTGGACTTAGAATTTTTTCATAAGGATTTGAGTGCTCAAATTGAGATAAGTCTGTCAGTGAATTTCGTATCACTTCCATTTAAGTTTTTTATTGCGAAATAGCAGCAAGCAACAACACCTAAATTTTTGTGGAAGGATAATATAAATATTCGCAAAGGTATTATATTTTCAGTTTTAATCAATTTGAGGTTATGGGACATATGTAATAGCATGTCATAAGGATATAATTACGGGTCACAATTAACCTAAGCAAATTGATTATTAATAATAAATAAATTTTCTTTCTTTTTCAGAATACATTTTTTGTTTTGTTATAAATAAATTGAATTGTAAATTTTATTGTGTTGTGACATTTTGCGAAAAACATGCCTGTATGGCATATTTTGCAAACCATGCTCAAACAATAAAATTCAAACAGAGTAATTGCTTGTAAAATAAATAATTAGTTATATATATTAATTAGGTAACTAAGTATTGAATTAAAAAAAAAAAAAGGGAAAACCTAGAGTAAATTAAAACAAAAACGGACTGACTTGTCAGTAAACTAGAACTATATTTGAGTAAATTTTTGTTGCATTTTTTTTGAGAAAACTAAAAAACGATAAATTCAATTGTGCTAAATTTAATATTTTTAAGTGTAGAATTAGTTAAATTTTGTTAGATTACTGAACTCAATGATTAAAAGTGAATGATAATCAAATGATATCTTTTCAATCGCTACACTACCTACCACCATTTTAAATTTCAGAACACCACAAATGTCCACGTTGCTTATCAGAATCGACGAAGTTTGTGATTTGTAAACGTAGATGATTATATGTCAATTACAGGAATTGACATATAATCAATCAAAAGTTTTCTTGTAAGCAAACAAAGTTTACATTTTGTTCAGAGTTGTACATTTTGGTGGTTCCATCCAGGAATTCGTTTGACTCATTCATTTTTGTTCATCAGTTCATTCATTTCGTTCATTCCCATTGAACATTGCATTGTGGGTATTAAGGTAATTCACAGTAGTCTTAAACTATACAGAGGTGAATCTAGTACTTTTCGATTTTAGCTGCATGTGTCAAGTCAAATTGCACTATAAATTGGTTGAAGATAATCAGATTTAGGGCAATATTTAGAAAGATCAAGTAATTTCTACATTTAACGAAACTTAAGTTAAATTTAGCACAGATAATTTCTGGTTAGTTACAGTTAATTGACAATTTCAAGTTACGTCAACACTCAAATATTAGTACAAAGTTTACAATGACTGAATTAAAGACGATATTAAATAAGGAACAGGCATTGAGAAGTCGTCTGCAAAAAACGATCGAGAATGGGAAACGAACATTACTCGAAACACACTCAAAGGGCTATTTTGAAGCAAAGCTCTCCGAAATCAGACGAGTGTGGATAGAATATGAACAGATTGATCAGGTGATCAATGAATACATTATTGAAAATCCTCCAAAAACCACACCGAACTACATTCTTGATGAGACATTTAGTAAGCTAGAGACAGATTACTGTATATATATAGGTGGACTGTATGATGCAATCCATCATACAACAGAATTGACAGATTCTACATTGTTGCTAACACAGCAAACACGGATAGAACAACAACAACAACAGAATGTTCTCCCAAAGACTGCTTTACCAAAATATGGTGGCGATTATGATAGCTGGCGTACTTTCCACGATTTGTATATAGCTGTAGTACACAATAACACAAATCTGAAAGATGTTCAGAAGTTATATTATTTAAAGGGGTCATTACACGGAGATGCAGAAAAACTATTGCGGTATACCCCAATTACTAATGAAGATTATTTACCCGCATGGAATAAATTAAAGGCGAGGTATGAAAACAAAAAAATCTTAGTGCATCATCAGTTAAAGTTATTAACAAGTCAACCAAAGTTAAACACAGAAACAGCCGCTGGTCTAAAATCGCTGATTGATACGACTGAAGAGTGTATGCAGCAATTACGGAGCCTACAAGTAGATACGTCATCATGGGATGTTTTACTTATTTATCTAATTGTACAAAAGCTACCCTTTATAACGTTACGGTTATGGGAAGAACATCAAGGAGCATCACAGGAGCTTCCTAAATATAAAGACTTCAACTCATTTTTAGACACTCGATTGAAAGTATTAGAAGCAATTACTGATACATTGGTACACAAGTCAAATCAAACCAAGAGTATCTCCAAACCGACTACTACAACTAAGACATATCACGTAGTAAGTTCTCAAAAATGTTCTGCATGTAATGGAGATCATTTTCTACAACATTGTAATAAATTCCAAAAAATGGATATACAGAGCAAACGGAAGCTAGTTACAACAAACAAACATTGTTATAACTGTCTATCAAAAAAGCATTCAGTCACAGAATGTTCAAGCAGGTATAGGTGCCTCAAATGCAAGAAAGGGCATCATACTACACTGCACGAGGATGCAAAAGCAAACAATTTGCATCCCAGGAATGTAGAGGCAAACAATCTACACAACAACACTGATAATGAGGCCAGGCAAACAAGACCAGTAACTAGTACTAATACTGACTCATCACAAGTGACTCAAACCTATATGAATAGGGAGAGATCATACGCCTTATTATCAACGGCTTTAGTTAAGGTTAAAGCTCAATCAGGAAAAACACAAATACTGCGATGTCTTATTGACTCAGGCTCAGAATGTTCCTTCATTACACAAGCAGCATGCCACAAACTACAAGCCAATTGTATGCCGACATTAGTAGTGGTAACTGGACTAAACAAAGGATCAATGAGTAATTTAGACAAGCATACCAAACTAACGCTACAATCCTGCGGTCTAAACAAGACAACATTCGAAGAAAATTTCCTGGTAATCAACAACATTACCGATAATTTACCAACCAGAACAATTTCCAAGGAAAGTTATCACCACTTAAAGAAACTAGAACTGGCAGATCCCACCTATTGGAAGCCTGGCAAAATAGACGCTCTATTGGGTGCCAAGGTATATGCAAAAATTGTACAAGAAGGAGTTGTACAAGGCACAGACACTAGTCAAACCGCGGTCAAAACCATCTTCGGTTGGATACTACTCGGAACTGCAGAAAACAGAACACATGAAACACATGTCAAAACTTTCATGGCTACCACCAATGAGCTAGAGATGCAGCTCAGACAATTTTGGGAAACGGAGGAAGTTTCTACAGATCGAATTCTAACAAAGGATGAACAGCTGTGTCAAACAATATATAAGGACACTTGCATCAGGTTAGACACAGGAAGGTATCAAGTGAAACTACCGTTTGTAGATAACACGATACCCATATTAGGCAAATCTAGACAACAGGCAATCAGGCGTTTTGAGAACCTACAACGTCAATTCTCAAAAAACTCTGAATTTAAAGAAGAATACGAAAAATGTCTAGATGAATACATACAACTAAATCACATGGAGGAAGTAGATCTACCACAGGACCAAGAACAACATTACTACATCCCACACCATGCCGTGTTTAAGGATAGCACCACAACAAAATTACGCGTCGTGTTTGATGCCTCGGCAAACACCACAAATGGAATGTCGCTCAACAAATATCTATTAAATGGACCAACCCTGCAGCCTACGTTATTTACGACATTACTAAACTGGAGAAAATACAAAATTGTTATGAATGCAGATATAGAGAAGATGTATCGCATGATCCAAGTACATCCTGATCATCAAACGTATCAGAGAATTGTATGGCGCCATCCAAAAACGGGCATACTAAAGGATTATAAATTAAAAACAGTGACCTTTGGTACCACATCAGCTCCGTACTTAGCGATCAGAACACTCCAGCAGCTAGCTGAAGATGAACGTCACAAGTTTCCCTTAGCTGCAGAAGCAGTATATAAAAATTTTTACGTAGATGATTTGTTATCTGGGGCTGACAACGTGAATCATGCAATGACCTTACAATATCAACTCATTGAAATGTTAAAATCAGCTGGATTCAATCTACGAAAATGGTCCAGCAATGACAATAGGCTTCTACAAGATCTTCCTCCAGAGCACAGAGAGCTAAAAGACTCAACGATATTTTCAGACACTGAGTCAATAAAGACATTAGGTATTAAATGGTACCCTAAGTCAGACTACTTCACCTTCGGAATCAAACCATTGTGTGAACCTGAAGTTTTAACGAAAAGAAGCATATTGTCCGGAATTGCCTCACTATATGATCCACTAGGCTGGCTAGCCCCGGTTGTGATAGAAGCAAAAATACTAATGCAGAACCTATGGATCACAGGCTCGTCATGGGATGAACCGGTAACAAACATGCTAGGACAACAATGGCGAATATTCGTAAGCAATTTGCAGACGCTGGAACAAGTGCAAATCCCAAGATGGGTACACTATTCTCCAGGTGCACAGATGCAGATTCACGGATTTTGTGACGCCTCATCTAAAGCCTATGCTGCAGCAATATACTTGCGAGTAGAGCAAGAAAATGGTAAAATAGTTTCACACTTACTAACTGCAAAAACTAAGGTGGCACCTATTAAGCCCACAACAATTCCAAGACTTGAATTGAATGGTGCATTGTTACTCGTGAAGCTAATAAAAACAGTAGTACAAGGCATGCATTTTCAAAACATTCCAATAGTTGCTTGGACAGACTCTACAATCGTGATGCAATGGATCAAAGAGCATCCTTCGAAATGGAAAATTTACGTTGCCAACAGGGTCGTAGAAATACAAGATACACTAAAATACGATCATTGGCAACATATTTCATCCGAACAAAATCCGGCAGATATAGCGTCACGAGGCATCTCATCCAAACTCTTGGTCACCAACAAATTATGGTGGCACGGTCCAAGTTGGCTTACACAAGAACAAAACAAGTGGCCAAAGCGCAGTCAGATTACACAGTCAACCACACTAGAACAACGGGCAACGACAGTAATTAGTTTTCTAGCAAATATAGAAGACAACATTCTGCAAAGATATTCATCATTCACACGCTTAGTGCGCATCACAGCAACAATACTAAGATTTTGTTACAATTGCAAAAATTCCAAAAGCAAGAGAGTTCAGCCTCTTACAAACGATGAATGCAAGCATGCAGAAAGGACCATATTCAAACTAGTACAATTAACAGCTTTTCCAGAGGATAATGAAAATTTAGTACAACACAAAACTTTATCCAAAAATAGCAGGCTCTTAAGGCTCAATCCAATATTGGACAAGGATGGGTTAATGAGAGTCGGAGGACGATTGGATAACGCCCTGCTACCTTATAGTAGGAAACACCCGACAATCTTACCACGCGATCACCACGTAACACTGATTCTGATTGACAAGCTACATTTAGAAACGTTACATGGAAACATTGCTCTAGTACTAAATACTAGTCGTAACTCAGTTTGGATTTTAGACGGAAGACGTTGCATTACAACAAGATTGCATAATTAATGGGCAATCTGCCATCAGTAAGGGTAAACATTAGCAGACCCTTCTCCAAGGTCGGCATCGATTATGCGGGACCGATAACCATCAAAGCATCAAATTTAAGAAATGCTAAACTACAAAAGGCATATTTTTGCCTCTTCATCTGCATGGCTACAAAGGCCATACATCTTGAGTTAGTATCTGACCTGACATCGGAAGCTTTCATTGCAGCATTGAAAAGATTCGTTAGCAGAAGAGGTCTGTGCAATGATATTTATTCGGGCTGTGGCACCAACTTCATTGGTGGAAAAGCTATTCTAGATAAGGAACTTCAAAGGCCCATAAAAGAAGCATGGCCAGAAGCTGCGGAATACTTGACATCGAAGTCCATTAATTGGCATATGAATCCTGCAGCGGCACCTCATTTCGGAGGATTATGGGAAGCCGGTGTTAAGTCCACCAAATATCATTTGCGCAGATCCATTGGAAATGCTACTTTCACCTTTGAGGAATATGCTACGCTACTAGCACAAGTGGAAGCTTGTCTCAACTCAAGGCCATTATGTCGGGTCAGTAATGATTCAAATGAACAATTAATACTAACTCCTGGGCATTTTATAATTGGACAGTCTTTAAACGCGATACCAGAACCAGATTACACGACTACTACATCAAATTATTCTACTAGATGGAAACACGTACAGCAAATAGTTCAACAATTCTAATACTATTAAAGTGTGACAACACACCAGCAACCCTATGGCCCTTGGGAATAATAGAAGAAGTGTATCTTGGAGCCGATGGATTGGTAAGAGTAGTACAAGTCAGAACTCAGAGGAGCACTTTCACAAGACCGGTAACAAAAATTTTTCGTCTTCCAATCAATTAAGTGCTAGTTAACAAACATGTGGTGTCCTAACACATCTGTTAATTGTTGTGTTGTCCCATACAAAAAAACAAAGTACTAATTCATTTATTTTTACAGATGTCTGATTACAAATTAAATGAAGACATATTAGAACTTAATTATGATTTTGAGTTCGACTTGGATTTAGTTCCTCCAGGCAGCCCTCTTGATGCGAGCTGGTATGTAGAAGAAGGATGTGACGTCTTGACTGGTCAGCCAAAAAAAATGACGGAATCAACAGGCCCGGTGCCACCAACAAGTCACCAGATCGATCAGGACCTTTTGGACATATACGATGACCTGAATTTCAACTTCTCGCTCCCGGGTAGTCCAATTAACCCAGATGATGATATTAGCAAGCTACTATCGGACATTACAGAGGCTACTGCAGAATCACAGCCAGAGAAGAGTCCTGTTCCATCTACTGTCAAACCAAAAGGGCCTTCCAGGACATCCACGACAGCAGCATCAACAACAATTCAACCAACAAAATTGTTGCATTCAGCGACCCCCCAAACAGCGCCAACACTAAATGAACCAGCAATAATCAATGGAGCACAGGTTTATGATCTGAAAAAACTCAAGGTTTCTTCCACTATAAACGAGGTAAAAATGCGTGCCGAAAACTCGTTCCAACGTTTCGTCACACGCGAAAACGTCGACATCTACCTACCAAGGCATGTCATCAAAAAAATAGATTTTGAGAACATAAAAAGAAGACGAAATAGAGAAAAGATGATCAATCTACCTGATCGATATCAAGTACATCTACGAGTACTTGCTGATGGAACCCTAAAATTTTTTAAATACCACAAGAGAGGCATTAAAACAATAAGAGAACGGTTGAACATGGCTGTTCAACGGGGGGAGAATGTTCGACGAACCTAAAAAAGAAAAATAACAATGTACCTCGATCAAAATGAACTTAATTAAAGCATCTTACCTGCACCTGGAGTGCATCACAGGTGCGACAGTCCCTCGATGACATGAAACAAAAAAGAATAGATTTAGAAGTTTTCAAATGAATTTTAATAAATTAGATTAATATTGAATTAAAAACAGAACAAACAGGATAATAAAACCCAGTAGAAAGGTACATGCAAGTCTTTCATTTCATGTAAACAAAGACAAATGTAACATACAAAGAAGCAGGAAATTAAGAATGATTTTCTGCAATAACATGCACATAACATAAAGAAACACACAAAGGGTAATTAATCATGCAAATAAAGGTACATCTAGGAGATTGGTGGACGCTTCAGGTAAGAAAACACCCAAAACAAAGCTCACCTGTACAGGTGTCCACCAATCTCAAAAACACAGAAACTCACAATAAATCCAATAAATTATTATAGTTACCTGTACTATATGGTATCCAGCGATGATAATATCAGGAAAACACTGCACAAAATAATAAAAACACTAAAAAAAATAATAAAAACAAATCGCGCGCGTTTGACAGTTCGGATTAAAATTTTCACGGTGAACTTCATACTCCCATGACATGCGATACGTCAAATTGGGGTAAAATCGTCGCGCGATTTTAATGGTGCCGTTCGTTTCGCGGTATTTTTCGTGGGATTCGCGTAATTCGCGATATTTATAATTTCAATTTGCACTAACGAGTGCGAAAGAGATGCACGGTGCGAGCAAGACAAAACAGCAAAAATCTAGAGAGGAATTACTTAGAATGAATCAAAAATGGCGCGTCGATAATGTAGATGAGAAAAGTCGTAAAAATCAATTAAAATCAAGAAATTTAATATTAAATCTTTATGGTAAATATGCCAAAAAATGTAAAATTCATTTTGGCATACACCAATAATAATTAAAATCCTTAATTCATTCACAAAGGCCAATAATTTGATAATTTCACTTTATGGATAGTGAAATTGAAACAAATCTGTCTATAAAAGGCGTGTCATTCCTTCATTCGATCTCTTATTTTCATCGAGTTGTCATCTAGAAAACACATGCTAAGCATAATTTTCTAGTTCATGCAAATATTTTCAAGAGTTTAGAGTTTTTTTGTAGTTTTTGGACTTGCGATTTTCTTTCATAAAATTATTGTCTACGGTTTGGACTTAGAATTTTTTCATAAGGATTTGAGTGCTCAAATTGAGATAAGTCTGTCAGTGAATTTCGTATCACTTCCATTTAAGTTTTTTATTGCGAAATAGCAGCAAGCAACAACACCTAAATTTTTGTGGAAGGATAATATAAATATTCGCAAAGGTATTATATTTTCAGTTTTAATCAATTTGAGGTTATGGGACATATGTAATAGCATGTCATAAGGATATAATTACGGGTCACAATTAACTTAAGCAAATTGATTATTAATAATAAATAAATTTTCTTTCTTTTTCAGAATACATTTTTTGTTTTGTTATAAATAAATTGAATTGTAAATTTTATTGTGTTGTGACATTTTGCGAAAAACATGCCTGTATGGCATATTTTGCAAACCATGCTCAAACAATAAAATTCAAACAGAGTAATTGCTTGTAAAATAAATAATTAGTTATATATATTAATTAGGTAACTAAGTATTGAATTAAAAAAAAAAAAAGGGAAAACCTAGAGTAAATTAAAACAAAAACGGACTGACTTGTCAGTAAACTAGAACTATATTTGAGTAAATTTTTGTTGCATTTTTTTTGAGAAAACTAAAAAACGATAAATTCAATTGTGCTAAATTTAATATTTTTAAGTGTAGAATTAGTTAAATTTTGTTAGATTACTGAACTCAATGATTAAAAGTGAATGATAATCAAATGATATCTTTTCAATCGCTACACTACCTACCACCATTTTAAATTTCAGAACACCACAAATGTCCACGTTGCTTATCAGAATCGACGAAGTTTGTGATTTGTAAACGTAGATGATTATATGTCAATTACAGGAATTGACATATAATCAATCAAAAGTTTTCTTGTAAGCAAACAAAGTTTACATTTTGTTCAGAGTTGTACATTTTGGTGGTTCCATCCAGGAATTCGTTTGACTCATTCATTTTTGTTCATCAGTTCATTCATTTCGTTCATTCCCATTGAACATTGCATTGTGGGTATTAAGATAATTCACAGTAGTCTTAAACTATACAGAGGTGAATCTAGTACTTTTCGATTTTAGCTGCATGTGTCAAGTCAAATTGCACTATAAATTGGTTGAAGATAATCAGATTTAGGGCAATATTTAGAAAGATCAAGTAATTTCTACATTTAACGAAACTTAAGTTAAATTTAGCACAGATAATTTCTGGTTAGTTACAGTTAATTGACAATTTCAAGTTACGTCAACACTCAAATATTAGTACAAAGTTTACAATGACTGAATTAAAGACGATATTAAATAAGGAACAGGCATTGAGAAGTCGTCTGCAAAAAACGATCGAGAATGGGAAACGAACATTACTCGAAACACACTCAAAGGGCTATTTTGAAGCAAAGCTCTCCGAAATCAGACGAGTGTGGATAGAATATGAACAGATTGATCAGGTGATCAATGAATACATTATTGAAAATCCTCCAAAAACCACACCGAACTACATTCTTGATGAGACATTTAGTAAGCTAGAGACAGATTACTGTATATATATAGGTGGACTGTATGATGCAATCCATCATACAACAGAATTGACAGATTCTACATTGTTGCTAACACAGCAAACACGGATAGAACAACAACAACAACAGAATGTTCTCCCAAAGACTGCTTTACCAAAATATGGTGGCGATTATGATAGCTGGCGTACTTTCCACGATTTGTATATAGCTGTAGTACACAATAACACAAATCTGAAAGATGTTCAGAAGTTATATTATTTAAAGGGGTCATTACACGGAGATGCAGAAAAACTATTGCGGTATACCCCAATTACTAATGAAGATTATTTACCCGCATGGAATAAATTAAAGGCGAGGTATGAAAACAAAAAAATCTTAGTGCATCATCAGTTAAAGTTATTAACAAGTCAACCAAAGTTAAACACAGAAACAGCCGCTGGTCTAAAATCGCTGATTGATACGACTGAAGAGTGTATGCAGCAATTACGGAGCCTACAAGTAGATACGTCATCATGGGATGTTTTACTTATTTATCTAATTGTACAAAAGCTACCCTTTATAACGTTACGGTTATGGGAAGAACATCAAGGAGCATCACAGGAGCTTCCTAAATATAAAGACTTCAACTCATTTTTAGACACTCGATTGAAAGTATTAGAAGCAATTACTGATACATTGGTACACAAGTCAAATCAAACCAAGAGTATCTCCAAACCGACTACTACAACTAAGACATATCACGTAGTAAGTTCTCAAAAATGTTCTGCATGTAATGGAGATCATTTTCTACAACATTGTAATAAATTCCAAAAAATGGATATACAGAGCAAACGGAAGCTAGTTACAACAAACAAACATTGTTATAACTGTCTATCAAAAAAGCATTCAGTCACAGAATGTTCAAGCAGGTATAGGTGCCTCAAATGCAAGAAAGGGCATCATACCACACTGCACGAGGATGCAAAAGCAAACAATTTGCATCCCAGGAATGTAGAGGCAAACAATCTACACAACAACACTGATAATGAGGCCAGGCAAACAAGACCAGTAACTAGTACTAATACTGACTCATCACAAGTGACTCAAACCTATATGAATAGGGAGAGATCATACGCCTTATTATCAACGGCTTTAGTTAAGGTTAAAGCTCAATCAGGAAAAACACAAATACTGCGATGTCTTATTGACTCAGGCTCAGAATGTTCCTTCATTACACAAGCAGCATGCCACAAACTACAAGCCAATTGTATGCCGACATTAGTAGTGGTAACTGGACTAAACAAAGGATCAATGAGTAATTTAGACAAGCATACCAAACTAACGCTACAATCCTGCGGTCTAAACAAGACAACATTCGAAGAAAATTTCCTGGTAATCAACAACATTACCGATAATTTACCAACCAGAACAATTTCCAAGGAAAGTTATCACCACTTAAAGAAACTAGAACTGGCAGATCCCACCTATTGGAAGCCTGGCAAAATAGACGCTCTATTGGGTGCCAAGGTATATGCAAAAATTGTACAAGAAGGAGTTGTACAAGGCACAGACACTAGTCAAACCGCGGTCAAAACCATCTTCGGTTGGATACTACTCGGAACTGCAGAAAACAGAACACATGAAACACATGTCAAAACTTTCATGGCTACCACCAATGAGCTAGAGATGCAGCTCAGACAATTTTGGGAAACGGAGGAAGTTTCTACAGATCGAATTCTAACAAAGGATGAACAGCTGTGTCAAACAATATATAAGGACACTTGCATCAGGTTAGACACAGGAAGGTATCAAGTGAAACTACCGTTTGTAGATAACACGATACCCATATTAGGCAAATCTAGACAACAGGCAATCAGGCGTTTTGAGAACCTACAACGTCAATTCTCAAAAAACTCTGAATTTAAAGAAGAATACGAAAAATGTCTAGATGAATACATACAACTAAATCACATGGAGGAAGTAGATCTACCACAGGACCAAGAACAACATTACTACATCCCACACCATGCCGTGTTTAAGGATAGCACCACAACAAAATTACGCGTCGTGTTTGATGCCTCGGCAAACACCACAAATGGAATGTCGCTCAACAAATATCTATTAAATGGACCAACCCTGCAGCCTACGTTATTTACGACATTACTAAACTGGAGAAAATACAAAATTGTTATGAATGCAGATATAGAGAAGATGTATCGCATGATCCAAGTACATCCTGATCATCAAACGTATCAGAGAATTGTATGGCGCCATCCAAAAACGGGCATACTAAAGGATTATAAATTAAAAACAGTGACCTTTGGTACCACATCAGCTCCGTACTTAGCGATCAGAACACTCCAGCAGCTAGCTGAAGATGAACGTCACAAGTTTCCCTTAGCTGCAGAAGCAGTATATAAAAATTTTTACGTAGATGATTTGTTATCTGGGGCTGACAACGTGAATCATGCAATGACCTTACAATATCAACTCATTGAAATGTTAAAATCAGCTGGATTCAATCTACGAAAATGGTCCAGCAATGACAATAGGCTTCTACAAGATCTTCCTCCAGAGCACAGAGAGCTAAAAGACTCAACGATATTTTCAGACACTGAGTCAATAAAGACATTAGGTATTAAATGGTACCCTAAGTCAGACTACTTCACCTTCGGAATCAAACCATTGTGTGAACCTGAAGTTTTAACGAAAAGAAGCATATTGTCCGGAATTGCCTCACTATATGATCCACTAGGCTGGCTAGCCCCGGTTGTGATAGAAGCAAAAATACTAATGCAGAACCTATGGATCACAGGCTCGTCATGGGATGAACCGGTAACAAACATGCTAGGACAACAATGGCGAATATTCGTAAGCAATTTGCAGACGCTGGAACAAGTGCAAATCCCAAGATGGGTACACTATTCTCCAGGTGCACAGATGCAGATTCACGGATTTTGTGACGCCTCATCTAAAGCCTATGCTGCAGCAATATACTTGCGAGTAGAGCAAGAAAATGGTAAAATAGTTTCACACTTACTAACTGCAAAAACTAAGGTGGCACCTATTAAGCCCACAACAATTCCAAGACTTGAATTGAATGGTGCATTGTTACTCGTGAAGCTAATAAAAACAGTAGTACAAGGCATGCATTTTCAAAACATTCCAATAGTTGCTTGGACAGACTCTACAATCGTGATGCAATGGATCAAAGAGCATCCTTCGAAATGGAAAATTTACGTTGCCAACAGGGTCGTAGAAATACAAGATACACTAAAATACGATCATTGGCAACATATTTCATCCGAACAAAATCCGGCAGATATAGCGTCACGAGGCATCTCATCCAAACTCTTGGTCACCAACAAATTATGGTGGCACGGTCCAAGTTGGCTTACACAAGAACAAAACAAGTGGCCAAAGCGCAGTCAGATTACACAGTCAACCACACTAGAACAACGGGCAACGACAGTAATTAGTTTTCTAGCAAATATAGAAGACAACATTCTGCAAAGATATTCATCATTCACACGCTTAGTGCGCATCACAGCAACAATACTAAGATTTTGTTACAATTGCAAAAATTCCAAAAGCAAGAGAGTTCAGCCTCTTACAAACGATGAATGCAAGCATGCAGAAAGGACCATATTCAAACTAGTACAATTAACAGCTTTTCCAGAGGATAATGAAAATTTAGTACAACACAAAACTTTATCCAAAAATAGCAGGCTCTTAAGGCTCAATCCAATATTGGACAAGGATGGGTTAATGAGAGTCGGAGGACGATTGGATAACGCCCTGCTACCTTATAGTAGGAAACACCCGACAATCTTACCACGCGATCACCACGTAACACTGATTCTGATTGACAAGCTACATTTAGAAACGTTACATGGAAACATTGCTCTAGTACTAAATACTAGTCGTAACTCAGTTTGGATTTTAGACGGAAGACGTTGCATTACAACAAGATTGCATAATTAATGGGCAATCTGCCATCAGTAAGGGTAAACATTAGCAGACCCTTCTCCAAGGTCGGCATCGATTATGCGGGACCGATAACCATCAAAGCATCAAATTTAAGAAATGCTAAACTACAAAAGGCATATTTTTGCCTCTTCATCTGCATGGCTACAAAGGCCATACATCTTGAGTTAGTATCTGACCTGACATCGGAAGCTTTCATTGCAGCATTGAAAAGATTCGTTAGCAGAAGAGGTCTGTGCAATGATATTTATTCGGGCTGTGGCACCAACTTCATTGGTGGAAAAGCTATTCTAGATAAGGAACTTCAAAGGCCCATAAAAGAAGCATGGCCAGAAGCTGCGGAATACTTGACATCGAAGTCCATTAATTGGCATATGAATCCTGCAGCGGCACCTCATTTCGGAGGATTATGGGAAGCCGGTGTTAAGTCCACCAAATATCATTTGCGCAGATCCATTGGAAATGCTACTTTCACCTTTGAGGAATATGCTACGCTACTAGCACAAGTGGAAGCTTGTCTCAACTCAAGGCCATTATGTCGGGTCAGTAATGATTCAAATGAACAATTAATACTAACTCCTGGGCATTTTATAATTGGACAGTCTTTAAACGCGATACCAGAACCAGATTACACGACTACTACATCAAATTATTCTACTAGATGGAAACACGTACAGCAAATAGTTCAACAATTCTAATACTATTAAAGTGTGACAACACACCAGCAACCCTATGGCCCTTGGGAATAATAGAAGAAGTGTATCTTGGAGCCGATGGATTGGTAAGAGTAGTACAAGTCAGAACTCAGAGGAGCACTTTCACAAGACCGGTAACAAAAATTTTTCGTCTTCCAATCAATTAAGTGCTAGTTAACAAACATGTGGTGTCCTAACACATCTGTTAATTGTTGTGTTGTCCCATACAAAAAAACAAAGTACTAATTCATTTATTTTTACAGATGTCTGATTACAAATTAAATGAAGACATATTAGAACTTAATTATGATTTTGAGTTCGACTTGGATTTAGTTCCTCCAGGCAGCCCTCTTGATGCGAGCTGGTATGTAGAAGAAGGATGTGACGTCTTGACTGGTCAGCCAAAAAAAATGACGGAATCAACAGGCCCGGTGCCACCAACAAGTCACCAGATCGATCAGGACCTTTTGGACATATACGATGACCTGAATTTCAACTTCTCGCTCCCGGGTAGTCCAATTAACCCAGATGATGATATTAGCAAGCTACTATCGGACATTACAGAGGCTACTGCAGAATCACAGCCAGAGAAGAGTCCTGTTCCATCTACTGTCAAACCAAAAGGGCCTTCCAGGACATCCACGACAGCAGCATCAACAACAATTCAACCAACAAAATTGTTGCATTCAGCGACCCCCCAAACAGCGCCAACACTAAATGAACCAGCAATAATCAATGGAGCACAGGTTTATGATCTGAAAAAACTCAAGGTTTCTTCCACTATAAACGAGGTAAAAATGCGTGCCGAAAACTCGTTCCAACGTTTCGTCACACGCGAAAACGTCGACATCTACCTACCAAGGCATGTCATCAAAAAAATAGATTTTGAGAACATAAAAAGAAGACGAAATAGAGAAAAGATGATCAATCTACCTGATCGATATCAAGTACATCTACGAGTACTTGCTGATGGAACCCTAAAATTTTTTAAATACCACAAGAGAGGCATTAAAACAATAAGAGAACGGTTGAACATGGCTGTTCAACGGGGGGAGAATGTTCGACGAACCTAAAAAAGAAAAATAACAATGTACCTCGATCAAAATGAACTTAATTAAAGCATCTTACCTGCACCTGGAGTGCATCACAGGTGCGACAGTCCCTCGATGACATGAAACAAAAAAGAATAGATTTAGAAGTTTTCAAATGAATTTTAATAAATTAGATTAATATTGAATTAAAAACAGAACAAACAGGATAATAAAACCCAGTAGAAAGGTACATGCAAGTCTTTCATTTCATGTAAACAAAGACAAATGTAACATACAAAGAAGCAGGAAATTAAGAATGATTTTCTGCAATAACATGCACATAACATAAAGAAACACACAAAGGGTAATTAATCATGCAAATAAAGGTACATCTAGGAGATTGGTGGACGCTTCAGGTAAGAAAACACCCAAAACAAAGCTCACCTGTACAGGTGTCCACCAATCTCAAAAACACAGAAACTCACAATAAATCCAATAAATTATTATAGTTACCTGTACTATATGGTATCCAGCGATGATAATATCAGGAAAACACTGCACAAAATAATAAAAACACTAAAAAAAATAATAAAAACAAATCGCGCGCGTTTGACAGTTCGGATTAAAATTTTCACGGTGAACTTCATACTCCCATGACATGCGATACGTCAAATTGGGGTAAAATCGTCGCGCGATTTTAATGGTGCCGTTCGTTTCGCGGTATTTTTCGTGGGATTCGCGTAATTCGCGATATTTATAATTTCAATTTGCACTAACGAGTGCGAAAGAGATGCACGGTGCGAGCAAGACAAAACAGCAAATATCTAGAGAGGAATTACTTAGAATGAATCAAAAATGGCGCGTCGATAATGTAGATGAGAAAAGTCGTAAAAATCAATTAAAATCAAGAAATTTAATATTAAATCTTTATGGTAAATATGCCAAAAAATGTAAAATTCATTTTGGCATACACCAATAATAATTAAAATCCTTAATTCATTCACAAAGGCCAATAATTTGATAATTTCACTTTATGGATAGTGAAATTGAAACAAATCTGTCTATAAAAGGCGTGTCATTCCTTCATTCGATCTCTTATTTTCATCGAGTTGTCATCTAGAAAACACATGCTAAGCATAATTTTCTAGTTCATGCAAATATTTTCAAGAGTTTAGAGTTTTTTTGTAGTTTTTGGACTTGCGATTTTCTTTCATAAAATTATTGTCTACGGTTTGGACTTAGAATTTTTTCATAAGGATTTGAGTGCTCAAATTGAGATAAGTCTGTCAGTGAATTTCGTATCACTTCCATTTAAGTTTTTTATTGCGAAATAGCAGCAAGCAACAACACCTAAATTTTTGTGGAAGGATAATATAAATATTCGCAAAGGTATTATATTTTCAGTTTTAATCAATTTGAGGTTATGGGACATATGTAATAGCATGTCATAAGGATATAATTACGGGTCACAATTAACCTAAGCAAATTGATTATTAATAATAAATAAATTTTCTTTCTTTTTCAGAATACATTTTTTGTTTTGTTATAAATAAATTGAATTGTAAATTTTATTGTGTTGTGACATTTTGCGAAAAACATGCCTGTATGGCATATTTTGCAAACCATGCTCAAACAATAAAATTCAAACAGAGTAATTGCTTGTAAAATAAATAATTAGTTATATATATTAATTAGGTAACTAAGTATTGAATTAAAAAAAAAAAAAGGGAAAACCTAGAGTAAATTAAAACAAAAACGGACTGACTTGTCAGTAAACTAGAACTATATTTGAGTAAATTTTTGTTGCATTTTTTTTGAGAAAACTAAAAAACGATAAATTCAATTGTGCTAAATTTAATATTTTTAAGTGTAGAATTAGTTAAATTTTGTTAGATTACTGAACTCAATGATTAAAAGTGAATGATAATCAAATGATATCTTTTCAATCGCTACACTACCTACCACCATTTTAAATTTCAGAACACCACAAATGTCCACGTTGCTTATCAGAATCGACGAAGTTTGTGATTTGTAAACGTAGATGATTATATGTCAATTACAGGAATTGACATATAATCAATCAAAAGTTTTCTTGTAAGCAAACAAAGTTTACATTTTGTTCAGAGTTGTACATTTTGGTGGTTCCATCCAGGAATTCGTTTGACTCATTCATTTTTGTTCATCAGTTCATTCATTTCGTTCATTCCCATTGAACATTGCATTGTGGGTATTAAGATAATTCACAGTAGTCTTAAACTATACAGAGGTGAATCTAGTACTTTTCGATTTTAGCTGCATGTGTCAAGTCAAATTGCACTATAAATTGGTTGAAGATAATCAGATTTAGGGCAATATTTAGAAAGATCAAGTAATTTCTACATTTAACGAAACTTAAGTTAAATTTAGCACAGATAATTTCTGGTTAGTTACAGTTAATTGACAATTTCAAGTTACGTCAACACTCAAATATTAGTACAAAGTTTACAATGACTGAATTAAAGACGATATTAAATAAGGAACAGACATTGAGAAGTCGTCTGCAAAAAACGATCGAGAATGGGAAACGAACATTACTCGAAACACACTCAAAGGGCTATTTTGAAGCAAAGCTCTCCGAAATCAGACGAGTGTGGATAGAATATGAACAGATTGATCAGGTGATCAATGAATACATTATTGAAAATCCTCCAAAAACCACACCGAACTACATTCTTGATGAGACATTTAGTAAGCTAGAGACAGATTACTGTATATATATAGGTGGACTGTATGATGCAATCCATCATACAACAGAATTGACAGATTCTACATTGTTGCTAACACAGCAAACACGGATAGAACAACAACAACAACAGAATGTTCTCCCAAAGACTGCTTTACCAAAATATGGTGGCGATTATGATAGCTGGCGTACTTTCCACGATTTGTATATAGCTGTAGTACACAATAACACAAATCTGAAAGATGTTCAGAAGTTATATTATTTAAAGGGGTCATTACACGGAGATGCAGAAAAACTATTGCGGTATACCCCAATTACTAATGAAGATTATTTACCCGCATGGAATAAATTAAAGGCGAGGTATGAAAACAAAAAAATCTTAGTGCATCATCAGTTAAAGTTATTAACAAGTCAACCAAAGTTAAACACAGAAACAGCCGCTGGTCTAAAATCGCTGATTGATACGACTGAAGAGTGTATGCAGCAATTACGGAGCCTACAAGTAGATACGTCATCATGGGATGTTTTACTTATTTATCTAATTGTACAAAAGCTACCCTTTATAACGTTACGGTTATGGGAAGAACATCAAGGAGCATCACAGGAGCTTCCTAAATATAAAGACTTCAACTCATTTTTAGACACTCGATTGAAAGTATTAGAAGCAATTACTGATACATTGGTACACAAGTCAAATCAAACCAAGAGTATCTCCAAACCGACTACTACAACTAAGACATATCACGTAGTAAGTTCTCAAAAATGTTCTGCATGTAATGGAGATCATTTTCTACAACATTGTAATAAATTCCAAAAAATGGATATACAGAGCAAACGGAAGCTAGTTACAACAAACAAACATTGTTATAACTGTCTATCAAAAAAGCATTCAGTCACAGAATGTTCAAGCAGGTATAGGTGCCTCAAATGCAAGAAAGGGCATCATACCACACTGCACGAGGATGCAAAAGCAAACAATTTGCATCCCAGGAATGTAGAGGCAAACAATCTACACAACAACACTGATAATGAGGCCAGGCAAACAAGACCAGTAACTAGTACTAATACTGACTCATCACAAGTGACTCAAACCTATATGAATAGGGAGAGATCATACGCCTTATTATCAACGGCTTTAGTTAAGGTTAAAGCTCAATCAGGAAAAACACAAATACTGCGATGTCTTATTGACTCAGGCTCAGAATGTTCCTTCATTACACAAGCAGCATGCCACAAACTACAAGCCAATTGTATGCCGACATTAGTAGTGGTAACTGGACTAAACAAAGGATCAATGAGTAATTTAGACAAGCATACCAAACTAACGCTACAATCCTGCGGTCTAAACAAGACAACATTCGAAGAAAATTTCCTGGTAATCAACAACATTACCGATAATTTACCAACCAGAACAATTTCCAAGGAAAGTTATCACCACTTAAAGAAACTAGAACTGGCAGATCCCACCTATTGGAAGCCTGGCAAAATAGACGCTCTATTGGGTGCCAAGGTATATGCAAAAATTGTACAAGAAGGAGTTGTACAAGGCACAGACACTAGTCAAACCGCGGTCAAAACCATCTTCGGTTGGATACTACTCGGAACTGCAGAAAACAGAACACATGAAACACATGTCAAAACTTTCATGGCTACCACCAATGAGCTAGAGATGCAGCTCAGACAATTTTGGGAAACGGAGGAAGTTTCTACAGATCGAATTCTAACAAAGGATGAACAGCTGTGTCAAACAATATATAAGGACACTTGCATCAGGTTAGACACAGGAAGGTATCAAGTGAAACTACCGTTTGTAGATAACACGATACCCATATTAGGCAAATCTAGACAACAGGCAATCAGGCGTTTTGAGAACCTACAACGTCAATTCTCAAAAAACTCTGAATTTAAAGAAGAATACGAAAAATGTCTAGATGAATACATACAACTAAATCACATGGAGGAAGTAGATCTACCACAGGACCAAGAACAACATTACTACATCCCACACCATGCCGTGTTTAAGGATAGCACCACAACAAAATTACGCGTCGTGTTTGATGCCTCGGCAAACACCACAAATGGAATGTCGCTCAACAAATATCTATTAAATGGACCAACCCTGCAGCCTACGTTATTTACGACATTACTAAACTGGAGAAAATACAAAATTGTTATGAATGCAGATATAGAGAAGATGTATCGCATGATCCAAGTACATCCTGATCATCAAACGTATCAGAGAATTGTATGGCGCCATCCAAAAACGGGCATACTAAAGGATTATAAATTAAAAACAGTGACCTTTGGTACCACATCAGCTCCGTACTTAGCGATCAGAACACTCCAGCAGCTAGCTGAAGATGAACGTCACAAGTTTCCCTTAGCTGCAGAAGCAGTATATAAAAATTTTTACGTAGATGATTTGTTATCTGGGGCTGACAACGTGAATCATGCAATGACCTTACAATATCAACTCATTGAAATGTTAAAATCAGCTGGATTCAATCTACGAAAATGGTCCAGCAATGACAATAGGCTTCTACAAGATCTTCCTCCAGAGCACAGAGAGCTAAAAGACTCAACGATATTTTCAGACACTGAGTCAATAAAGACATTAGGTATTAAATGGTACCCTAAGTCAGACTACTTCACCTTCGGAATCAAACCATTGTGTGAACCTGAAGTTTTAACGAAAAGAAGCATATTGTCCGGAATTGCCTCACTATATGATCCACTAGGCTGGCTAGCCCCGGTTGTGATAGAAGCAAAAATACTAATGCAGAACCTATGGATCACAGGCTCGTCATGGGATGAACCGGTAACAAACATGCTAGGACAACAATGGCGAATATTCGTAAGCAATTTGCAGACGCTGGAACAAGTGCAAATCCCAAGATGGGTACACTATTCTCCAGGTGCACAGATGCAGATTCACGGATTTTGTGACGCCTCATCTAAAGCCTATGCTGCAGCAATATACTTGCGAGTAGAGCAAGAAAATGGTAAAATAGTTTCACACTTACTAACTGCAAAAACTAAGGTGGCACCTATTAAGCCCACAACAATTCCAAGACTTGAATTGAATGGTGCATTGTTACTCGTGAAGCTAATAAAAACAGTAGTACAAGGCATGCATTTTCAAAACATTCCAATAGTTGCTTGGACAGACTCTACAATCGTGATGCAATGGATCAAAGAGCATCCTTCGAAATGGAAAATTTACGTTGCCAACAGGGTCGTAGAAATACAAGATACACTAAAATACGATCATTGGCAACATATTTCATCCGAACAAAATCCGGCAGATATAGCGTCACGAGGCATCTCATCCAAACTCTTGGTCACCAACAAATTATGGTGGCACGGTCCAAGTTGGCTTACACAAGAACAAAACAAGTGGCCAAAGCGCAGTCAGATTACACAGTCAACCACACTAGAACAACGGGCAACGACAGTAATTAGTTTTCTAGCAAATATAGAAGACAACATTCTGCAAAGATATTCATCATTCACACGCTTAGTGCGCATCACAGCAACAATACTAAGATTTTGTTACAATTGCAAAAATTCCAAAAGCAAGAGAGTTCAGCCTCTTACAAACGATGAATGCAAGCATGCAGAAAGGACCATATTCAAACTAGTACAATTAACAGCTTTTCCAGAGGATAATGAAAATTTAGTACAACACAAAACTTTATCCAAAAATAGCAGGCTCTTAAGGCTCAATCCAATATTGGACAAGGATGGGTTAATGAGAGTCGGAGGACGATTGGATAACGCCCTGCTACCTTATAGTAGGAAACACCCGACAATCTTACCACGCGATCACCACGTAACACTGATTCTGATTGACAAGCTACATTTAGAAACGTTACATGGAAACATTGCTCTAGTACTAAATACTAGTCGTAACTCAGTTTGGATTTTAGACGGAAGACGTTGCATTACAACAAGATTGCATAAGTGCGTCAAATGCTTTAGACAGAAGCAAGCAGCGACGACACAATTAATGGGCAATCTGCCATCAGTAAGGGTAAACATTAGCAGACCCTTCTCCAAGGTCGGCATCGATTATGCGGGACCGATAACCATCAAAGCATCAAATTTAAGAAATGCTAAACTACAAAAGGCATATTTTTGCCTCTTCATCTGCATGGCTACAAAGGCCATACATCTTGAGTTAGTATCTGACCTGACATCGGAAGCTTTCATTGCAGCATTGAAAAGATTCGTTAGCAGAAGAGGTCTGTGCAATGATATTTATTCGGGCTGTGGCACCAACTTCATTGATGGAAAAGCTATTCTAGATAAGGAACTTCAAAGGCCCATAAAAGAAGCATGGCCAGAAGCTGCGGAATACTTGACATCGAAGTCCATTAATTGGCATATGAATCCTGCAGCGGCACCTCATTTCGGAGGATTATGGGAAGCCGGTGTTAAGTCCACCAAATATCATTTGCGCAGATCCATTGGAAATGCTACTTTCACCTTTGAGGAATATGCTACGCTACTAGCACAAGTGGAAGCTTGTCTCAACTCAAGGCCATTATGTCGGGTCAGTAATGATTCAAATGAACAATTAATACTAACTCCTGGGCATTTTATAATTGGACAGTCTTTAAACGCGATACCAGAACCAGATTACACGACTACTACATCAAATTATTCTACTAGATGGAAACACGTACAGCAAATAGTTCAACAATTCTAATACTATTAAAGTGTGACAACACACCAGCAACCCTATGGCCCTTGGGAATAATAGAAGAAGTGTATCTTGGAGCCGATGGATTGGTAAGAGTAGTACAAGTCAGAACTCAGAGGAGCACTTTCACAAGACCGGTAACAAAAATTTTTCGTCTTCCAATCAATTAAGTGCTAGTTAACAAACATGTGGTGTCCTAACACATCTGTTAATTGTTGTGTTGTCCCATACAAAAAAACAAAGTACTAATTCATTTATTTTTACAGATGTCTGATTACAAATTAAATGAAGACATATTAGAACTTAATTATGATTTTGAGTTCGACTTGGATTTAGTTCCTCCAGGCAGCCCTCTTGATGCGAGCTGGTATGTAGAAGAAGGATGTGACGTCTTGACTGGTCAGCCAAAAAAAATGACGGAATCAACAGGCCCGGTGCCACCAACAAGTCACCAGATCGATCAGGACCTTTTGGACATATACGATGACCTGAATTTCAACTTCTCGCTCCCGGGTAGTCCAATTAACCCAGATGATGATATTAGCAAGCTACTATCGGACATTACAGAGGCTACTGCAGAATCACAGCCAGAGAAGAGTCCTGTTCCATCTACTGTCAAACCAAAAGGGCCTTCCAGGACATCCACGACAGCAGCATCAACAACAATTCAACCAACAAAATTGTTGCATTCAGCGACCCCCCAAACAGCGCCAACACTAAATGAACCAGCAATAATCAATGGAGCACAGGTTTATGATCTGAAAAAACTCAAGGTTTCTTCCACTATAAACGAGGTAAAAATGCGTGCCGAAAACTCGTTCCAACGTTTCGTCACACGCGAAAACGTCGACATCTACCTACCAAGGCATGTCATCAAAAAAATAGATTTTGAGAACATAAAAAGAAGACGAAATAGAGAAAAGATGATCAATCTACCTGATCGATATCAAGTACATCTACGAGTACTTGCTGATGGAACCCTAAAATTTTTTAAATACCACAAGAGAGGCATTAAAACAATAAGAGAACGGTTGAACATGGCTGTTCAACGGGGGGAGAATGTTCGACGAACCTAAAAAAGAAAAATAACAATGTACCTCGATCAAAATGAACTTAATTAAAGCATCTTACCTGCACCTGGAGTGCATCACAGGTGCGACAGTCCCTCGATGACATGAAACAAAAAAGAATAGATTTAGAAGTTTTCAAATGAATTTTAATAAATTAGATTAATATTGAATTAAAAACAGAACAAACAGGATAATAAAACCCAGTAGAAAGGTACATGCAAGTCTTTCATTTCATGTAAACAAAGACAAATGTAACATACAAAGAAGCAGGAAATTAAGAATGATTTTCTGCAATAACATGCACATAACATAAAGAAACACACAAAGGGTAATTAATCATGCAAATAAAGGTACATCTAGGAGATTGGTGGACGCTTCAGGTAAGAAAACACCCAAAACAAAGCTCACCTGTACAGGTGTCCACCAATCTCAAAAACACAGAAACTCACAATAAATCCAATAAATTATTATAGTTACCTGTACTATATGGTATCCAGCGATGATAATATCAGGAAAACACTGCACAAAATAATAAAAACACTAAAAAAAATAATAAAAACAAATCGCGCGCGTTTGACAGTTCGGATTAAAATTTTCACGGTGAACTTCATACTCCCATGACATGCGATACGTCAAATTGGGGTAAAATCGTCGCGCGATTTTAATGGTGCCGTTCGTTTCGCGGTATTTTTCGTGGGATTCGCGTAATTCGCGATATTTATAATTTCAATTTGCACTAACGAGTGCGAAAGAGATGCACGGTGCGAGCAAGACAAAACAGCAAAAATCTAGAGAGGAATTACTTAGAATGAATCAAAAATGGCGCGTCGATAATGTAGATGAGAAAAGTCGTAAAAATCAATTAAAATCAAGAAATTTAATATTAAATCTTTATGGTAAATATGCCAAAAAATGTAAAATTCATTTTGGCATACACCAATAATAATTAAAATCCTTAATTCATTCACAAAGGCCAATAATTTGATAATTTCACTTTATGGATAGTGAAATTGAAACAAATCTGTCTATAAAAGGCGTGTCATTCCTTCATTCGATCTCTTATTTTCATCGAGTTGTCATCTAGAAAACACATGCTAAGCATAATTTTCTAGTTCATGCAAATATTTTCAAGAGTTTAGAGTTTTTTTGTAGTTTTTGGACTTGCGATTTTCTTTCATAAAATTATTGTCTACGGTTTGGACTTAGAATTTTTTCATAAGGATTTGAGTGCTCAAATTGAGATAAGTCTGTCAGTGAATTTCGTATCACTTCCATTTAAGTTTTTTATTGCGAAATAGCAGCAAGCAACAACACCTAAATTTTTGTGGAAGGATAATATAAATATTCGCAAAGGTATTATATTTTCAGTTTTAATCAATTTGAGGTTATGGGACATATGTAATAGCATGTCATAAGGATATAATTACGGGTCACAATTAACCTAAGCAAATTGATTATTAATAATAAATAAATTTTCTTTCTTTTTCAGAATACATTTTTTGTTTTGTTATAAATAAATTGAATTGTAAATTTTATTGTGTTGTGACATTTTGCGAAAAACATGCCTGTATGGCATATTTTGCAAACCATGCTCAAACAATAAAATTCAAACAGAGTAATTGCTTGTAAAATAAATAATTAGTTATAAATATTAATTAGGTAACTAAGTATTGAATTAAAAAAAAAAAAGGGAAAACCTAGAGTAAATTAAAACAAAAACGGACTGACTTGTCAGTAAACTAGAACTATATTTGAGTAAATTTTTGTTGCATTTTTTTTGAGAAAACTAAAAAACGATAAATTCAATTGTGCTAAATTTAATATTTTTAAGTGTAGAATTAGTTAAATTTTGTTAGATTACTGAACTCAATGATTAAAAGTGAATGATAATCAAATGATATCTTTTCAATCGCTACACTACCTACCACCATTTTAAATTTCAGAACACCACAAATGTCCACGTTGCTTATCAGAATCGACGAAGTTTGTGATTTGTAAACGTAGATCATTATATGTCAATTACAGGAATTGACATATAATCAATCAAAAGTTTTCTTGTAAGCAAACAAAGTTTACATTTTGTTCAGAGTTGTACACCTTGTTTACTTTTTCACTTAAGTCACTTGAATTCAATGTTCACAGTCACAGGCACTATGAGTTCAAAGTTCACTTGAATGAGCACGCACGTTTTCTAGTTTCCAGAAAAATCGTTCTACCAATACTATGTCCAGTTAATATCCGGCTCGAAGGACCATTATGTGAAGGATTCTAAGGATATTAAGTCGAACGTAGATTTCCACTAATTAATTACCACAAAAAGTTTCAAGCGACGACGCGAAGCGAACCAGCGGTTCTTACGTGATAATCCAGCACGTTATCCACTACACCACAGTGCTCTTACGAAGCTGCATGCAACAATCAAATTAAAACCACAGTTTCCTCATATAATAAGTTCAATACTACTATATTGTCAAATCCACTATTTTTACAAAATACTTCGTTTTCATTTCTCTAATTTTCCAACTTCAGATTTACATTCAAACTTTAAAAACTATGAATTACGACTACAAGAAAAATACTAATTTCAAATCAAAATTTAATTCCTACAAGCACCAGAGACGACAATGATTTTTCACAGCGACCGCACTTCAAGTTAGCCAAGTTTAATCACGCGATTTTTAGGTTTCTATAGTCTGTGTTACTTTAATCATTTCCACTTTTTACTAACTCGGATTCGATTTCAATATGGATTTTCAAAGATAGAGCCAATGCACCAAAACTTTCCGTTGTGATTACCGTCTTGTACCAAAGGAAAAAGAATTCTATCAGTTGGAGATTATTTAGATTTACCTCCGATCAACCCGCTATCTAAATTTTCTAGAAAAATCGAACCAATGAGAAAATTAGATTTATAAACCTTAACGGGTTTTGATAACATTTTTAAAAATCTAATTCCCCTTAGAACATGATGTTGTCTCAGGTTTTAGTTCCCTTTCTAGATACTTAACGAAGTCATCATATGTAAACTATTGATTCCAGGGTTGGTTATATCTTCTCCGAAACTGATCGAATTCCGATGTATATTCATAGAACATCGATAATGTCATTGCGACAGGAAAGCTCTTGTTTGACTTTTGAGGTGATCAGCAGGAAAAACACTTGAATTAATGTAAGTATATTTCTTATTTATCTTTTTTATTTATAAGAACAGGTGTTATATGTTCAGTGTAATTTATTGATGTGTTGTTTATTGTTTTGCGTGATTGAAATCATTTTCGTCTCTGGTTGTGGTAAGTTTTGTACTACTAACTTGTTTGTTTACATTTTAAATTTCCTATACCAAACTAATTAAGCAATTTCTACTATTTTTAGATATGAACAAGATGTTATCTATGTGGATTAAAGAAAGTAGGAGAACTATGTACATATCAGATAAGTATTTTCTATTTTTTGTTATCTGAAGATGAAGAATTCTTTGTGTAACTTCTTTCAGGTTCCAAAGATGTCTTCTGACCAAGCTTTCGCTGCAACAGTTGGGTTGGTCCCAGCTTAAGAAATAGGATAGTTTTGGACACGATACATGACAATGTGGTCGAGATCTTAAAAGTATAAGTGGAAAGCTGAAATTTTCTATACAGCATTTTCATAAAAATTGCAAGAACAATTCTAAAAATAGACTAAATCGGGCTACTCCTTCGTATGGTTGCCATATAACTATTTCGTTTTTTAGTACATATTTGGACACCACCTGACAACCATTAAACGTTGATAAATTTAAATATGGACTAAATCTATGTATTTCCGGGCACTGTCTGAGAACGCGTCGATGTGGAGAACTAAAATTTGGTACATGGTGTTTTCATAGCAGTAGTAAAAATGTTACAAAAATGGTCTAAATCAGAAAATCTTTGGTTTTTACAATATATTTGAAAACTGTCTGAGAAAGATCGAAGTGGAGAGCTCAAATTTTGTACACCGCGTTATCAAAATAAATTGTAAATTTAATTCAAAAATGGCATAAATCGGGCAACGCCTTCCTAGGCTTGCTATACAAAAATTCCATTTTTAGCTATATATTTGGACTTTGACTGAGAACACTTCGATGGGTAGAACTAAAATTTGATAAATAGTGTTTTCATAGAATAGTAAATATAATTACAAAAATTGTCTAAATCGGGCAATCCTTTCTTGATGTTGCAGTACAAAACTTTAGTTTTTCACTATATATGTGGAAACTGTGTGAGAATGCGTCTACGTGTAGAGCTCAAATATTTTACACGGCATTTTCATGGAGACTGCAAATACGAGTACTGTAATGGACCAAAACGGGTGACCGCTTTTTGGTGTTGCCATATAAAACTTTAGGTTGTCGCTATATATTTGGCCACTGCCTCACGCGTCGGCGTAACGTGATGAAATTTGTGTACGGGTTTAGAAAAAAAAGTACATTAAGTTCAAAAATGTGACCAATCGGGCAACTTACTCGTAGGATTGCCATCTAAAAAATTTGGTACGTGGTGCTTTCATAGCATTGGTAAATAAAATGTTAAAAAAGTACAAAACTTTTGTTTCTCTTATATACTTGGTAGCTATCTGAAATTGCGTTGAGGTGGAGAGCTCACATTTTTCATAAAAACTGGAAACATAGATCGAAAACGGGACCAATTGGGCAACTCCTTCGTAGGATTGTCATAGAAAAATTTCGTGTTTTATTATATATTTGAGAACGCGTTGACGTAGAGAGCCGCACTCTTCCACACATATGAATGCATGCATGCACACTCCCATACAGAGTCAGAGGGAAAGCATAGAGCACGGAATGGCGCGATCGAGTCAGATAATAGCATAGATATTATGCATCTCTAGCTATCCTACCCCCACCTATCTAGGTAGCTATATTATCACCGGGAAACCCCGACGGGCTCTCCCTAGTATATATATATATATATATGTGTGTTGTTAATTTTCTCATTTTTATCTTGTACAAAATATAAAGGGCCTTGAATCTTATTTGTCCACTACGTTTGTTGAAAAATTTTGAATTTGAAATTAAGTTTGAATTAAATTCCAGTGAAGCTTTATTAAATACGTGATTTATACCTTTTTTACTCTTTTAAAATGTAGTTTCTTTGCACAAAATTTCTGTTATTCCGTTTTTTCCCCGAATCTTAAATGCAAAGATCCGCCCAATCTTTTTATTATACAATATAAGCTCAACGATAAATTCGCACTAATTTTAATTTACTTAAAATATACTTATTATATAAAAACTTAGAAAACTACTCTTCCAATTTATTTGAACAATAAATTCTGTGACATAATTTCACTAAGCAGTCCAAGCCGAGTGAGAAAGCATTATTAGTGTACGGAAATGCCGGATTATATTTTAAAGAAATGAAATTTGAATCGTTCAATCTTATTTCTCTCTCAACCTTCCAGTCTTACTGCTAGTATTACTGGTTTTCGAACGATAACTATGATGCTATCAGATTTCCTTTTATGCAAATTTATTCTTCATAACAAGATTAACCTTTCGTGCTCGGGTGGTAACTTCTAGACATCAATATTTTCCAATAAGGCTATTCTGCACACAAGACTTCTCTACCGACAGCAAATGTTGGGAATAGTAATGCGGATTACACTTGACATGGATGATTTGCCTTAAAGGAGATACAATCCAAGTAAGTAGCTACTTACATACTATATATGCATAGTAGACCCGACAAGCTTTGTTTTCTTATAAGCTTTCCTTTATTTGAAAGGCAATAAAGCAATTGTAATGATTAGAAGTTCAGTTTGTTGGGGGTGATTGATTTTGTTATTCTTTTCAATATGGAATCAGTGCAGAGATAATTTTGAATTCAGTCATCTGTAAAATTTCGCCTTGTATTTAGATCAAACGAAGATTAGGTATATTTTATAACAAATACTAAAAGTCTTTAAGTTTATCTCTTAAAACTCATAACATAAATTTGCTTATAAAAAAAGACTTTCTTCAATATTCATTTCATTCGGAGATTACAAAATATTGTACGAATTTAATAGAGTTCTGTTTGATACTCAATGAAAGAGAAAAACTAATTGCTAGACCTAGCCGCAGAATAATGTAAAATTTCATAGAAGAAACACTACAGGGTGGGCCAAAAGTCACCATGGGGTTTAAAAATTTAATAACTTTTTCGTTTATATATTTTTTTTATTTTTTTTTAGATTATAAAATACACAAAATGGAAATTTTTTTACGCTAAGTATGAAAAATAATGTCACTTAAATGACCGCCGTTATTAGCTTCGCAATGATGGGCTCTTTTTAGAGCATTTTCCATTACATCTTTCAACATTTGTGGCTGTAGCGCTCGAACTTCTGCAACAATGTTGGCCTTGAGTTCAAGGATTGTCTCGGACTTGTTCACATATACTCGCTCCTTCAAATAACCCCAAAGAAAATAGTCGGGTGCTGACAAATCTGGCGAACGCGCTGGCCAATTAATTTCCGAATTTCTTGAAATTATTCGCTGTCCAAAAATTTGCCATAAAAGTGCCATTGTGTCTCGGCCAGTGTGGGCAGTGGCTCCATCCTGCTGAAACCACATCTCAGGTCTATTTTCAAGAGCAGGACGTAAAAAATTTTCTATCATAAACCGATACCGCTCTCCATTTACGGTTACAGCACTTCCATCTTCATTTTCGAAGAAGTAAGGCCCAATGATATTTTCAGATGTAATGCCACCCCATACTGGGGTGCAATTGGCGTTGATGAATGCCTCTTGGATTTGCAGAACCCCAGAACCTACAGTTCTGCTTATTAACAAAGCCATTCAGATGAAAATGAGCTTCATCACTCATAATCAGATTTTCAATAAAGTTGATTTCATTTCTGGCCAACTGTTGAAATTTAACTGCAAAATTTAGACGTTGCCGATGATCTGCGGGTTTCAATTCTTGCACCAATTGCACCTTATATGGGAATAACAGTAAACCTTTTTTTAAAATGCGCCATAGTGACGTACGAGACATCCCTAGCTGAGCAGAACGCCTTCTGGTAGATGTTTCTGGTGTTTCGTTAACACTTTGCTCTACACGTTCAATATTTTCCGCAGTGTGAATTATACGCTGTCTACCGGTTCGAGGCAAATCACTTACGGTGCCATGTTGGTGGTGACGATCAACTAAGCAACGAATCATGGCTTCAGAGGGCGAAATTCTGACGTTAAAATGGCGACGATATGCTCTTTGCGTTAAAATAATTGATCGCTGATTTAAGTAATAAAATTCTATTATTCTGGTTCTTTGTTCAGTTGTGAATCTCTCCATTATTTATTCTCCAGATGTTATTTATATCATCTAAAAAAAAAAAAAATAAAAAAAAATATATAAACGAAAAAGTTATTAAATTTTTAAACCCCATGGTGACTTTTGGCCCACCCTGTACAACTAGCCTGAGATTAAATGCAGTAAAAATAGAAAGAAGAATATAATTAATACACCTGCACTTTAAACAATTATATTAAATACGAATTAGTGGAAAGAGGTATTTATTTATTTGAATACTACTTGCCTTTCCAACGAAATAAGAATAATTTCTAAAAACTTCACCAGTACCAGGTGGGAGGAATTGGGGGCAACCTTATAAACATTCTTACAACAGACAGGACACTGTTTATGTCTCCGGACTTAAAAAATTTTTTAGATCTAACTTACTTTAAAATTTATCTTTGTATCTTACTAAATATGAACGCAGTGAAGGCTTTATTCTATAGTATACTTTTCAAGCTTTCCACTGAGTGTACTAACTACTTCATTCATATGAGCGTTGCAAAATTAGAAGCGATGTTTTTCTTTTTAATTAATTGTTTTCCTTAACACGTTGACTGACAACTATGAGATAACTCGTAGATTGCGTTCTTTGCTAGAACGTCGACTACGAGTTATCTCGTACTGTGTTTACTTGCCATATTCGTGCAGCTACGAATAAACTCGAAGTATATCAGTGCTAATATGTATAGATGGCTTTTGGGAAGAGAACAAAAAATCAATGCTGGCTTACATGAACAGAATATTTATTAATAAATGAACAGAAAATATAATTATAAAAAATTTATTCAAAATCAAGAAGTAAAAGAATATTTTTATTGTTGGTGAAACTTTTTAAAACAATACTGTTCACAGGTCGGACAAAAACACGCATTTCTCCGCGGTTTTTTTCTTGGGTACATATACGACATGGCTTTGTCGGACGCTGTTTTGTTTTTTTCGGGAAGTGGCAGACTCTCAAAATAAGGGAGTTCTTGCAATCTAATTTTTTTCGAAATTGGTTTAATCTCTTCTCCAAGAAGTTACTTTATGAAAAATGTTGAGTGCATTGTGTATATACAGGGTGTACCGTAAGTCGACGTCAAGCCAGAATCGGGTGATAGACCAAATCACAACAGTTACCAGAAAAATTAAAAAAAAATCTAAGTCATGTAATTTTAAAATTAATGACATTTCTTTTGTTTTCGATAAAATGTACACCCTGTGATGGTTTCTTAGCTCCTGTTGCTACAAATCTTTACTTTTTTCCAATTTTATTTGCCTTATGTAATCCCGAATAGTGCTTATGTAGGCTGTTGCTTTAAGTTCTGAGCCAACTGCTCCAGCTTGGAAGAAAGTGTCACATTTTGCCAAACCAAGAATAGAAAACTAATATTTCACCCAACTTTAACTGCTTGTAATGAAAAAAAAATGTACTACGCCAGTTTGGCATGTAACTTTAAAAGTTGACGCATTTAATAAGGATTCTAAAATGGTATAACACTTGCTACATTATTTCTTAGATTACGGGAAAAAAAATTGTTTTCTTCAATTTATTTTTACCCACTAAAAGTTATTCTAGTGTACCCACAGCTTGCCGTAAGACCGTAACTTTAAGATTCTAGTTCGAGTGAGACGGAGAGTCATTGCATGAAATTTGACTGAGCAAGATAGTGACGCTACCTCGTCCAATCATTGAGTTTTTACAAATGTGCATCGTCTACTCTCCACCAGAGGGTCGACTTCCAAACCAAGTACATGGTGAAGGAGGACGTAGTATTTCAAGCAGTTGAAGAAGACCAAGTACTTCGGTACGTGCAGTCCAGGAGAGCCCAGGAGTGCATAAATGTATAGCTCACGGAATTTTTCAAAAACATGAGCTCCAGAATTACGGAGTATTTGAATTTGTCAACAATGGAAGATTTGCCCGTCTGATAGCTCGAGCATTTTTAAGAAGATGTCGAACTTGTGTTGCAGCTGAAGGAAGGCAGTTTGAACATCTTTTATAAATAATAAATCTTAGCATCCAAATAATTGGTGTTTAATTTGAAAATTTGTCCTAAATTCAACAAAAAGTTAGGATCTCTAAATTCAAAGCGTCACTATCTGTCTCACTCACACTTCATGTAATGACTCTCCATCTCACTCAAACTAGAGTCTTAAAGTTACGGCAAGCTTTGGGTACACTAGAATCATTTTTGTAGGTGAAAAGAAATTTTTCGAAACTGGATTTCTTGAAGAAAAAGTTTTTTTCGTAATCTAACAAATATTGCAGCAAGTGTTATACCATTTTAGAATCCTTATTAAAAGCGTCAACTTGTAAAGTTACATGCCAAACTGGCGTAGTACATTTCTTTTTCATTACAGGCAGTTAAAATTGGGTGAAATATTAGTTTTCTATTCTTGGTTTGGCAAAATGTGACACTTTCTTCCAAGCTGGAGCAGTTGGCCTAGAATTTAAAGCAACAGCCTACATAAGCACTATTCGGGATTACATAAGGCAAATAAAATTGGAAAAAAGTAAAGATTTGTAGCAACGGGAGCCAAAATACCATCACAGGTTGTACATTTTCCCGAAAACAAAAGAAATGTCTATAGTTTGAAAAATACAGGACTTAGAATTTTTTTTTTTTATATTTTTCTGGTAACTGTTATGATTTGGTCTATCACCCGATTCCGGCTTGACGTCGCTTACGGGACACCCTGTATATCTCTATAATATTTAGTGAAACCTTTTTGGGCCATCTAATAGTCTTTCTTAGATACATATGTGTAGTACGACAGCATTTGATCTGATCGGTCAATTCCAGACATTCTTTCATTTTAACCGCGAATTATGTTCTACCATTTAAACAACATGAATGTTTGAAATGGTAAGGACATATCGTTTGTCTTTCCATTTGCATACAGTAACAGGACCATTTTGCAGGCAAATACACTCCCCTTTTTACAGTTCACTATTTGCCACATCTCTGGGGTTTCCCTTTCTGTTATTTCTTAGTGTTCCACACACATAAATTTTTCGTGTATTTACCAGTTTCGTGAGAGTAACAGAGTTATAAAAATTAGCCATTTGAGATAGTCCTCAAGGAAATGTAACACAACATCAGTAGTGTGACCTAAATTATGGTCACTTTCCTCAGATTTTCCGCTGTAAATATATATTTGCATTACAATACCGTCGGACTCACATAGCTCATACAGTTTGATACCGTGCTTGCGTTTTTTATTTTTTATGTGCTGGCGGAAATGCAATCTTCCACGCCACAACATCATGGAGTCGTCAATACAAATATTTTTATCTGGTGCATAGTTTACATGCATATTGAAATGATCTAGTATTAGTCTCACATTGTATAATCTGTCGGCAGATGGTATTGAGTTATCAACCAAATGAAAATAACGAAGTATCAACTGGAATCGATTTCGACTCTTATTTGAGCGCCAAAACTTTGCATTACATCCCACTGGGACGAAAAACCAGCGCTTCTGAAAGGAGCACAATTTAAGCGCTTCTCTAACCATCACTTGGCAGCGCTTTAGATGCATATTCATTGATCTATTCAGAAAAATAAGCAAAGTTACTCAAGTGCTTTTAGAGCCATCCCTTGGAAGCTCTATAGATGATTATTTGATGAGCTCCAGCAGATTGATGTGCAACAAGGGGTGATTTTCCACGTATCTAAACTGTGAAGTTTTCCACTACTGTGCGAGGTAAGGAATTTCTCTTTTTGAGTATGAAGTTCAGTGCGGAGTGAAGCTATTTTCGTTAGGAATAAACGTGAGTTTTTATTAAAAAGGAAATCCACAAGTTATAGGTAAATTGAATGTTTAGTTATAATTCGGTAATGAATTTTTTGTTTTTTTAGGATTCCGTTTGGCAGGCAAAGAATAAATTTTACAAAACAACATACAAACAGAAAATATCAACATAAGAAATGTATTTTCACGTATTCATTTTCAACTTTTATTGGATTTCAATAATAAATGAATTTAAACAAGTAAAAAAGCTAGAATTGGCCTAAGACCAATTCTTATGATACCCTAGATGAATGCCCGTATTAAATTTCGTATGGTCACCGATATATTCAAGTTTGATTTTGAAGTCGTTTTTCGCATATATTTCTAGAACGGTTTGTCGCACAGAACAAATGATTATAACCAATTTTATAGGATTTCGATTTTGCAGAAGTTTTTAGTACAATGAAAATGTCTTGGACTGATCGTTTTCAAAGTATACGTAAAAAACCTAAATTTTTATATGGCAACACCAAGAAGGAGTTGCCCGATCTAGTCCATTTTTGACATTTTATTTGCTAATGTAGTAAAAACATCGCATGCGAAATTTCAGCTCTCCACGTCGACGCGTTCTCAGGCAGTGTCCAAATATATAGCGGAAAACGAAATTTTTATATGGCAACCCCACGAAGGAGTTGCTCGATTTGTTTCATTTTCGAACTTAATTTTACTTTTTTTTTAAAGTCCGTGTACAAAATTTCAGATCTCTAAGTATACGCGTTCTCGAGTTATCGTGCGCACAGACGGACGGACGGACATGTAAAAATCAAAATAACTTTTAAGATTATAAATAGGTGTCCAATCCATTTTGCTCTACCATCATTATTTCGAGGTGTTACAAACGGAATGACAAACTTAGTATACCCTATAGTTTTCATCTAGGGTATAAAAACAAAAACAAAATATCGTACTTTCTGTGCTAGATTTTTAGATTTAAATGTGTTTATAAATTCTGAGGAAGCACTGTAGAAGGCCTCCTATGAGATTAAGGAAGAAGCACTGCAATGATTATCCAAAAAGCTCATAAAAGTTTCGAAAAGACACATTCAAAAAACTTCTTCGGCCATCATTTAGAGCGCACCTAGAGCGCTCCTTCAGAGCAGCATTGAAGCGCTTGCCTTTGCGGACATGCCTGTGTTAATGAACTGGGGTAGGGAAAAGAAGCGCTACGAGCTTCCAGGGAAGCGCTTTAGGAGGGCTTTTAGAGCGCTCTTTTTCACAGTGGGATAGTTTGTTTGTGCTCTAGTAATGTTCAGTTGATGGAAAAGAACAAGGCTCCATTTTTTGCAAAAGTCCAATAAAAACTTTCATCTCTGAAGCACTCACGTCTGTCCACTTTGATACCCTGTTAGATTTTTTTATTGCTTTGCGTTTTGTAATTTCGTGCGCAGCATATAAATTAATTTGTTTGACCAGCAATGCAAGAAACTCTTCCGAAAAAAATACCAGCGTTTGCACTGTAAAATTCGACGTATCCAATTTCACACCAACATTTTCTTGGAAAATAAATAATTCAGGATTTTGTTGAATTTCTGTCCACAAATTATCATTCGCAATTGATGTTGTTGCTTGGGAATCATCGTCTGTACTGCCCGTAGTCAGAGCGTACATACAAAATTGTAAGATGTGATGAAATTTATGCCACTGGTATAAAGTTAGTGGTTGTATTCGTTTATCTACAAATTCTACACTTCAATGTTAAACTAGAGCTTTAATACGCAATAAATCTTAGATACAAATAGTTTAATTTATCAATATTCAATAAGTGAGAAATATAAAATATATAATAAATATAGTAATTTTGTTGCAAATAACTTGTACTCACCTGATCTATGTTTGGCAGTTGATTAACTTGATTTTAATAATTTTTACTGAGGTTGGGATTGGGATATTCTTTATTCTGGTCGATACCCAGAATAAAGTGAGGTGAATAATTCTTACTGCAGTCGAAACCCACAGAGAATCTTTATTGCAGTCGTTCCCCACAATAAAGTGTTGGTTAGTAATTTTCTTGTTACAGTCGTTACCCGTAACAAGAATCTTTATTGTAGTCGTTACCCACAATAAAGTCTTTATTGTAGTCGTTACCCACAATAAAGTGTTTTATTAGTAATTTTCTTGTTACAGTCGTTACCCGTAACAAGAATCTTTATTTTAGTCGTTACCCACAATAAAGTGTTTAGTGTTAGTAAATTTCTTAATACAGTCGTTACCCGTAATAAGAATCTTTATTGTAGTCGCTACCCACAATAAAGTGTTTAGTGTTAGTAAATTTCTTAATACAGTCGTTACCCGTAATAAGAATCTTTATTGTAGTCGCTACCCACAATAAAGTCTTTATTGTAGTCGTTACCCACAATAAAGTGTTTTATTAGTAATTTTCTTGATACAGTCGTTACCCGTAACAAGAATCTTTATTGTAGTCGTTACCCACAATAAAGTGTTTTATTAGTAATTTTCTTGATACAGTCGTTACCCGTAACAAGAATCTTTATTGTAGTCGTTACCCACAATAAAGTGTTTTATTAGTAATTTTCTTGATACAGTCGTTACCCGTAACAAGAATCTTTATTGTAGTCGTTACCCACAATAAAGTGTTTTATTAGTAATTTTCTTGATACAGTCGTTACCCGTAACAAGAATCTTTATTGTAGTCGTTACCCACAATAAAGTGTTTTATTAGTAAAATTTCTTAGTACAGTCGTTACCCGTAATAAGAATCTTTGCTTTAGTCGCTATTCAAATAAATCTCCTAATCTAGTCGCAACCCAGAATAAGAAAAATTTATTTCAATCGTCAACCAAACAAAGTGTTAAACTGTTAATAAAAATTCACAACACTAGGAAATACCACTAAAAAATTATCAAGTTACTCACTGCACTGCCAAACTGAAAAAGAGAACGAGTCAAGTTAAATTGCTGTTTATATAGCCATGGTTTGCACACGGCACCAAAGAACGGTAGTCAAAGGCGCATGGCAACAATAATTGGCATAGTAACAATAACCTAGCATAGCAACAATAACTCGGCATAGCAACTGCAACTCATCATGTGTTTATGCAGTGTTACCATATTAGTCATTGCTGGTATCAAGCTGTTTTGCTAAATATATTTAAAGTAATTTAAATGTTAATTTCAATTAATATGGTATAAAATGATTTTCGCTTTGTTAAATATACTTACTTGCAACGAAAACAAATTAATTTGTCCAGTATATCAAATAAGATTGCGAATCATATATACTTCCTCGAACTTGATTCAGAGAAATAGGGAAATTTGATTGATCCATGGAATTGTGTTAGATTCGATGTCTCTAGTGCAATGTAGATGGCACTATTTCGTTCCACTTCGTACCGTCCTTCCATTTTGTCTTGAAGAGTGTTTCATTTCTCTAAGTTGTCAACATTGTGTGATATAATTATATTGACGTGACAGCTGACATGGAAAATTTTATCTGCCGGCTTTATTTCATTGGAAACCTTTAAACTCAATTAGGTAATTAGTTTATATTTTTATTGAATGAAATGATTCTTTGTGGTTTATTTGTTTTCGTTTCAGGTGTGATGTAGTTTCCTGAACATACTGCCCCCCGTTGAAAGGCTAAAATGCCTTTCAAATGCGATTTAATGATAGAAGAGAATAGAATAGGAAAATCATTTATTGAAGAACCCCAGCCCTAGCTACGTAACGACGTTAGGTACATCGAGTTAACATTAGATGATTGGCATAATTGGCATTGTACAAAGTTATTCACCAAACTAAAAATGAGCAATGAACAGGCTCACTGCGGTAGATTGAGACAACATTAATATGGTTAGCTTTATGATGACAATAATAGCAAGCACAATAATAGCAAGCATGTATATTACTCATTGAAATATGCTGTATGTGTAGATCAGCTCTAAAAGTTATACAAGAAATATAACAAAAAAAACGAAAGAAACATTATTTTATGTTTTTCATTTTCAACGTAGTTTTATTTGTATAGCCCCGCTGTCCAACGTAGACTGATGAAGGTTAGGTTTTGAGAAAGGAAAACAATAGTTTTTTTGTTTTGTTTTTTTTTTTTTTTTTTACCTTTTATTTGAACACATGGTTTTACACCTTTAACACCTTGATGTGACCATCTTTCATCAAGCGTATATTATAACGTGTCCCATCTTGAGTTCTGACTCGCTGCTTGCGTTTTTTCGACCTGCGAAGGGCATCCCAAGAAATGGTAAAAGTCTCGCTGGCCCCTGTAATATGATCAGACACTGTTAACTGGAGATCGTTTCCCTGGGTTGCAGCAGGCACCAACACTCTATCTTCCAAAATGTTAATCTTGGTAACTGGAGTTCCTGCTGTCGCTCCTGCATTAAATGATAATTCTGGTACTACTACATCTGGTTGCCCTGGCGTAGAAGATGGTAAGTCAATCGCTCTTCCTGCACTGGATGATTCTGGCACTACTATTTCTGTTTGCCCTAGCGAAGAAGATGGTAAATCAAGCGCTGTTCCTGCACTGGATGATTCTGCTACTTCTTGTTGCCTTGGCGACGATGGTGGAGAATCCATTACCTCAATTATCTCCGAATCTTCTAATTGTAGGTACTTTATTCGTCTTCCCAGCTTGGCCATTTGAGATGCCGTCCGTAGCTTGTTTAACTGCTTTTCCATTTTCCAGATTTCTCTTATCTCTAGCTCGATGTCTCTGCCTGGAGTTGGAGGTGAATTTCTGCAACTAACAGATGGTTCCATGTTACCACTTTGAACTCAAATTTTTGACTGCAGCTTGTATCGCACAATCTTTATTATTCAAAGAGAACTAACGGACCTCTTGTCTCCTCATATTTACATCTGGCATAAATTCTGCTTATCAGATTAACAGTTAAACAATTGGACTACAGGCAGACAAAGTTATATCGCGGCAAATTTGCTATGGTTTTTAATGATTGATTATAAAAATTTATTTTGAGCATTTGGCAAAGCCTTTGGTATTGTTTTCCCCCCTGTTTTTTTTTGTATGTACATGTATGTATAACTTATTGAACGTAATTGGCTTATGATGGGAATAAGTGAAGAGTTTATTAAAATTTGCTCACGGGTATGATAATCGAATTAAAATTTATGCGCTTGCATGCAAATGATGCAAGTGAAATTGATGTTGATGATATGGTTGATGATATATATTGCAAGTATATAACTACCTTAATGAAGCTACGTTAAGAAGCAAATAAACGTTGAATAATCAAAAGGAGTCAAGGAAAACATATTTGGAAACGTCCCTTAAGCCAGAGGGAGTATGGCAAATTTCGTAACAGGTCTTTTTATAAGTCCATTTTGAGTTTTAATACTTACGACCCTTACTAGTTTATCTGCGCCTGGATGTATATCGATAATACGTCCCAATATCCAATGACATGCTGGCATATTGGATTCCTTTATGACGACTAGGTCTCCTATTTTAGGATTGGAGGCTGGAGTTTGCCATTTCGGCCTGTTCTGCAAGGAGTTTAGATAGTCTTGGGACCATTTGCTCCAAAACTGTTGTTGTAGTGATTGCACATAATTCCATCTTGTTATTGATGAAATGTTTCTTTCTTTTATAGGTTCTGGAGGAGTGATCAATGCACTGCCTATCAAAAAATGTCCAGGTGTTAACGTGGTAAGATCATCTGGGTCGTCTGAGACGGGACATAATGGCCTGGAGTTTAAGCAGGCTTCAATCTGCGCTAAGACGGTTGCGAATTCTTCGTAAGTTAATGCTGAATTTCCTAAGATGCGCCTAAGATGGTGCTTGATTGACTTAACTCCTGCTTCCCAGAGACCCCCAAAATGTGGTGCTGAAGGCGGGTTAAAATGCCACCGTATTCCGTCGTGTACTACCTTTGATGCGATTTCTTGATTTGCTTGTTGTATGGCAATCTTAATGTCCTTTTGTAAAACTCTATCAGCTCCAACGAAATTTGTGCCGCAATCGGAGTATATATCCGTACATAGTCCTCGTCGACTAGAAAATCGTCGAAATGCTGCTATAAAGGCTGCTGTGGTGAGATCTGATACAGGCTCTATGTGGATGGCCTTAGTGGCCATGCAGATGAAAATACAAATATAGCCCTTATAGAACCGATTTCCTCTATGCTTGGACATTTTTAAGCTAATGGGACCAGCATAATCCACCCCAGTTTGTTGAAACGGTCTTGATATGTTAACTCTTGAGGCAGGTAGATTCCCCATGATTTGATTCCTATTTGTGGCGGAATGTTTGAAGCAAATTATGCATTTGTGTAAGACAGCTTTGACTGTTTTTCGTCCTTGTGGAACCCAGAATTCATTTCGCATTGTTGATAGAACCAATTGTAGACCTCCATGCAAAGTTTTCATATGAAAATGGTTGATTACTAATGATGTTAGATTATGTTCTCTCGGTAATATGATTGGGTGTTTTTGATTGAAGGATATATTGGCATTTTGTAGACGACCGCCGACACGTAATAATCCATGATTATCCAGAAAAGGGTTAAGGGAGAGAATTTTACTTTTGGGCGATAATAAACGCTTTTCTTGTAATTGCTTAATTTCGCTTTTAAATATATTCCTTTGAGCTAGTTTGATTAGCAATTGTTTTGCTTGAACCATCTCAACAGGTTGGAGGAGTGAATTGTTGTAATGAGTTTTGGGAATTATTTTGCGGCAGTAGTTGATAAACCTGAGACAGTAAGCAGTGACTCGTTGCAGTTTAGCAAACGTTGAGAATTTATTAAAAAGTTCATGAGTGTTTGACTGAGTAGTGGATAAACAGCTTACTCGCTTTTGTTCAGATTCTATGTTGCTTTCCGTAATAGGTAGTAATTGAGGCCATTTTTCTTTAGGATCCATCAACCACTGAGGTCCATGCCACCACAATTGGTGGGAATTTAATGAGGCAGGTTCAATTCCTCTGGAGTTGCAGTCGGCAGGATTCTCATTAGATCGCACGTGATGCCATGACTGTATATCAGTTAAATTTTGGATTTCTGCAATCCTATTTGCAACAAAAGTTTTATACTTGTTCGGATGATTGCGAATCCACGATAGAACAATAGAGGAATCTGTCCAAGCGAATGTGGGGATCTTTGTAAGATTTAGATCAGTTTTAATTCGATCAATGAGTCGAACTAAAAGTACTGCGCCACATAACTCGAGGCGAGGAAGCGTAATAGGTTTGACAGGTGCTATTTTGGATTTTGCAATAAGTAAATTAACATGCACGTTTCCTTCTTGATCTATAGCCCTGATATATACTGCCGCCGAATACGCGTGATTGGAAGCGTCGGAAAATCCGTGTATCTGGCACATTGATAAATCACTAGTGGTGAATATCCACCGTGGTATATGGATTGAGCTAATGTGAGATAGCTTTTCTTTAAATTGTCGCCAGTGCATGTCGATATGTGAAGGTATCGGCTCGTCCCATGAGCATCCCGAAAGCCATAAGGTTTGCATCAGAATTTTGGCTGTAACTATGATCGGAGATATCCAACCTAGTGGGTCAAAAAGTGTAGCAATTTCTGACAACACAGAACGCTTTGTAGAGCTGCGATCTGCGAATTGTTTATATTGGAAAGTGAAATGGTCAGTTCCTGGGTGCCAATGTATTCCCAGGGTTTTTACAGATTCATCACTTGCTAACCGTAATGGAAGTTGTACTTCCCTATGTTCTTCCGGAATGCTTGATAGGAGATCCGATGAATTGCTTACCCATTTCCTTAGGTTAAAGCCTGCTGACGACAGAATGTTAATCATCTGCGCTTGTATTTCCAAGGCTTCATTGATGGAATCTGCTCCAGTGAGCAGATCATCAACATAAAAATCACGCGGTATAATTTTGGCAGCTATAGGATATTTTGCGGCTTCATCAATTGCTAATTGGTGAAGGGTCTTGATGGCTAAATATGGAGCTGGCGTTGTGCCAAATGTGACCGTGGTTAACTTATAGTCTCTGATGCTTTCGCTGGGACTATTTCTCCAGACTATTCGTTGAAAATTTTGATCTGGGGGTTGAATGTTAATCATTCGGTACATTTTCTCTATGTCGGCTGACATAGCGTATTTATATTTTCGCCATCGAAGTAATGTTGAGAAAAGCTCAGATTGCAGTACTGGACCCGTATGTAGCTGTTCGTTTAAACTTTTCCCATTAGTGGATTTAGCCGAGGCATCAAAGACGACTCGAACCTTGGTCGTAGTACTATCCTTGATGACGGCGTGGTGAGGAAGATAATAACATTTATCACGACTGGCTTCTTTATCAGCCAATATCATGTGCCCTAATGATTTATATTCGTTAATGCAAGCCTTGTATTCCTGACTAAGCTCAGGATTTTGTTGCAATTTGTGCTCTAGACAATAAAATCTTCGTAGAGCCATGCCACGAGAGTCACCCAAGCTGGGAGCTTCATTAATAAAAGGCAAGCGAACTTCGTAACGGCCGGTTGCATTTCGAAGATGATTTTTTTGATAAAATTCTTCACAATCGCGGTCTGCCTTAGACAGTTGTCTTCCTGGAGTAACTTCTTCGGTTTCCCAGAACCGCCGCAGAAGTTTATCGAGGGAAGACTCTTCCTCGTACTGAGCGTTTACTGTTAAGGTGGACGCAGTGGACATTGTGTGAGTGTTTTTTAAATTGCCGAAAAGGATCCAGCCTAGGGTGCTGTTTTGTGCTATAGGTGTACCTGGGGGGCCTTTTCGCAACCCTTCTAAAAGGATTTCTCCATAAACATCTGCTCCTAAAAGCAGGTCGACTTTTCCTGGCTTGAAAAAGAGTGGATCTGCTAGTTGCAGGCCATGTACGTGGCTCCATTCCTTGCTTGGAATGGTGGACGGAGGCAGTATGTCCGTGATGGTGTTCACGATAAGGGCATTTATCGTGGTTATCTTATTCGAAGTTGAATAAGAGTGAATGTTTACTGATGCTTGTTTGCTAACACTCATAGTTTCTGACTTTCCTAAGCCAGTAATTTGCATCGATGTGTTCATAGTGGCCAATTGCAGCTTGCGTGCAGCAGCCTTTGTTATGAACGTGACTTGAGAGCCTGAGTCAATTAAAGCTCGTAGAGTGAACATGGTGCCCTTTTTTGATGGAACTTTAAGCAATGCTGTGGCAAGCAAGGCTTGTGTAGTTCGCATTGTTTGATTCGCGTGAAGCGTTTGAATTGATCCCTTGGATGTGGAAGGCGAATTACAAGGTTGTACTTGTAGTTGTGGGTTGTCTGATTGCTTAGGTGAACCCTGTGGATTTGTGATATTCCTATGTAGTAAGGAATGATGTTTCCTTCCACATCGCTGGCACGTAAACTTGCTAGCGCAATATTTTGTATTGTGGCTTTTTGAAAGGCAGTTAATGCACAATCGATTTGACGTGACAATTTTGAATTTTGAATCAACGTCCAATTTAATAAATTTGGGGCATTTGAATAATCGATGCTGCTCTTTACACATTATGCATCTGTCACCAGATGATGTAAAGTGAGTTGATGCTCTTGGTATTTGAGCTGATTTATTGGTTGAACTTGGTTTTGCGTCTGAGATTGCTTCGAGAGTTCTAAATCTTGTTTCTAGAAACGTCTTCAAAGATTCAAGGGTAGGCAGTCCATCTGCACTGTTTACCTCTTGTTCCCATAAGCGATGAGTTTCTGCTGGCAAGCACTGCACTAGCATATAAATCAAGATTGTATCCCAGTGCTTAGTGGGGACTTCTAATGCTTCGAGTTCGTATATACATTCGGAAGATTTGTCCAGCACTGTTTTTATAGCTCTGGCTGACTCTTGTGTTGCTTTAGGTAAATTGAATAGAATTTTTAGCTGAGCATTAATTAACACTCGCTTGTTGTCGTACCTGTTAAGCAATATCTTCCATGCGCTGTCATAACTCGAGTTAGTCATAGGAAGTTGACGCAATAAGTGTTCTGCTTCTCCAGAAACACTTGATTTCAAGTAATGAAGTTTCTGCACTGGTGATAGTGCAGAATTTGTATGAACCAAGGAATGAAATAGATCGTGAAATGACCTCCATGATTCATATGACCCTGAGAACTTTGGGATTGTGATGCTAGGTAACCTCAGATACGAAGAAGATTCATTCTCCGTGTTTGGTTTTGAATCTACTTTTGTTTCGAATGCATTTAGTGCATCTCTGAGAATACCTCGAAACGTGTAGTATTGATCTTCCACGCTTGAAAACTGATCTTTTACAAAATAATCGTATTTTTGCAATTCGCTATCTTCTAAAGCCTGAGTAGCTTGGAGAATCGTATAATGCGTATTTTTATAGTCGGACCAAATTTCGTTTAGGGCGATTAACCGCTCAGAAATAAGTCCTCTTGTTCGTTTTTCTACATCAGTATTTTTGTAGTTATTGAACGATTTTTGGAATATTTGAGCTGAGGTGGCTTGATTAGCGAGAAGTTTTTGCAGTGTAGCCATGTTTGAAAATTTAAGAATATATACCACTAGACTTTAAATCTGGATACGAAGGACCATAAAATGTACTGCCCGTAGTCAGAGCGTACATACAAAATTGTAAGATGTGATGAAATTTATGCCACTGGTATAAAGTTAGTGGTTGTATTCGTTTATCTACAAATTCTACACTTCAATGTTAAACTAGAGCTTTAATACGCAATAAATCTTAGATACAAATAGTTTAATTTATCAATATTCAATAAGTGAGAAATATAAAATATATAATAAATATAGTAATTTTGTTGCAAATAACTTGTACTCACCTGATCTATGTTTGGCAGTTGATTAACTTGATTTTAATAATTTTTACTGAGGTTGGGATTGGGATATTCTTTATTCTGGTCGATACCCAGAATAAAGTGAGGTGAATAATTCTTACTGCAGTCGAAACCCACAGAGAATCTTTATTGCAGTCGTTCCCCACAATAAAGTGTTGGTTAGTAATTTTCTTGTTACAGTCGTTACCCGTAACAAGAATCTTTATTGTAGTCGTTACCCACAATAAAGTCTTTATTGTAGTCGTTACCCACAATAAAGTGTTTTATTAGTAATTTTCTTGTTACAGTCGTTACCCGTAACAAGAATCTTTATTTTAGTCGTTACCCACAATAAAGTGTTTAGTGTTAGTAAATTTCTTAATACAGTCGTTACCCGTAATAAGAATCTTTATTGTAGTCGCTACCCACAATAAAGTGTTTAGTGTTAGTAAATTTCTTAATACAGTCGTTACCCGTAATAAGAATCTTTATTGTAGTCGCTACCCACAATAAAGTCTTTATTGTAGTCGTTACCCACAATAAAGTGTTTTATTAGTAATTTTCTTGATACAGTCGTTACCCGTAACAAGAATCTTTATTGTAGTCGTTACCCACAATAAAGTGTTTTATTAGTAATTTTCTTGATACAGTCGTTACCCGTAACAAGAATCTTTATTGTAGTCGTTACCCACAATAAAGTGTTTTATTAGTAATTTTCTTGATACAGTCGTTACCCGTAACAAGAATCTTTATTGTAGTCGTTACCCACAATAAAGTGTTTTATTAGTAATTTTCTTGATACAGTCGTTACCCGTAACAAGAATCTTTATTGTAGTCGTTACCCACAATAAAGTGTTTTATTAGTAAAATTTCTTAGTACAGTCGTTACCCGTAATAAGAATCTTTGCTTTAGTCGCTATTCAAATAAATCTCCTAATCTAGTCGCAACCCAGAATAAGAAAAATTTATTTCAATCGTCAACCAAACAAAGTGTTAAACTGTTAATAAAAATTCACAACACTAGGAAATACCACTAAAAAATTATCAAGTTACTCACTGCACTGCCAAACTGAAAAAGAGAACGAGTCAAGTTAAATTGCTGTTTATATAGCCATGGTTTGCACACGGCACCAAAGAACGGTAGTCAAAGGCGCATGGCAACAATAATTGGCATAGTAACAATAACCTAGCATAGCAACAATAACTCGGCATAGCAACTGCAACTCATCATGTGTTTATGCAGTGTTACCATATTAGTCATTGCTGGTATCAAGCTGTTTTGCTAAATATATTTAAAGTAATTTAAATGTTAATTTCAATTAATATGGTATAAAATGATTTTCGCTTTGTTAAATATACTTACTTGCAACGAAAACAAATTAATTTGTCCAGTATATCAAATAAGATTGCGAATCATATATACTTCCTCGAACTTGATTCAGAGAAATAGGGAAATTTGATTGATCCATGGAATTGTGTTAGATTCGATGTCTCTAGTGCAATGTAGATGGCACTATTTCGTTCCACTTCGTACCGTCCTTCCATTTTGTCTTGAAGAGTGTTTCATTTCTCTAAGTTGTCAACATTGTGTGATATAATTATATTGACGTGACAGCTGACATGGAAAATTTTATCTGCCGGCTTTATTTCATTGGAAACCTTTAAACTCAATTAGGTAATTAGTTTATATTTTTATTGAATGAAATGATTCTTTGTGGTTTATTTGTTTTCGTTTCAGGTGTGATGTAGTTTCCTGAACATCGTCATTATCATCAGGTTCGGAGACGACTTCATCGTCACTATCATTTGAATTCTCAGAAGGTTCACAATCGATACTGTTGTTACCATCCTCGCCAAAAATCTCGTCAAATTCTGAATCACTTCGATTAGCGTAGTACTCAAATTCATTTTGAGTCAGTGGTCTTTTCGTACCCAAATTGGGTTCTTGATAATTTAATTATAATAATTATAAAACAACGCACTCAAGGAAGCGTAAATGTGATGCACCTGACAATATCTGAGATACTACTGACGAATTGGACCCATATCTCGACAGGTCTAAGCGTGCCTGTGTACGAATTAACTCGTAGTTGGCTTCCGCGAAGATATTTCTGTTACATAAGCCAACTACGAGATTATTCGTAAGACATTTTTTTTTGAATACGTTTTCTATGCTTTTTGATGATAACTATGTACTATAATTAGAGATTTTAATAATATGATATGAATAAACGAAATTGACTTTTTAGACCGGAATTTTGAAAATTGCCGTGGCAGTCAACGTGTTAAAAGAAGAATTACTTTAAGTTCCCATTATGACGAGAATTTTAGAATTCACAGGGATCAGCTTTCATTTACGCCAAAGGTATATGTTTTATCATAATTTCTATCATTTTTTAGATAATTGACCTGTGAATTCAACTACTTTACTTACAGTCGGCTGCGGGTGTTAACTTATCGCTTCTAGGGAAACGAAACTTGAAAGTAAGTGAAAAAAACATTCAATATTTTCTAAAGCCATACCATTTCACTCTTTTGCTATTCAGTCACGTACAATATTGTACTAAGAAATTTTAGTATTATTGATGAGATTGCAAAAATTACTAAAATACAATTGATGAAAATATCACAGTTGTGTGGGAGCAATAAATGCAAGAAAATGTTTGGATAATTAATTGAAAGAAATTTTACGCAATACCTAAGTAAATTTTTCGTTGATAATAGGAACCAACATCTGATCGTTTAGATTGAACCTTGCACTCATAGTAGAGTATTCGAATTGAAGGTTCAATTATATCTATAAAATTATAGGTAAGAGATGGAAAAATTTATCTTGGAGTTTAATACTCTTTGGGATTCTAAAATTTCCATCAGGGTGACATATCATCAGTGCTTCTTTCGAAAAAGAAGCTATTGTTTTCAAAATAGCTGTCAAAAACCAAAATTTTTTAATATAATTTTCCAACGACGGAGGGTTAGTGTCTACTACAGAGCGATAGTTTACCTACGTTCATAGAATGAAGAGTAAGGAAGTTACAGGATGACTTAAGAAAGGGAGCACATCGAAATCCCGGAATTAAGAATTATGAATTATTAAAATCCCTACTTTCTAAAAAATCTTACAAATTGCAGTATTAAAAAATCCCGATTTTTAAAATCCCAAATTTTTCAATCCCGAATTTTTAAAATATGTTTATGAGTATTTGTAAAGGATGTTTGACAAAAATCGTTTTACATTTTAAGAAAATCATGATAATATTATATGTGAAAATATGTAAGAAATATCCCTTTTGCGAATAGTTAGGCTGCTGAACCTATATGAAGGGCATTAGGGAACAATGCACTAAGTCACATTTTATTTGAAAATAAGTTAAACATGCAGTTTTGTGGAGTATTGAAAGCAGATTAGGTGAACAGATTATATTTAGGGATAATGCATCGGGTCTATGGAAAATTATAAGAAGAAAAAACTTAATAAAAGGGAAAAACGAATTTAGTCCACACGTTTTTAGGGAATAATGACATAAGTCCATTTTTACTGTACTGTAACGGCTTATACGACCGAAAATTTAAGCGCAGTGTCACTTTTGGATTTGTTTCAAGATAAACCGATCTACCCCCAAAGGTGGCATCGATGTCATTGAGTACTTAACCCTTCAAGAAGGCAGTGAATATTACTAAAAACCGAATTTCTTTCGTAAAGTCGCGCAGTCGATTATTTTACTGTGTTCAGAACGGTAAGTGCATAAAAATTATGGACATTAGTGGGACTGATTCAAATGACGAAACCTTAACTCCTAAGTATGGCAAACGAAAAGCACTAGGATGTTTAACCGAAGTAAAGAAGAAATTGCTTGCCAGTAGTCACGAAATGGGAGGGGACTGTAAGTGTAGCCGCTACCAATGTTTTGCGCATGCTGGCCTGAACGATCGAAAAAGAATTATTAAGGTATTCAATTCCCTAGTTAACTACAATGAGCAAAATAAGTACCTTAGTGGGCTCGTAACCATTACTCCGGTGCAACGCTGGCGAAATATCAAAAATAAAGAAGAAGTTAATTTTCGGATAGCCTCGTTCTAATACCGTATTCGAATATTAAATCGGCCGGGTAACATACAGGTATGTATGTATGAAAACCTTCCTGGCTATTCATGGCATCACAGAGATACGTGTAAATACGATTCGCGAAGCAATCATAATAAATGGTTCGTCGCCATCTAACGGGAGAGGAAAACATACATAGTAACCGCATGCATAAATTACCAGACAGTACAAAACAGATCATTCACGCATTTATAAAGACGATCAACGAAAGAAAGTCACATTACTCTCTAAAAGATTCGCAGTAGTTGCACTACCCAGAAGACTTAAATATTTCGAAACTTCACGCTATGTATAATAAGGAAAATAATAATTAAAAAATATCGTATGGTAATTTCCGGCATATTTCTTTGGAAGATTTCAATATATCCTTCAGATACGCGCGTAAAGATACGTGTAAAACTTGCGACAGCAAATCGGCTGAAATACCAGTAGGTACTGCAGACGCAAATTACTGAACTTGAAAGATTAAAGAATCAAAGAGACGAACACGAATATAAAAAGTTACGCAAAAAGAAACAAACGATACAAACCGAATTGAGTGTACACAAATCTAGGGGTGAGACATTTTATGAAATAAAACGAAAGTGCAGAATGGAATCGAGTAAGAAAAGCAACGTAGAAAGCATCGCTATGGACTACCAGAAGAATCTGCCGACACCAAACATTAGAACGGAACCGTAGGCAGTTGAATTTCGTATTCTCCATCATTCATGTTCTGGCGGAAAATGCCTCATATTTCTACACATATGATGAAGGCGTTGCAAAAAAAGGAAGTGATGATGTATATTCGATGTTGTACGATTTTGTGACTAACAAGTTGTCTTCAGACACAGCTGGACAAATTCTGCGACTCATATTCGGGCTAAAATAAAAACTATACAGTTATACGTTTTTTACATATCTTGACCACAAAGTTGAAGAGGTTCGATTGCGTTCGTTGCATATTCCCCATTCGCGGTCATTCGTATTTAGAATGCAATAGAGATATGTCTATCGTTAACTAAAAAAAACTATATCGAAGTCCCTGATGAATGGAGGGATTTTATAAGGAACAGCAGGACAAAACCGAACCGGATCCGTATAACGTCTTCGACTGCAAATCAAATTTATTCGACAAATGATCGGAATTGCTTGCACGTTTCTATAGAAAGAAATGCCCTATACCGACGAGACCGATGACCGTGAAATTAAATTTCAGCACGATCATCCAAAACTGGTCTACCACCGAGACACGTATTCAGGAGCGTTGTTAAAAAAATTGCCGGGTACGAATGCTCCACGAACAAAATTTTGCGGGGGTAAGATTTTCCATTTTTTTTTTTTACGTAATATTAATATTTCATATCTTCCACAAAGGTCTGCATCTGATACAATATTTAACAAAAATCGAGTCAAGGAAGTTCTACTACAATTTGACCCCAGTCGTCGTCGTCATCCTTGATGTCGTTCAGGGTGACGATATTTTATCGTCATGTACCAAAGAAGATGACCAATGCGCAGTTACACAATATACACAATTCCAGCATTTGAAAATTTACAGTGTTTTTTTGGGAAAATATCATTTAAGTCCAACTTACTCTAATATTTGTTTGGGAACAATGTATTAAGTCCACAGACGTTCGCATTAATTATTATAGGTGAACCAAAGAAAGCAGTTAATAATATTACAATTTTTTTCATAATCTGCAAATTAGGTTATAAAAAGAACACATTTCGTATTCAGATTGATAAATATCCTAATTAATATAATTACGGGAAGAAGTTAAACTTTGATCGTGTGAATGTTTCGACCGATGTATATGCACTTTTTGCTCGCCGTTTACAAAAGATATTGTTTGCACTCGGCAAAAGGGTCAACGGTCGCATATAATCAGCAAGTACTTGCTCTATAAGCGGGCGCTTGCCCCCAATAACAATAACGCTAATTCTAGCGAATAATTCTTGCATTCAATGTGTCATCGCAAATATTTTTATGAATATGACACCCAGTCAAAGGTGCAAGAGAAGAATGCAAGAATTATTCGACTGATTGTAATTTAAGTAGGTAAGCATTTTACATTTAAGTTATTTCATTATTCGTTTTTTTTTTTGTTGCATAGCCAAGCAACTTACTGCAATTTTAAGTTATTAGTAAATATGTATGTAGGTATTGATTTTCGCAATTAGTGATAGGTATGAATATATTAAGAATTGCTTAGTTAAGTGTAATTTTAATATAAATTGAATATGGTGTGTAATAAACGATCAGTATTGTTTTTAGTAGCAAACAGCTGTGTTTTATTTTGAGTTCACTTAATCAAGCCTTTTTCAGATTCTAATTTTGGTGTAGTGGTACAAGAGCCGCTGCACTCTCATCAAAAGCCAAGGTGTAACACCTTGACTTACTAAATTTTCATAGAGAACAAAATAGTTCTTGAACATTGGTGACCCCGACGTGATTCAGGTGAAACACTTGAATCGCAGTTCAACTATATTCAGAGCAATCATCTTGAAACCGTAATGGAGAAGCTAGCGAAGGAGCAGAACGCTGTAGGAACGGAACTGCAAAAGGTTTTGATAAACTACAAAAAGGACGGAGACGACAGAAAAACCAAGGAATATTACGAAGAAAGATTGAAACGACTGGAATCATTCTGGTCCACCTTCGATTCAAATGACAGTAAAATTAGAGCCCTACCTAAAGTTCCTCTGGAGCATGGATACTTTACAAAGGCGTACTACGAAGAAATACGCGAAATATACGAATCATGCAAGACCCACTTTGAGGAACAATTACAGTCCTTCCAGGAAGACGAAGCCAGCAACGATGATTATAACGCAACTCAATCTGGAGACAAGTCAGCAGAAACTGCATCAAGGCCACTGATTACGTTAACCGAGTCAAATTCACCAGAAGAACAGTCTACTCCGTTGTTGTCCGAAGCCTCAGCAGATATAATAAGAATCATTAGAAGGCAAAGAGGGATTATACAATCTTTACGCCGTCTTATTGATAACACGTACGAGTCAGATGACCATCCCAAACAGTACTACCACATTAGACTCCAGACCTTAAATCAATACTGGGTCAAAATAGAGGAGGATAATCACTCCATTTGGGAGCTGGCAGATGACCCAAGCACAGTAGGCTATAAAATTGAAGAATATATTCAGCTCGAAGAAGAGGTGCAAAAACAGCAAGTGAGTCTCTCTGCTAAAATCGCAAGGTTTGATGCACCACAAGAGGCTGCAACCTCCATAACAGCCAACACGACACTCAAGCTGCCACAAATATCACTTCCCAAGTTTGATGGAGACTCTTTAAAATGGCGTCAGTTCGCAGACCTATTTACTGAAATGTACACAAACAGCAGATGGCAAATGTTCAGAAAATGTGGTACCTGAAAATGAATTTGGTTGGTGAAGCTGAAAGACTCATTAGGCACTTGAGTTTATCTGAAGACAATTACACAGCTGCGTGGAAGATGCTCCATGAAAGATATGAAAATCGCAGACTGCTCGTATCTGCCCTGATAAACAAACTATTATCACAGCCAAGTCATGCTACTGACGCTGCATCTGCGAACAATATAAAAACTTTACATGACACAACGCAAGAATGTCTCATGGCGCTAGAGAACCTTAAAATCTCAACTGCTGACTGGGGCCCCTTATTATTGCATATCTTGATAAAAAGGCTAGATAGAGCCACTCATACCTTGTATGAACAATCATTGACCAACCCAAGGGAAATACAGTCCATGAAAGAATTCTTGAAATTTCTACAAACAAGATTTCAATCACTGGAAGCCCTGGGTAACAAATTAAGACATACAGAGGACATTCAGAGAAAATCCAACAGCGCCAAATCCTTGTCATCAGTTGTACACACCAACTCATCAATCAGGCACACTGCTTGTGTGGTATGCAAAGGAAATCATCCGTTATTCGCATGCAAGGACTTCTTGAAATTAACACCAGCAGCTAGATTAAGTCTGCTCCGCAAAAACGAATTGTGTGTCAATTGTCTAAGATCAGGACACAATGCCACAAGCTGCAATGCTCGAGGATGCACAAAGTGTAATAAACGGCATAACACCTTAGTGCATTTAACTACACCAGATCATTCATCATCAACACAAGTCAGAGATTCCAATACATTCCAGACACAAGTAACTAGCAGACCATCTATATCGCCAGGGTTGGTGGATCAGGGTTCAACTGTAGCAACTATTACCAATCAGGGTCAAAGAAAATATACACTGCTCAGTACAGCTATAATAAAATTGATTAACAACCAAGGCAAATGTGTGGAAGGTCGAGCTGTATTAGATTCAGGTTCGCAAGTTAACCTAATTACTGACAGATTAGTCAAGAAGTTAAACTTGAATACTTCAACTGACTCAATGTGCATACAAGGCATTGGCGACAAGAAACAGCGAACACAGAAAAGAATAAGTGTACAAATGCAATCCGCACTAAATGGCTTCTCTGCGAGATTGGAGGCATTCGTCATTCCACATATAATTTCACCTCAGCCGACGCAACTGATTAACACGTCAAAGTGGTCTATTCCGCGCAATATTCAGCTAGCAGACCCTGATTTCAACCAGCCAGAACGTATCGATATCTTACTAGGTGCTGAATTCTACCTCCAGCTACTGTCAATTGGCCAAATAAGATTGAAAAATGATGGACCAATTCTGCAAAATACATTGTCGGGTTGGATAGTTTCAGGAAAGATCAATGTAACAAGACCAGCTGCAGCAACATGCAGCATCTGTAGTGAAGCCGAGAGCATAGATCAAAGAATTGAAAAATTCTGGAAACTGGAAGAGCCTATGGAAGTCAAGTCCAATCGCACTCCGGTAGAGAAGCGCTGTGAAGATCATTTCACTCAAACAACTAGAAGGAGTTCCGATGGGCGTTACATAGTAAAGCTACCATTCGCTGACACCCCAAGTAAGCTGGGAGAATCCAAAGACATAGCCATCAGACGATTCTTCGCACTAGAAAAAAGGTTAGCTAAGAATCCCACCTTACGATGTCAATATACAGAGTTTATGAACGAGTATCTAAGGGCAGGACATATGGAACCCATCAACCTTGAGATTATTGAGCCACCATATTATTTCCTGCCTCACCACAGCGTATTGAAACCAGATAGCACGACGACACCACTGAGAGTCGTGTTTGATGCATCTGCAAAGACGTCTTCAAACATATCGCTAAACGAACTACTATGTGCAGGACCAACCATTCAAGATGAACTCTTCGCCATCCTGCTGCGTTTCAGAATGACACGTTTTGTATTTACCGCTGATATTCAAAAAATGTATCGGCAGGTAATATTAGCTGAGGAAGATAGAAAATACCACATCATAGTTTGGAGAAACCATCCAAATGAGGCTCTTAGATACTATCAACTATGCACAGTTACATATGGAACGACATCAGCTCCATATTTAGCAACAAAGTGCTTGCAAAGGTTGGCCCAAGAACGACACGAAAATTATCCACTTGGATCTCAGGTTTTAAAAACTGACTTTTATGTTGACGATGTTATGACGGGATCCAACAGCATGATGGAAATCCTCGAAATGCAAGAGCAACTTACAAAATTGCTTCGCGAAGGAGGCTTTACTTTGAGAAAATGGTGTGCCAACCATCCTGGACTCCTTCAAAACGTCAAACCAGAAGATCAAGAAGTGCAATTAGATTTCACAGATGAAACTGAAGAGCGGATCAAAACTCTAGGTTTGACATGGCTACCAAAGACCGATAATTTTTGTATAAAGGTCAATGAAGCCAATGAACAAAGAGTGTCAAAGCGAATAGTAGCATCAGACATAGCAAAATTGTTTGATCCTCTCGGAATGATGGCTCCTGTTATAGTCACCGCCAAAATATTTCTGCAAGAATTATGGCAACTTCGACTTGATTGGGATGCGGCCCTACCTCAAGATTCACACACCAAATGGATGAAATTTCGTTACGACCTAAGGCATCTGAAGAACATACAGGTTCCTAGACATGTTTTTGGCCATGAAACATCCAAACAAATGCAGATTCACACTTTTTCTGATGCCTCCGAGAAGGCGTATGGGGCAGCGATCTACATGCGATCCCTCAACCAAAGGGGATCAATTATAGTGCGCCTATTGTGCGCCAAATCCAGGGTAGCTCCACTAAAGAAGGCAACAATCCCGCGTCTAGAACTACGTGCTGCTAACCTAGCTGCACAGCTCACCAACCGAGTAAAGGAAATTCTAGGAGCCAAAGACATACCCACATACTACTGGACAGATTACGAGATTGTCCTAGCATGGATAAATGCAGAATCTTCATCCTTTCATACGTTTGTGGCAAACAGGATATCATCCATCCAATCATTATCCATAGTTGAACAATGGCGTCATGTTAGTTCTAAGGAAAATCCAGCTGATGTCTTCTCCAGAGGAATTTCTCCAGAAAAATTGGCAACCTGCAATATCTGGTTCTACGGACCACCATTCTTACATGGAAGTGAATCAATATGGCCTCCATCATATGTAAAAGAGAGGCAAGTTAATCTGGAAAGAAAGGGCATAACTTTATCAGCAACAACAAATGATGAATCCAGGAACAATGAATTAGAGAAGCCTATTCTTGACATCAATCACGGAAACTCATTCCGTAAGTTGCAGCGCATCATCGCCTATGTATTTCGATTTGTGAATAATACTAGAAGGCTAAATAGTCAAGGGATAAAGAGTCGCACGTTAACGGCAGGAGAGTTAGACGAAGCCCTTTATTTCATAATAAAGAATATGCAAGCAGCAGAATTTAAGGAAGACATCAGCCATATTCGTCAATATAATGAAACGAACAAAAACAGTTCACTCAGCACTTTAACTCCATTCCTTGATGAGAAGGGCCTCGTTCGTGTTGGGGGAAGACTAGAAGCGTCCATGCTATCTTATGACGCACGCCATCCGATGCTGCTACCATACGCTCATCAATTCACTAAGCTGTTAATGAATGACATTCACAAAGAAAACTTACATGTGGGTCCGCAAGCATTGCTTAATATCACTAGACAACGCTTTTGGCCTATTAAGGGCAAGTCAATTGCACGATCAATAGTACAGCACTGCACTCGTTGTGTAAGGGCAAAACCGAAAATGTTTACACAACTAATGGGTAACCTCCCAGCTGCCAGAGTTCAACCTGCTCGGCCATTTGTCAACTCTGGAGTTGATTTTTGTGGACCAATAACAATCCATTATCGTTTAAGAGGCAAAAGACCCCACAAGGGATACGTTGCAGTATTCTGCTGTTTCGCTACAAAGGCCGTCCATCTCGAGGTAGTTAGTGACCTAACCACAGATGCCTTCATCGCTGCACTGAAACGCTTCATAGGCAGAAGAGGTCATTGTCTCAATCTTTATTGCGACAACGCAACGAACTTCGTGGGAGCGAAAAATCAACTGCAAGAACTTAAAGAAGTCATCTATTCAGATCAGTCAAAAGAAAGAATCTCTACCAGTTGCAGTACAAGAGGCATTGACTTCCATTTTATACCACCAAGGGCCCCTCATTTCGGTGGACTTTGGGAAGCCGCAGTCAAATCTGCTAAACATCTATTACATAGAAGCATTGCATCAACGTCGTTAACCTATGAGGAGTTAGAAACTGTAATGATAGAGATAGAGGCGATATTGAATTCTAGGCCACTTACGTCAATGTCCAATGATCCGAATGACTTGACCGCCCTAACACCGGGCCACTTTCTTATTGGAGAGCCTCTAACATCCACAATTGATGCTAGGTCAGAACCGATCAAGACAAATCTACAGAACAGGTGGAAAATGATCACACACCTAAAACAAGAATTCTGGATACGTTGGTCAAGGGAATACCTCAACGAATTGCAATACCGCCTCAAATGGAATCGAATCTGTCACAATGTTAAACCAGGAAGAATAGTGATCTTGAAGGAAGATAATCTACCTGTCATGAAATGGCCTCTAGGTAGAATTTTAAAAACTTACCAAGGCAATGATGGATATATCAGAGTAGCAGACGTAAAGACTGCGACCGGAATTCTTCGGCGACCTATACATAGGCTCTCCCCACTTCCATGCGAAGAAGAGGCATCAGACTGCCCGGGTATCCGGTTTGACAAAATGGGAACAACAAGCTTAGTGTCATCTGAATGGGATCTGGTGGTATACTATGATTTGAAATCATATTGGCTTGAGTATGCGGCATTAATCAAGGGTACCACTGCAGTGCAGCATCTCTGTAACCAGATCGACATTAACAGTGGTTGCACTCAGATACTTAAACAATTAGAACACATTAAGGAGGAAATAGACAGAGACAATGAGCTACTTTCGGCCGATTCATCAGCCCTTAGACAAAAACGGGGAGCACTCAATTTCGTGGGAAATGTAGCTAACTCATTATTCGGAGTTATCGACAACGAATACGCAGAAAAAATGTCTCAAGTCATTCAGGATATCAAGGAAGATGACAATCACTTACTTTCTCTCCTAAAAAATCAAACCTCCATAGTGGATTCCACTATTAATATAATGAAACGAGATCAGCTAGCTACTCAAGAAAAATTCCACGCAATAAACAATCAATTGAGTCAACTAAGCAACCAGATTGACACTACTGAAAATGAAGTCTATCAACAAAAGGTACAGCACCTTGTGATGTCATTATCCCTCCAGTTAATGTTGATTATCACAAGTGTACAGAGGATTCAGTCATCTCTCATAGACACGTTAACCGACATCCGTCACGGAAAAATCAGTCCACTGCTGCTTGCACCCCAACAACTAAGGGAAGCAATAGCAATCATAAAAATGAATTTACCATCAACTTTGCGCTTGCCAATGAAACAAAATGAGATCTTACATCTATACCAACTAATGATAGTGCAAGGACGGGTAGTTGACAAGCTCGCAATCTTCCAAATTAAACTACCACTCATAAATGCAGAAGAGTTCGAGTTATTGAAGGTATTTCCAATACCATTCTTGATAAATGGAACACTAATGTGCATAAGGCCGCATTCGACCTACTTAGCTATCAGCTCGCATCAAGACAACTATTACCCGCTGTCCGATCAAGAAATTTCGTCATGCGTGGCAACTGGATACGAGGAACATTATCTATGTAATCAGCATCATCCAATATACAACAGAGGGTCTCAAATCAGCAAGTGTGAGATCAGTTTCTTAAATGACGCACCTACTCCAAAGGAGTGTCAATTAAAGGAAATAAGAGACAACTCAGTATGGATTCAGACTCTCCATAAAAACAAATGGATATATGCACTTACGGAGGCCTTAACAATCAACGCGGTGTGTGAAAATAAGGCCTTTACTACAACATTGCAAGGATCTGGCCTCCTAACCATCCAACCCAATTGCATACTTAAGCATCATTCAGTTACTATCGAAGGGCAACATAAATATCCGAGTAATATAACAACATCATATGAGAAGCTGATTAATGATTTCAACACGTCAGTTTCATGGTCACCGGCCCCAGCCTTGGTAGATTCACCCACTTACCATGCACAATGGAAGGAACTGAGCCTCTTACAGCAACAACTCTCATCTCAAAATCTAGAGCTGCCGAAATTAATACACGAACGGACATCTCACACAACCATCATTGGATATATCAGTATCTGTCTTACAATAATTGTGTTCATATCATTAATTACAAAATTAATATTATCAAAAAGGCAGAAGCAGCAGCCTACAGTGCCAATACCCAAACCTAGGAATCACAAAGAGCCGGAGTTTAGCGTCATCATAGATTGAACATTCGTTCAACGTGGGGGAGAATGTTTGCACTCGGCAAAAGGGTCAACGGTCGCATATAATCAGCAAGTACTTGCTCTATAAGCGGGCGCTTGCCCCCAATAACAATAACGCTAATTCTAGCGAATAATTCTTGCATTCAATGTGTCATCGCAAATATTTTTATGAATATGACACCCAGTCAAAGGTGCAAGAGAAGAATGCAAGAATTATTCGACTGATTGTAATTTAAGTAGGTAAGCATTTTACATTTAAGTTATTTCATTATTCGTTTTTTTTTGTTGCATAGCCAAGCAACTTACTGCAATTTTAAGTTATTAGTAAATATGTATGTAGGTATTGATTTTCGCAATTAGTGATAGGTATGAATATATTAAGAATTGCTTAGTTAAGTGTAATTTTAATATAAATTGAATATGGTGTGTAATAAACGATCAGTATTGTTTTTAGTAGCAAACAGCTGTGTTTTATTTTGAGTTCACTTAATCAAGCCTTTTTCAGATTCTAATTTTGGTGTAGTGGTACAAGAGCCGCTGCACTCTCATCAAAAGCCAAGGTGTAACACCTTGACTTACTAAATTTTCATAGAGAACAAAATAGTTCTTGAACAGATATTGTGACACGCCCTTTGCATATTAATGCTTTTCGACCAGTACACATAATATCTGTTTTTATGTTTAATCTTTTTCTCTAAGTGAGAAATTGCTGATTGAGCGTTATAGCCTAGACACACAGCACGATCTAAGGAATCATTAGTACTAACTATTCATTAATGTAGTAGTATACGTCATTATGGCTCGAAAATGAGATGATAACAATGTAGACTATTGAAATGTTTTCTAATGAGATTTGGCATATAATATTAATGTGGAGCTCCACTGTACATCTGCCGATTTCAAAAATAAGAAGAAGAACTGCAAAGAAAAGCAAATCGCAAATTGTGTTGTTAAAATTCTTTTTAATATAATGTATTCTCATGTGTAAATTGTTAAAATTGAAAAAATGAAATCAACAAAAACAAAGTTTATCGCAAATTCGTTCCATATCGCCTCTTTAATGTCATAAGTATTTCAAAACCAGTTTCACAGTACAACTGAATTAAAGAAGTGGCTGTATGTCTGCAGTTTATAATGAATCATTATAGACTAATGAAACGTTAGTTATTTCTTCATTAGGAGCGCTATTTGTCTAGGGCATTATAGTTAATAACGGTCAATCAGCAATTTCTCTTTGCATTTATTAGAAGGAATGACGGAAATATTCATTTTTTTCTGCAGTGTGTTATAATTAACGAAACTGAAGACATCTTGAAGGCAGGCGCACATCTTCACGTGAATTAAATGTGGCGCTGGACTGTAGACTGAGCTGTAAAAGTTTAACAGGACGATTTTCGTATAATACGGACACAATGTGTAGCTGACGTCAGCGATTAATGGTGGTGATGTAACGCACTTTCCCAATCTGCGGCGATAGCTAGCGCTGGTTTGGGCATTCGTTTGTCTTTTTTTAGTCGTATTAGTGGAGCCTGGAGTGGGAATAATAGTCATTCGCTCGAAGCTCTTCGTCTTTGAAACATGTACGACTTTTTTAGAATTTTCTTGTGTTTTATATAAGTTGTGTTATTTTGTGTCCGCAGAACAGCGCAGAACAAAAGATGCACAAAAGAACGCCTCATACATTTACATAGAAAGATTTAAATGAAGCGAACCGTACAAATAGTTCGCTTCACAGGATGATAAGTAATTTTGGAATACTGAATATTTATTTTACTATTTGATTGTTTAGAAAAAGGCACGCAAAACTTAGCAGCTCGGTTATTATGATGCTTTTATAGTTTTGTTGCACCGATTACTCCTACGAACTGTAAAAAATGTGCACAATTGTTGCCACAAAGATTAGGTGTTTTTCCCTAAAATGTAGGGAATATCCCTACATATATATATACATCCATACATTTTTGGGAATACTCCCGACATTTTAAGGAATATTCCCTACATTTTAGGAAAATGCCTAAGCTCTGTGTCAACAATTGTACACATTTTTTATAGTGTAGATGAAAAAGCACACAATTTCGAGATTTGAAAGTGTTATTGTTTCTAAGAAATTGTTCAGCCATCATAAATTTTTTTACCAATCTGTTTTTCCGACATAAAATAAATGACAGGACAACTTGGTGGGGAGCTCGCAATAGAAGCATACAAGCTGACTAAACGAGTTTCGATTTAGGGTTCTTCCAGTACAACCTTAGTTCCAAGCAATCATCAACGTAAAGGCCGGAACGCAATTTGGCGCGGTAGCTCGTAGCTGGCGCGTTAGCTCGTAGCTGGCGCGTTAAGGCTGGAACACAATGTGGCGCTGGCGCTCGTAGTTGGCGCTGTAGCGCGTTTTGTCAAAATTTAAAAGCACACTTTTCATAATTGGCAGACATGTAATATTTACTTGTGATAAGCGTGTTTACTTGTGATAAGCGTGGGATACAGTCAAGATGGCAGATTGCACTGAACGTTTAATAAATATTGTGAAAAGTATACCAATATTGTGGGATTTAACGCATCCCGGCTATAAAAATAACAAAAAAAAACAGAAATTTGGCAAAAAATAGGAAGTGAATTGGGATTAACCGGTAAGTACCTACTCATATTTATAAATATACATTACCAAATTATCATAATCCGCGTATAGTTTCCGAGTAATTTTTTTGGGTTTGTCTCAGAAGAGAAAAAAATGTCTACACCTTTAATTCCGGTATTAATTGTTCTATCCACATAAAATTGTATATTGTATAATAAAGCCACTCTTGAAAACGCAGATTGTTATTACACCAGACTTTGTGTCTGTGAGCAGTCGAATTGTATATAGTTGAATTTATACCGAATTCATTTGTGATGTGTAATTATTTTTTTAGCTAAATTGTGCAAAAAAAAGTGGAAAAGGCTGCGAGATTCCTTTAGCAGGGATAGAAACAACCGCAAGAAGGTTTCGGGACAGGAAGCTGAAGATCCGGAGAGCGGTTGGAAATTCTCCAAACATATGGAATTTCTTTTGGACCACATCAAACCAAGAGTGTAAGTAGTTTGCATTTCTATATTATTTATGGTATAGTGTGTTAATTTGCACAGCTATTATATTCACATCTGTAGTTCAGGGCGAAGTGAAGATTCTGTAAACTCAATACTTAAATCGTAAATGTTTCTCTCCGGAGGTGTTGAAATTAACCATATATGTTTCAGTGACTTTCACTTCGCACAGAAGCTACCGTTTAGCGCAATAAAACTCTCGTCTATAATATTAATAGCAATAGATTACAGATTGATACTGAGTAATTAAAAGAGAACAAGTTTAATTGCTCTCGACGAAAATTATATTCATGATACATATTTGTGACCACAAAAACATGTAACTTGATTGAAATGAAAATCAATTTCAGAATGACATCGAACTATGCTGAATCCCTGGAACTTGGGCAAAGAGATGATTCCACAACGAGCGAAAATATTCACGAGGGAGAAGAGCTTGTCTCATCACATGTAAATAGCAGCTACGAGATGAGCTACGATGAACCTGGATATAATTCGCCGCCACATCAATCCAATATCCAGATAATGAAGGAAAATATTCCTTTATTAATCCAACCTGAAAGCAACAACAACAACCATATGGCAACAAATTCGGGCTTACTTTCTTCGACTCCAGCAATACTATGACCACCATCCGAGAATTTTTAAAAAAACCGAAGGGGGTCGATACTCCTACTATTTCAGAGGACGAAGATCAACTTTTCTGCAAAAGTTTATTTCAAAAAATTAAAAAGTTCCCACTTCGCACAAGGAACGAAGTTAAAGTGAACATTTTAACGTACTTGAACGAAGTAGAATGTTCACTGGAACTAAATTAATAATTCAACGTCATTCATTTTATTTATTTTTATTCTTATTTTTACTTTTTTCATTTTAATAATTTACTTGAACTTCAACTTCAAAAGCTCCCTGTTTAAATCGAATCTAAATCGGTTGGAAGTTTTCTCGCAGTTTAGTTCACTGCCAGAATAAGTAAAACGCTTTTTGATCTTTTGCTTTAATGTACACCGTATGCTGTAAGAAATCGTATGTACAAATACCATAAAGGTTATAGCTATGAATAATAATAACACAATGTGGTATATTACCATGCAATATTTTTTGATAAGGAACCACACTATGAAATTCAAAGTTCCTACCTAAGAATCACTATTAGTCACTAAGAATAACTATTAGTCAGGCCGTAATATATACGTATTGGTTGGATTAAGTAAACACGTAAAAATTTTGTAGTGCATCAAGCCTCAATAAATATTTTGCGTGCACCATTAATTTGTTCGACAGGGGAGGGCGAAATCCAAGTGTTAACCACATTGGAGGGGAAAGCAGAATAATTTCACTTCAAAACACAATTTTCAAATTTTCAAATGGAGATATTATCGAGGTTTACTAGAATGCGTGAAATTTACGCATCATAAATTTTTTACCCTAAATTCGGATGACTAAAATCTTGTAGGGATGTTTAGAACAAAACTGTAAAATAATAAAAAAAAAAACACGATTGTAAAAAAAAAAACAGGATTGTTTATAAAAAACATTTATTTATACATCTAAGAGAAGTAAGCGAGTAATAACATATATTGTGGGTTTTATTATTGAATTAGAAGTTACTTCAAAGAACTTATTGACTAACGTAATAAAGAATTCTATTTTTCCACTAATTGGGTTGGAAAGGTACTTTACCTTCATTAGTGAAGTATTCAGTCAATGTTTTGCGAATTGCGATAGCTTCTCGTGTGCTATTATTGCTTCCGATTCTACGAACTGACTGTAATTTTTGATTTTTCTGTCGCCAGGTGCCTTCTATGATTTCGTTATTATCATCATACGAATCACAATAGTTGGAAGGACAATACGTTGCACGACTATAAAGACTGTCAGTTATTTTTAAAAAGTTGTGCAGAATAACACATGCAAGGACTACTTTGTCTGCGCTGTCAGGATGAAACTCAATACAGTTTCCAAGAACTCTCCATCGAGTGGTCAAAATACCGAACGCATTTTCTACAATGCGTCTTGCTCTTGAGAGTCTATAATTAAAAACTGTCTTTTCTTTATTAAGCAAAAGACCTGGATATGGCCGCATTAAATTTTTAAGCAGTGGAAAAGCATCGTCGCCAACAAAGTAGTGGGGTATCACTTTTTCGGAATTTGTTAGACGTTTTGGTGGAGGTAAGTTTATTTTACCATCCAAAACTTTTCCTCCAAAAGTCGAATAACGCAATATCCCACCATCACTCTGACTGCCAAAGGCGCCTACATCCGCAGAAGTAAAAATATAATTGGCATCACATACCCCAAGTAATACAATACTAAAGTGGCCCTTATAATTGAAGAATTTCGAACCACTTTTCGGTGGACATTTTATGGCAACATGCTTGCCATCAATACTTCCCACGCAATTAGGCATTTGCCATTTTTGATTAAAATCATTGCTAACATCAACCCAATCTGAAGTGTTTAACATGGGCATGTACACAGGAGATAATAGGGCCCACAATACTTCGCAAACTTCAACAATTATCTTCCTAACAGTTGATACTCCAATACGAAAGCTCCACGCCAAGTAGTGTCGGGAAACACCTTGTGACAGATACCTGAATAAATAATGAGCATGGAGCCATGATTTAAGTAAATAAATATTTTACTTACATCAACGTTAAAGCAAGTCTACACTCTGGGTTGATAGGTTTCCTAATCGAAGTCTTTTTGAGGTAGTTTTTTACCAAACTCAGAAGTAAATCATACTGGATTCTATTCATTCGGGTTGCCTTGAAAAAAAGATCTTCGTCGTGTTCCTTTATATGTTTGAACGTTTTTTCATAAAATCCAAAAACCTGTCTTTGTTTATACAAAGGTCTGATCCACCACCTTCTTCGAGTTTTTCTTTTTAAAAGTTTATATGATAAATAACACATTTGCATAACACTTCCCAAAAACGCTGTTTCTTCCATTTCATCCATAATAATCAATTTTATATTTCTAACACAGAAAAACTTTTAATTAAAAATCAGTAGTAAACAATTAATTGAAGTTTTCTTACTATCAGCTGACCCGGTGACAGCTCCTGTTGACTGCAGCATTATGTTCGTGTTTAGCTGAAGGCGCGCGCCAGAGCAAATTGCCGCGCCAGCTACCGCGCCAACTACGAGCTACAGCGCCACATTGTGTTCCAGCCTTTAGCTCGTAGCTGGCGCGGTAGCCAGACCTGTCAAAATTTGAAAGCACGGAAAGTCTATGATTGCGTTCCAATGTGTAGCTGGCGCTGGCGCTGTAGCTCATTTTTGCCAAATTTTAATTTTTGGCGCGCGCCAAATCTGACATTTATCTTTCTTCGCAAGCAGTATACGAGAATGGATGAGTCTAATGTGGAAAATTTCATGGAAGATGTGAAGGAAAAGCCGATATTGTATAATTTAACAGATCCCCAATATAGGAACACAAAAAAAAAAGCTGAAATCTGGAAAGATATAGCGGAGGAATACAAATTAAATTGTAAGTAAGAACATAATACGAATTACCAGTTAATGTTATAAGAATTAATAACCAAATAAAATCATCTTTTTAGTTGTAGTCTGCAACAAATGGAAATAATTACGTGATTCGTTCAACCGTGACAAATTAAAAAACCGAAAAGTATCCGGACAAGAAGCAGAGGGGGAAGGAAGCGGATGGAAGTACGCTAAGCAGATGGAGTTTTTAGCAGACCATGTAAAGCCCAGAACGTAAATGAAAACATTTGTTGATTGTTTATTTTTATTCTTATAACTTAATTTTCAGATCAAGATCCAACTTTTCTGCTGAAAACGCAGAATATAGGCTTGATGGCACCACTGGTGACTCCTCTTCATTGGCAGCCTTCGAAACTGATTCCATGTTAGATGAAGCTGTGTTTAGCCCCCCGAGTGGACATGAAACTGGTAGTGAAAGTTTGTCCTCGCTTCCTTGCCCTGAGAGTAGTACCAGCACTGAAAATAGATAGGAAAAAGAAAAATGTTCCTCGACGCCTGTCACTAGGTGTAGTGGAGTGAGGATGAAGCGAAGAAATGTTGAGCAAGGACTGGAGTAAAACTTATTGGGTACAATGTCGTCCATCCAGAGTTTCCTGAAAAAAAAGAGAGGAAGCTGCTGCCGCTTCTCCTACAGCAAGCGACGATGGCGAAGATAGCCTATTTTGCAGAAGCTTAGTACAACAACTTAACAAGTTTTCTCTAAGGATAAAAAATGAGGCAAAGGTAGAATTGCTGTCTTATTTGAGCGAATTTGAGTTTAAGTTTGTACGAGGACAGCAGCAATAATAGTTACCTGTCTTTTGTTTAATTACTTTCCTAAATAAATCTGAATTCAAAAATAAATCATCCTGGATTTTATTCATTCAGGTTGCCTTAAAGAAAAGATCTTGGAATCTTATCACTATTAGTTTAGCAACTGTAAAGTATAAAAAAAAATAGGATTGAATATTAAAAAACTTTTTTTACGCATCAGAGGAGTATGTACGGAAAAACTTTTAAATAAAAACCAGCAGTAAAATTCCTGTTGGCTGCAGCATTGTGTTTGTGCTGAACAAAAAGCACTATTAAGTAAAAATGAGATAGAATGTGGCTTAGAAGAGGAAGAAGTCGATGGAAATCAATATTTTTATTCAAATAAAAATAACAAACAAACCATGATTATGATAATATGTAAATTTTTTCATATTACATATGTACATATATTCAAATAAAAATACGTAATATAAAATGATGTTATTGTATTATTTTTCTTCAGTTTGGTTGAAAAGATACCGCACCTTCGCTGAGGAAATAATCTGTTAAAATTTTGCGTATTTCGAAGGCATCTCGAGTGCTATTATTGCCTCCGAATCGACGAACTGCTTTCAAAGTGATATTTTCCTGTCGCCAATCACCTTCTGTAACTTTGTCATTGTCATCGTAAGAATCGGAATAACTTGAGGGACAATATACACTACAATTATATAGATCGTCTGTTATTTTCAAAAAATTGTGTAAAATTACCCATGCTAGGACAACTTTGTCTGCGTTTTCCGGGTGAAACCCAATTGGACTACCGAGAACCCGCCATCGAGTGGTTAAAATTCCAAATGTATTTTCAATTGTACGACGTGCTCTTGAAAGTCTGTAATTAAACACTGTCTTCTCCTTGTATAGTAGAATGCCTGGATATGACCTCATTAAATTTTTACGCAAGGGAAATGCACTGTCACCAACAAAATAATGTGGTACAATTTTCTCCGAATTCGGTAGCGAAATTGGTGGAGGTATGTATATTAATCTCATTAGCAAGAATTTTGCTCCCAAAAACAGAAAAACGGAATATTCCACCATCACTTTGACTGCCGTAAGCTCCAACATCTACAGATGTGAAAACATAATTGGCATCACACACTCCTAATAAAACAATGCTGAAGTGCCCTTTATAATTAAAAAACTTAGAACCACTTTTGGGAGGACACTTTATTTCAACATGTTTTCCATCAATGCAGCCTACGCAGTTAGGCGTTTGCCATTTTTGATTAAATTCCAGTGCAATTTTTGTCCAATCTGAGATATTCATCTCTGGCATGTAAAATGGAGATAACAAATCCCATAGTACTTCGCAAACCTCAATAATAATTTTTCTTACAGTGGATACACCAATGCGAAAGCTCCATGCTAAGTAGTGTCGGGAAACACCTTGTGAGAGATACCTAGATGAATAGCAAATATTTAATACAAAATTAGAATATTTGTTTATTGTATAGCATACATTAACGTTATTACTAGTCGACATTCCGGATCTATAGGCTTTCTTATGGAAGACTCCTTTAAATTATTTCTTACTAGACTCAAAAGTAATTCGTCTTGAATTTTACTCATTCGAGTGGCTTTGAAGAAAAGTTCGTCATCATTCTCCTTTATATATTTAAATGTGTTTTCGTAGAATCCTGAACTCTTCCTCTGTTGATATAGAGGTCTAACCCACCACTTTCTACGTTTTTTTGTTTTTAAATATTTATAAGTGAAAAAGCACAATTGCACTACACATGCTAAAAAGGCCATTTCTTGTAATTCTTCCATATAAATATTATTATCAAATTCTATAAATCAAAGTAAAAGTAAATAATGAAAGATCTGTCACTGTCAGCTAATTCTGTACTATTGGCTACAAGCTGTATCATTGTAACTAACGTTAGCTACATGGCGCGCGCCAGTGCAAGCTACAGCACCAGCTACTGCGCCAGCTATGAGCTACCGCGCCACATTGTGTTCCAGCCTTAAAGCCACCCGTTGATTTTTCATAGCGACACTGATTCAAGCCTGAGTTGTCCAATATTTTTACATTCGTAGGGAAGCATTAAATTTTTCTTAGAAATTGACTTGCAAATTGTTCTTAAGAATTTTTAATGATTAACTATTCACCGAAAACGGTCCAAACGAATTAATGGTCAATGGATTGATTCTGGTGATTCACTTTTTCGGCCACAAGAGAACAAATATTCAGTTTTCTTAGAAATATTTAAAAAATTTCTTTAGATGTTTCATTCACTATCGCTGGCCACCATGGTTCCAAAGAGCTATACGTCGGCTTAATAAGAAAACACTGTAACTCCATTTTAGAAAATTTTACAGGAGAGAGGAAAAAGTTGTTTTTTGATAATACTGCAAGATTTTTGGCAATATTTTGATGCAGTTTTATTTAAAAACAGATTATAGATTAGTAGAAATAAGTTTCAATTAAAATAAAATCCGATATTTATAATTTTTATGGATTTACGCGTTTTTCGTATTAATTGGGATAGTTTATAATGGAGTTACTGCAATTACAAAGGATAAAAATAAAGAGACATAATTTAACGAAAAGGAAACTTATTAGAGAAAATTAATGACAAATTCAGTACAAAAAAGAAAAACTTAACAAAATTAAAATTAAAATTAATAATTTAAAAAATTTACTATATAATATAAAAAAAAAATGAATAAAATAAATCCGAATTCATAGTTCAATAAAAAAACAAAAAAAAAAGTTCCTTTCTAGTTCTCATAGGCAATGTTGTCGTAAAATGTGTGGTAATCGGCATCCAGTATCTCCTTGAGAGATTGGAGGTGTTCGTATTTTGTTTTTTTAATTTTAATTCGTTCCGAATAAAGTCCTGGTAGCTCATGAATAGCTCGAGGCTGTATGCTTTTATTTCGTCTTAACGGTAAATCACTCCAATCTTCGGCGAATCTAAGTTTATATTTTATAGCGCCATCTGGACAATATTTCAATGCCCGGAAATCAACTACAACGGAATCACCAGATCTTTTCCCAGGACGAATTGAAGCAAAAAATTGAATGTGTTGACAGTCTTTAAAAAATGTGTGTCACATTAACGTAATCAATGGGAACGCTAATTTGTCTGTTGCGTAACACTCGTTCGATGCACGAATGCATAGAGTCGACCTCCATTTGTGTGTGGCCCTTTTCTATTTCCAAGTTGTGAAGCATTGCAATGTTTAGGAGCATGTTCGACATTACGGCATTCCTGTTTTGGTAACCACAGCCATCGCTATATAAAATAATAATTTTTTGAATTATTAGGTAAAGGAAATTTTGATGTGATGAACTCGCCCACAATGCTGGAAAATTCATTCGCTGTAAGGCCACCTTCCATTTCATTCCAAACAAAGCAAAAACCATCTCGCGTTTTCAAATCAAAAATTGTAAAATTGTGAACTACAAGCTTTGTTTTGTAGTATAAGCTTGACGCATTCGACTTGGGGCACAACAAAACCGACTGCAGATCCATGGTAAATACAAAGTTATCTGATGCTTTATCATTTGCTTTTTCAGATCTGGCTTCTTCTTTCTTTGCTTGATGCAAATTAAATAAATCTTCGGAGATATTGCCTGCCTTGTAAGCGATACATGTATTGCACTCATCCTTTTTGGGTTTAAACAAAGACAAATTCTTTTCTTCAAACATTAGAAAAAACTTACAAGTAGATAACGGTGAGATATTCTGAGATGCACACCATTCATTTTTATAAACCTTGTATAGATCAGCTTTCGATCTGAAAACTGGTTCCAGGTACTGTTTAGTGGACGAAGATCTACAATAGTGAGACTCTACAGTGGCAAGATTTGAGAAGAATTCTTCTAAGGCCTTTTGCTGGTTGTAGAATAACTCGTTCCTTGCTTTCGACTTATTTGAAACACCCTTTGTCACTTGTGTGCAGCTTTTCGTTTCTTGACATGAAATATTGCTAGATTTCTTCTTACTAACATTCCCATCAGGATCTTTTATTTTTCATGCTCGCACAGCCGCTTCTTTAACACCGACAGTGTTCAAAAACATTTTTTTGCAAACCCGTAACTTTTTATCATTTCTTTTTAGATGATAATGGAATGTATTTAATCTGCGGCTTATTAATTTGTTTTTTCTATCCCTACTTCTATCTACTTCTTTTGGATGACTCTCCAATTCAATAATATTTTGCTCTGCAAGTAATGTGGCACAAAAATGCTCCGAAGAATCGTTGCTTTCGGTTATCGGTTTTTCCAATAATGACTCTTATCTACTTTGTTCATTACTTCCAAGAACCATACGCACCATCAAAGCTCCGCGAGAATTCATTTTCAAACCATTCAATAATAACGAAAAATAAAACTTGTTGGAGGAAAATAGCGTAACTCCAGTCGCACCTTCCGAATTCGAAAAAGAAAAACACGTAACTCCAATAAGTACTTTAATTTTAGTTTTTATGCAATTTGCGCAATTTGTACCACTCAAAATGTCAGGAATAATTAAAAGACTTACCTTATTTCAAGAAATAGCAGTTTTTTTCATAAAATTGTACAATACTACACTAATTAATTTTAGAATTTAGATGAGGAAGTCAGTGTACGTCGTTCAATAGTATGGCGCATACTGGAGTTAATTGTTTTTCGGTATGAAAATTTGACAGTTCCAAATAAGTGGTTTACGTTTTTGTTATTTTGCCGGCTTTATAACTGAAATGGGGTCCTGTTATTTTACTGAAACGTGAGAAATGATATTTTCTTTTCATTTAATTTAAAATCGCATTTTAAAAAAAAAGTGGAGTTACGGTGTTTTCTTATTAAGCCGACGTATAATGATTCATGTGCCTTGGCTGATCTTGGTTGCTTAAGATATTTATGAGCGTTGGCAACCATACATTTTGTTCTTAGAAATTTACTCGAAAATTTTTCTCTCGGATTTTTATACACTATTGGTGGCTGAAAACCATCAGTTGGATTTATTAGAGTGCTGCTAAAATTGAAATTGAACTATAAAAGCAATATTAATTCACTTTCCTTTGCGATGGTTGGCGTTGCTTTGCTTGTATTTTCGTATTAATTCAAGCAGTGTTGTTTAATTTAACTTCAGGATTACTTTTAATTTGTAGCAGAAGAACAAACGCGCTATATTAGTTAGCGATGGAGTGTAAAGCGGAAGACTGCTAAGACCATTGAAAACTTTTTTCAGAAGAAAGCAATATCAATTAAATTCCCATCAGATGTAATAGTTAGTAACAAATCATGAATTCTTACTCCCATTCCTTTAAATGTGACTCAAGCGGCAAGCTCACTCTCAGTCAATTACTTCACCCGTGACAGAATCGCTTGGGTCAACATCCATTTCTACAATCTCTGCACAAGAAGGCGTATCTGGTTATGAGTCTTAATGGCCACCTTGAGATCGACAATGATGGGGATATAGATAGCTTTTTCAAATCAAACCGAAAATTGGATTTTGTCATATAACGTAAATATGATTAAAAAAAAAATTTAAGAGCGATTTCTTCCGACTTTTTCTTATCCCTCGAACATTTTAGTTGTGACACCCCCTAGGCAGCAGGTCTGGATACGCGCCTGCTTGTAGGTGACTGATTTGTTTAAAAACATTTGTTTGTGTTGCAACAATAGCTTTGACTATATGCTGAAATATATAGCAATTGTTTGCAATAAATTGCATCTGATTCCTGTTGTAAATAATTTCTTATTATCGCAGTGGAATTACAGTCGGGCTGATGACGCTCTGTTAATAAGAATAGAGATATTAGAGATTTTCTTCGTTAGAGTTGAGAAGCTCAATCCTTCGAAAATCCACCAAGTTAGAGCTAGAAGCTCAATGTCTAGTGTTGATGAATCTCTTAGCAAGAGCAGAGAAGCTCATTACCTGATGTTTTAGCCATGTTAGTGCTGAAGAGTTCTATGCCTGGCGAAATGAATACACCTTTGGAGTTGCTGGTTAAACTCTGATTTTTTATTGTCAGAAGCACTACATTTATACTTTATAAAAAATGCTTACTTTGCTAAAACTTATTAAAAGTCTATTCCCATGAGAAAGTTTTCGTGTTACGAAATTTATTAGAACCTGATTGTCAATAATTGCTTACCTCACTCATATCGATTAAATTAATGCTATCGATAAATGCATGCATATTGACCTCTATGTAAACAAGCATATAAATGGAAAAATGCTAACATAGCAATCTTTTCTTATTAAAAGAGTGGTAAGTGAAATGGAATAAAAATGACATACAGTCATCTACGGTGACCAGTGATGATCATATTACTTTTTTACAACTCGTACTTTGATATCATGAATGGATCATAGAGTGGCGCGTGGCTATTCTGATCGTATTTCTTTGTTTATTATTTTTGCTTTTACTTTCTTTCTTTATTACTGTTTACTGTTGAGGTGCTAGTATATGCATTTATCATTACGGCATGTAGGTATGCTCTACACTGTTGATGGCACAATATTATAAACAATAACTGTTAAGACAATGTAATAGTTTCTCTGGCTGCATTGCCAAATAGTGAAGATTATTATATATTAATAAAATCGGCCGCACATGCTTTCATTAATATATAATAAGTAATCTTCGCTATCTTGCAATGCGGTATTTTTAAAACCGGAATATTGGAAGTCGGGACTCTGTATTTTGGAATCTTGCACATCGGGATTCTGTTGTGGAACATTGTTATCAGGATTTTGAAAATTGGAATTACGTAGGTAACCATCAAAAAACGTATGACAAATATTAAATTTAGTCAGCCCTGCAAACGCCTATTAGAAAAATGGAATTGTTAGGCTGCGCGCGATAAGCGGAGCGGAGCTCAAAGCAGAGCTTGTTCATGCGACAAGCAATGCGAGAAGATGTCTGAGTGAATGCGAGTAGCGCTTCTGATTTTGCATGAGTTTTGTTTCATTATTTTTCACTTCATTTAGTTGTGACATTCGGAAAATAAAGTTATGGATTCGTCCGACGAGGAATATTTCGTTGCCCTAAATATTTGCAATTATTTTTTTTTTTAAATACAAATCATTTAGCGTGCATCCATTAAATGAGCAAAGGAAAGAGTATGGGGAGTTTCATCACCTATACAATGAATTAAAGAATTACCCTGATAAATTCTATCAATATACACGAATGTCAATTGACACGTTCGATTATATTTTGAGCAAAATCGATTTTAAACTTACCAAAAATTGGACAAATTTCATTAAAAATCCTATATTACCTTGTGAACAGCTTATTGTAACTCTCAGGTAAGAAGACCACATCCAAATTTTAAAAGAGTTTTAATTCAATAATTAGAAAATTTATTTCCAAAACAAAATTTAAAAATCAATTAAAAAAAAATATTCATTATAAAAAGTTGAGTCATTTAGTGTTTTTAATTTAAAGAATTATTCGTAGTTGATGGAAAATGTTCAGCCTGGACGGAATTATATTGCATTATCGCACTTGTTACTGAAGTCGGGTCCAATGAATAAGCTTTGTCTGAATAAATGCTCACAGGTGAAGATATTGTAGTGTACTGTGTGGACTCGTTGGAAATCGGTGTAGTATTGAAAGAACGGACGATAGGACGAAACTGCTGAAACGGAGCAGACCGTTCAGATTGTTGCGGAGTGCTATATACGTATTTGTATATAGTATTTTGTATATCCATTCTGCACAGGAATTTCTGAGCTGGCTCTAGCTTTCTAATGTGTGGCAGTAGACTAGCAAAAAATGATTCATTCTCGTCCCTTTCACTTTTTCGACTAGTTTTTATCTCTAACAATTCCAATTTGCGCTTTTCAATTTCAATTAATTTAGCACTATTGTTTACTTGTCTACTACTTACAGTTTTTGTTGGGGTTTGGGTCCTTACTTCAAAACTCCCGAATTGTTCTTCCGTTTCTGCAAACAAATTCAACGTTTCATCATTTTTTTCAAAACTCTGCTCTTTTTCAAGACTCCCATTGAAATTTTCTTCATCTAGTAGGTCAATTATAGCTTCCTTAGCTTTCAAATTGCCACTAGATTTCCGGCATTTCATTTGGTCCTTAAAGAAAACTAATGACTTAAAGTATGGCCAACTGCTATATGAATCGGATTCTGCCTCTGAGATACCCGCATCACCTGATTTTCCGACAGGAACTTTTCTCAATTCAATCCTGAATTCATCTCGAAGATATTTCCACTTTTTTTTAAGTCTTCCTCTGAAAAATAGGTGACAAAATATAAAGCAACAAATTTCTATTTTCATTAAGAAAATCATGTAGATTTTAACTTATACACTAACACTAAACTAATTGAAATCATAATAAACGAAATTTTTATAGGTATCTCGCAACTGGAGCGTCCTCCACTTCCTTAGGATTTTCCTTCAGGATGGGTAGAACAACAGTTGGAGCCATTGTAAAGGAATCATGCGAAGTACTATGGGAAGAACTACAGCCAGTTCATATGGCTCAACCAACAGAGTGTACTTTTAAAACCATTGCGGATGATTTTTGGTAATTATGGAACTTCCCGAATTGCGTTGGTGCTATCGATGGAAAGCATATTCGGATCAAGTATCCAGCGCAATCGGGATCAATGTTCTATAATTATAAAAGGTTTTTCTCTTTAGTTCTTCAAGGAGTGGCTGATGCGAATTGCGAGTTTATAGCAATTGAAGTTGGAGGTTATGGTAAGCAAAGTGATGGTGGAACATTTAGTTCATCTCAAATATTTCAGCTCTTAAGAAGCCATAACTTAGAGCTTCCTCCTGACACCAATCTACCTGGAACAAATATTGCAATGCCTCATATATTCCTGGGGGATGAAGCATATCCTCTTTTGCACTCCCTAGTCAGGCCATACGCTCGAAGAAATTGTAGCGCAAGTAATGAGTATTTTAATGCTCGACTCTCCCGAGCTAGAAAATGCATAGAATGTGCATTTGGCATTATCAACCCGAAATGACGTATACTATGGAAGCCAATTGAAACTCATCCTTCTCTGGCTGAAATAATAACTAAAAGTATTTGTGTACTCCACAACGTTATCGTTGACCGCGAAGGAAATAATAAAATATTAAGAGAAGCAGAAGAGTTTGCACGAATGAATAAAAAGAGCAACAAATCAAAAGTCTCCAATATGTCGGCCTTAAAAACTGCCCGGTTTATAAGAGATACTTTTCGCGATTTTGAATGGCGTAATAAATTGAACTAGAAATAAATAGTATTAAAACTTACTTGGTATTTTCATTTCCTTTGATACACATAACCATAACTTTTCCACCAAAATTCTGTTGTGGTAACTTTTATTTTTCTGATACCACAGCGCAGGGCGAGAGAAAACTTCACTAATAAGTGTTTCCACGTGTATATCCATTTTAACACTACACAAAACTGCGAAAATGAAAGAAAAAGGAAAGAAAAAAGAAAAACGAATCTTTGCTCATGCGAGAAAACACTGCACAGTCAGCTTTCTCTCTTTGCTCTTTGAAATCAGCTTTGCTTTCAGTTCCGCTTTGCTTCCACTTTGACATGTTCGCGCGACTTTGTATGAAAATTTATGTGCATAGTTTTCTCGCGTTAGCACTCGCACTGGCCAGCTTTCAGCTCGGCTCCGCTTCTCGCGCGCACCCTGACAGCAGCCTTACCCCCTGTCTACACTGGCCATGAAAAATTGCTTACCATATTTTATGGTAATGTCCATCTTGGAAAAAAAATTTTGGTGTGGGCAAATCATTTTATAACATTTCATTTTTGGCTGGCCGATGGCGTTATCAAAACCGAAAAAGACTGCGATCAAAAGATTTGATTGCATAAAACAATTTGGTGTTCGCCGAGTTAGAAGGGATGAAAAGATTAAGAAAACGAATATGCACCTTTATAGTTCCACAAGCACTCCTTTAGTTCGTAAAAATTAATTAATTTAATTAATTCCGCACGCGTTAGCTTCATTTCAGCCATTTTGATGATAAACGTCAAATTTATTGCAAGCAATTTTCTTGGCAATATATGGTAGGCAATATGGTATACCACATATTGCATACCATGGATTATTACAATGACTACACGGTCTATACTGGCAATTCCGTAGCAATAACATATTGTATACCATAATTTATGGCCAGTGTAGACGGGGGGTTAGAACGGACTGGTTAGGTCAACAGAAAAATGATACATATCAAGTAATTTTAATATTAATTGCAGAATGAAATTATGCCTTTTCTTGAAGACAGCTATGATAAACAGTACCGCTTGTGTATGAGACCTTATACTACCTTCAGCAAATTTCTTCTAAAAACCGCGCCAGCAGTAAGAGCTTTTATAAAAATTGTCATGGTACAGAGCCAAAAGCGCTGTTTGTACTATTTTCAGGAGGATTTTACTATTCATGAAACTTAAACTACACGAAAATGTATATCGCTCCAAGCCAAACACGAACAATATTTGCATTTTGACAAATTTTGGAGACACTACCTGACTGTTAAATTGCATAATTAAAACCTGGAATCTGTTATATTCACTGTTATTTTTGAGATTTTATCTATCACAAATGTTATGGTCTGTTACGGTTTGTACTAGGTACATGCGGTTTAAAGGATTTTCCATAATATAATATTCTGTGTTGGGGTTTGTTTATAGGTTGGTTGATGAGTTTAAACTTTATTTTTGTGTCTGTTTTGTTATTTTACTTGTTACATTCCTTAAAATCTTAAAGTGCATCTCTAAAAAACAAACGGCAAAGCTTGGTAACCAAAGAATCCAACTGAAATGGCTGAAAATGGAGGTGGATGGTTTTGCTTCTAGTGATTTAATCATGTTCATAATTTAATACTGTCACTGGCACTACTTCACCAAATTTTCAGTATACTTTATCGTGATAATTCCTAATAAGAAACTTTTAATATTAAGCTAAGTATTAAGTGCTCATGGTGCTCTTAGGTGGGATTGGGCTGAATGTAATAACTTTTAGGCTGCATTACTGCATTCGAGAACGATATAACCTTAAAAAATAAGCCTATTTTTTACCACGACAATATGGTTTTATTTCGCTGCCTATAATATATAATTGCACGAGATGCATGACAGATGCAGATGATAAATAAGCCTAAGTTCAAGCCTCATAGAAATAAAGACTACAACAAAATTATTCATAATGTTGCAGCAGAAAATTTTCACTCTAATTTGAGTTGGCAAAAACCAAGAAAATGCAGATTACTCCAAGTACAGTGCCTGTAGTTACCAAAACCAACGGTAAGAAACGAAGATGTCGGTTCTCTTATAAATAGATTGAGTGGCATTTTTTCTCAGCTAGCCCGGACATGGAACTGTGGAGAGATACCTATCAACCCAAACAAACAAAAAGCCTACAAGCAGAGACCACAAGTATATTTGTGCGCAATTAGTTTTGATTTCGATACTTCATTGGTATCGCTACTTTACTTGATAGTACTATTTTACGGACAGCACTTTTTATAAACTCATGGGAAGTACTATCTCAACCGTAGAGCGAAACAATGAATATATACTACCTGCACTGCACTTTCTGCACTTTCTACACTACATATATTTCCGTTCGCGCTGATGCCGCCAGTATAGTTGCACTATTTCTATTCGCGTAGTCAGTGCAGTACTAGTTGAACTATGGAATCGATACTATTAGTCGATACTAGTAATGGAATCGATACATACCAGTAATTAAGTAGTATAGTATCGACACTTTAGGATTTCTGCGTATCCCTATCCATGTCTCCTATCAGGGACTAGATCATTAATTTTAGATAGATGCAAAAAAAAAATCTGTTAATAATACGAGCAAATTATTAAAAAATAAGAGCAGACATTTTGTTTTATCTCCTTTTCTAAGACCGACTTTTTAAAATTTCTTTACAATTTTCATTAGGTATAAATTCAGTTCTATAAAAGGGATAAAATAAAAAGGAATTGTTATACTATTATAAGTTAATCATTCAGTTTTACCGTGCCATAAAACAAACTTTTCCATATCCAATGCATGACTATAGCGTTATAGGATGCTATGAAACCGGATCTAATAAATGCTCCTCAACTTCGTAAAATAGGTTTTCCCTTAGATGCTGTCGACTGTATTTGGCTTTTCCGTATATTGTGAAGGCCACTATCTATAGTTCGCTTGTAAAAGAATCATAAAAAATCGGGAAACTTTAACAATTTTACTTTCTTACCGTCAATAATCAAGTTATTTCAATATTTCATAAGATGCAGGAATAAAGCTGAAATTTTAATTTACTTCTTATGAAAATTCGAATTGTATTGATTTATAATGTAATCAAATTGATGATTCTAGCGGAATGTTAACATTTAACTTCCTCCTTACTTCCGTCAACATTACGTACCTACGTATGTGATGTTACATAACACAAAAGTATCATCAAAGATATTTCTTGTTTTGTTGACTATGCTTCCAATTTTGTTGAAAATGTAATTGAAAGTGAATCTTTAACACCAGTTTAATCTTGAGTGTTTTACTTATGTAGAAATTGATTTGTTTCTCATGAAACATATCTTCGAAAAAAAAATGTATTGTTCCTATTTCCCTAATTCTGGATTTGTCAATCTCACATGCGACATTATGCACCCACGGTATATTCCAAAACATGGCTTTTGATTCCATTTAAGTACTTAATTACCCTCCAAAAGATGCATTTTATCATAACCAATCTGATTTTTTATATTATTCGTAAGTGGGATCATAATTCAGATAAATTGGCTCTATGAGTTTCTCTACTTACATATGTCAAACAAATTCTACAAGGAGGCAACAAAACAACAACAATAAAACGTTTTGACGCAGTGGAATATTAAAAATTAAGAATTATTGAATTGGTTGGGGAAATCAACTGTCTTAATTCGTGAAATCTGGGTTGCATTTCCATTTCCAGCAGCATTCCATTTCTCTGAGGTTTCTGAAGTTAAGTACTTTCTGTATATGTGCTTTCATCAACTCCAAAGCTGAAACCTTTCTATTGGCCATCTGGATCCAAATTTTATTTATTTGTTCTTTTGGGCCCTCATTATTAACCAGATAAATTTGCTTTTCATCTTTATTTATACAAACCGTACAGACAAGTCTTATCTCATGTCGGGCCAGATAACAACAAATGGGTTTTGCTGCAATTCGGGAGTTAAACGGCAGGAATAACCGGAGCACTCTTCAGGTGGCTTCAGGTTTTAAAACTGGACAGGTTTTTAATCCGGCCGAATAACGCTACCTACCCAAGTAACAATTTTTCCAATTGTTGGTGACTGAAGCTGATGGGTAGTTTTAAAAGGGGTATATAATGGTTACTCGGTTATATAAGAATTTGAGTGGTAATATAAGAGTTTTATAATATTACCAATTGGTGACGTAGTTATATTAGAGTTTTTTAAGATTACTAATGGTTCTCGTGGAAGTAAGTTACTAAAGGTTTTATAAGTTGGTGATGGAAATGTTTCAATCATCGGTCTATATAACTTAGATTAACCATTACTAGAATTTATATAAGAAAGTTTTATAATTGTTTTCATCACGTTATATAACTGATTGGTAATAAGTGTTTATTGTGGTATCCGTGATTACCCATATATAACTCGACAACGTTCAGTAATTTAGGTGACTTTAATAAAAATTGGGAAATTTCGGTAATACATATACCCACTATAAAATATCGTAAAATTTTTTGGTGGCCTTGTAGTAACTGGACAATACACAAAGTAGGTCTTCTTGACCTGCCCCTTTAATTTGGACGATTTTATATGACATTTTTTTTTTCGTAACTAAAATTATTCACTACATACCGAGGAGCGTACAACAAAAATTATTATAACAAGAACATGACACAGACATTTTGTCATTACGTTAAGATATATAATATTACCAAAAGCAACATAATATAACCAAAGGAATAAGAACACTAACGTCTGTTTTTTGTGACTATAAGATATATAACATTACCATAGGTTACATATTGTGACTATTTTCGGGCTATGGTGCTTCCTTTAATTTATATATATAATATTTCTAGAAGTTTTATAAAGGTAATTGAGTTTATATAACAGAGCCGGAGTTTATATAAAAGTAGTTGAAGTTTTATAATAGTAATTTGTTCATTTAAGTACAAGCCGCCATTTTTTCATCTGTGCATTGCAGATGAAAAAGAAAATGTCGGTTAAGCCAATTATTTAAATTGCTGATATATGGCTTCCGTTTTAATTTTATATGAAGAAAATACATCATTTTAGGTATATAATAATTCTAAATTATGTAATGTTACTTTTATGAGTTGATATCACCTAAGTGAAATTTTTAAATTTTTTCATATTTAATTAAAATAATTAAATGTTGCCTATTTCTGGAGCGGTCTGTATTTTTGAGAAGTATCTATAATGATATTCACAGTAAAATTTTTATTGCAGCTGAATAATTTCACCACGTACATGCCGATAAATTGTAATTCTAAGATGTAAAAATATCAAACCCTTACATTACAAAAATGCAGTACAAAAGAATATCGAAATTCTATTTCAAGATAGGTTTCGTAAATATTTGCATTATATGTGTTTTTTAGAAGCATCTATGATGATATTAACAGTAAAAGTTTAATTGCAGCTGAATTTCACCACGTATGTACCGAAAAATTGTAATTCTAAAATGTAAAAATATTAAACCCTTACATTATAAAAATGCAATATAAAAAAATATCGAAATTCTTTGTCAAAGACAGGTTTCGTAGATATTTGCATTATATTGTTTTATAAAGGTAACGAAAAGTAATTTCCCTAACATTTCAATCGCTAAAAGTAATCAGTCTGAAAAAATTCCAAGCGTGGTGGAAACGTTACCAACACCATTATAAACAAAGTTTTTAAAGGTTACCGAAACGTTACGGAAACCACCGCTATAATCAAAATAAATTAATCGAGATCACCCCAGGTTATATAAGGGTTATATAAGAAGTTATATTAAGGTAACGAAAACATTTTTATTACTCACTTTATGAAACTTTTAGTTATATAACGTAACCTAAATCAAGTCACGGTAATCTTCATATAATCCTTCATTTAAGCTCCATAAGCAGTTTATAGTGGTTACAAAGATGTTTCGACTACTAGTATATATAACCTAAGTTATATAATTTGGTAATGGAAGCTTTACGGTTACTACTATATAAAATAAATTGTTTCTTGGGTATTTAATCTCCTCTGTTTATTTGTGAGGGACACGAGTACTGCCAAAGTATTTCATTCTAGCACTAGGCGCCCCCAACAGCCTACCGCCAGATTGACAGCCAAACCCATTGATTGTTATTATTTAATAATCTAACGGCATATCGTTTTTATGGTATAATGTGAATGAGTAACAGGAGGACGCGAAGTACAGCCTATCAGCACGAGCTGCCAGCTCATTCCGTGCACAGTGTTAACTACAAGGCGACACTCTAGCACCTCGTCAATTGCGGGAAAGTTGTGGGCTGGCTAAACCAAATCCTGCCGCTATCACTCACCATATACACATTTACACAAAATCGTCGCACCACATCCGGACCTGAAGAAACCCTGAGGACAAAAATAGACTGTCCTCCTTGCCGTTCTCCGGTTTCCCTCGATATTGCCACCACAGGTGTGAAATGTCCCTTTAACTTTCAATGATTGCAGGAGCGGACCAAATCTACCCCTATATTCTAGGAAGGCTCAATAAGAGAGAAGGGAAAAGAAAAAAATTACAGCTCCATTAACCCAAAATTTGGTTCTTTAAAAGCAATATATTGTGTACAAACGTAGATATTAGTTTTATACTGGACAATTCCTCCACGCGAGGGATTTCCTATCTTTGCTGGACAGTTAATAGATCTATTTCTCAAATTATCCTTAGGTTAATATTATTTGCGATTTTCTCCTATTTCCATATGCAAAATCGCTGAGTCAGCTATCATAGGTATTAAGTAATTCATAGAATGCATTTTATGCTAAGTGAGAATTAAAAAATTACTGTATGCAATTACTCTTATTCTAGCAAAAAGCGAGCCCTAGTCAGAGATCCTATCGTTATGCATAATTTCGCAACGTTAATTCAGTTTTCCTTTTGCAGAACGTTGAATTCAGACACATTAATGGTTATATAAATTAATATACATATTCAATTGACACAAATAGAAATGAGTGAATTAGTAAAACTTAAAGTGTCATTTTTTTATTGTTTGTTTTTTACAAGATATAAAAGCAATATATTTATAAATATAATAAGCAAATGTAGTAAATTATGTGTAGTACTGTCGTGGATCCAGCGAAGAGGCGCCTCCTAAGTGTGTTCCGTTTGTCGCTGTTAGGGTTTTAGTAAGTGATTAATTTTCAAAAGATCTATACATAACGATGCACTCTTACAAATTCCTTCCTTGAGATTTGAAATTGTGCAGAATATTAGAAATTTACAATTAGAAAAATCGAAAGGGTTGTATTAACTAAATTTTTTTACCTTCCTTTGAATTATAAAAACTAATCGCTTTTGTGAGTTTTTCCTTTTCTCCTTTTTTCCCATTTACCAGTAAATTTAGCTTTGTGTTAATTGAAAAAACAAATTTTACTTTTTCCAGTTTTATACAATTGAAATTATCTTTGATCTAAATTGTTATAAAAGTAGAGATTACCATTTAAGATTTTTTACCGGGGTAAACTTATATTTGTTCAAGAAGAAATTTATTTTTTTTGCTTTTGCTATATACCGGAGAATCCAAATAAATTCCTTTTTGAACAAATCTAAATTGTTATGTAATACTAATGAATAGCTTTCGGCAGAGGGCCATATCTGAAATTTTTACAGGGATCTCCTTTCAACTTGAACAGCGATATTAGTAGATGCCTGGAGGAGAAACTAAAAAAGCGAATTCGTCGAACGCCGTTCACGGACGGAGCTATCCTTCAGAAAAACAATCCTCTCAACACAGTGGCTCTTTACGCTACTTAGATTGCCGGACTTGGAATTATCTCACAATTGATGCTGTGGAATCTTTACAAAACTTAAGGAATATGAAATGTAGAAAATTCCCTGAATTTACAACGATGCTCTAGTTCCTCGGAGCTTATCCGCAACCTACGTAACTAGAGCCAGTGTTTGGGGCAAAAAATTGTCCATTCAGTGGACCCGCATTATTCTCTTTGCGCAATCTTTACCAGATTTCCTTTTTTGTGTACCACAGCTTTCAGGACAATAGTTTTCTTTCCACGTTGCCATTAACTCTTGTAATTTTCTTTCTTCCCAACCAGTTGATAACTCAAACTCACACTGTCCTCTCACCATCGTACTATATTTTCGTGGCTTTTACATTAATTAATCATTACTGAAGGGCAAGGTTGGATTAAAATTTGTTTGAATCCGCGTAATTCAATTTTTTAATAAAATTTATAGTACATCGTATACAAAATAAGTTTACCAACCTGCAGGAAGTATCTAACCTAACATACTTCTAACCTTACTATGTAAACCTGGCTGCACTTGTGTGATGGCTTGTTCAAACAAAAACTCGCTTTCCACGTTGTGCGATTAAAGGAGCGTTTACAATGACAGAGTAGAGTGGAGTCACCAGATTGCATTGTCTTTCCTTGTTTCAAGCTTGCACTTTAATATAATTTCTTCGCGCTTCCCACCAGAGTAGATTTCACAGAGTATCGTCAGATTTGAAAAATTCCTAATCTCACGTTGGTGAGATGATGAGAGCAAATGCAATCTGGTGACTCCACTCTACTCTGCCATTGTAAACTCTCCTTCATAATTGCTAGGTGTTCCGCCTTACCGGAGTTGATGATAGATATTGTTATTAGTGTGCTTCGCCACACGCTTATGGCACTTGATGAGATATTCTGCTCGTTGCTCACCATGGTGGTGTTTCGGCGCACGTGATCTTACGGGACTTGACCGCCTGGTTCTTTCTGGATCTATCAAGTTCGCTGGTTTTTCTCTTTTCTCTTTATGTCTTTTCTTTAAGCCCGCCGGCTCCTGCTTCCTTATTTATTCTATTCGTGGTAGCTTGCTACCTATTTTTTCACTTTCTTCATTTCTTTTGGCACTTAAAACCACAGATAGGACCACTTCAAATACTTAATATTTTCGTTGCTTGTTTTCTTTCTATTTTAAAATTTTCTTCAGAATTACTCTTGCAGCTTCCACTTTTATTTTAGATATCAAATGGCCTCCCGGAAATCGTGCGGATCATGCTACCCACATCGAGTCTCGCAGCCAATTGCGCCATGCCTTACACACATATGCGCCTTACTACTACCCTCACGATAGCACCACTGCACTTCGCCCGAGTTTGTCGTGAATTAAATTGCAGCCAAATGCCTATGCCAAATAATAGCGATTTCTTTACTTAACCTTAACAGTTTCTTAAACTTCACAATTTAACGGTAACCTGATATAGTGCTTAGCAACTTCACCTACTCGTGACAATTGCTCCTCAGTTCACATTAGTTAACAAATCTACTACTCTCATTGACATTAAATCTATTCCCCGTCGACAGCTGCCCTGTCTGAGGTTCGTTTGACATTCGATGTCTTACAATTATTTCTGGAAAATTGCGTGAATATTTCATTTTTAATACAAAGTTAATACTAAGTAGTAAGTGCTTCGATGAAAGTCTGAAGTGAAGCAAACCGCTGTGTATTAATATGTGAAAATTTCTTACGTGGTATACTTTGAAGCGGATTGGTAATATACTTTGAAAACTTAACCTTCGACGAGAGTGAAGATTTCAATGTCTCAATATTTCATTATATTCTATTAATTATTTTACTATTTTATTTTCATGTCATGATTGCATCAATTCTTTTAACTATTTTATTTTCATGTCATGTTGTATTAATTATTTTAACTTTTTAAGTTGCAGCCAACATTGCAGTATTAAATTCGGTTCTAAGAGGTTCGTGAATTAAATTATTATGGTTTATAACCAGGGTCATATTACAATAAACTCGTATACCGCGTACGTTTTTCACAATTTCAATATTGAGCTCCAATGTACCACATACTGAGTATACACCGAGCGTATACCGAGCTGTTTCTCAGAATATAGAGACATACTTTCGGTCGAGTGCAAAATGCAATGTTGAAATTGCAAGTCTGTCTCCGGTATTATTAACAAAAGTATAACAAATTAAAAATTTAATTATGTTAAAGTTTAGTTTTTTTGTTTTGCCGCTTTTCAATATGAATCTTCTTGGCTAAAACTACTAAAATTTGAAACGGTTTCAAACAAAATTCTGGGCAGGGTTTCTGGCAAACTGCAGTTCAGGTGGAAAGGATTTATCCGAGTTTTTACTCAGCTTCAAAGGCTTTAACTCCGGCTAAAATGGCTAAATTTAGCTGGCATAAAAACAATGTTCTGGTAACTTTGTGCTTGTGCCTGCTGTCTTATATTCTGTCTATATTCGAAGTAGGATTGAGGAATGATGCGAAACATAGGGTTGTCAGCCACATTTGTACAATTTTTTAATTCATTTCATTTGATACAAAGGTACAATTTGCGAATTTAGAGGAATTTTTTAGTTAGATTACCTTACAGAGGCTTACAGGCTTAAATTTAATAGACAGTAAACTGATCGACTGTATAAGTATAATCACAATTGAAAATATGATATCAGACACGGAGCTTTTAGATTCCGGAAAGTAAACTGAAGTGTTAAGTATGGTCTGAAAAAATTGTCCAAATCTTGTAATTAGATTTTTTCTCGTTTAGTTATGGATTCAGATGTCCGTCGTATTGCCGCCCCCTTAAAACTAGTGCTTGCGATTTTTAACAATGCAGTTATGATGCCCATTGGTATACGAAAGGGCATTTTTATATCATCGTGTATTGTGTCGCATAACAATTGTAATAACTGAAGATGACGTTTTGATAAAGTTGAATAGATTTCCACCATGATTATATAGAAGTGATAAACACATCTTAAAAGGATCGTATTTTACATTCAAGATGTCGTAAGGCTAAATCGTATGTTGTACCAGAATTACATACATACATACATTTCGACGATTAGTGTAGAATCTTATGTTCTACTAAGGCTGTGAAGTGTAGTGAGAATATAAAAACTTGCATGTCCATATATTATGCACAATTACTGCACATTTTTGTCGTGTACCTTAAAGGACCTATGATTGTGCAGCATTAAACACGCGAATGAATTCTATAACGTACCAGAAGTAGTGCATAATAAATACCAAGTTTTACACAACATTCTAGCTAGATTAGATATCTTGAATTTGGCACTGCAAATTCAAATGAGAGATAACCTTTGACTCTCTATATATAATGTAAGTAGATGAACTTTTTATCCTAAAAACCGTGTGAGCATGCCTCTTAACCAAACCGAAAGTCTACGATTATTTCAACACCTGGTAAGTAATAGGACCTGTGTATGAGACGGCACTGCATATGTGGACAAAATTCAGATAAAATGTATGAATTTTAAGAAATATATGATTTTCAAAAGCAACCATTCTTCCAATAGATTTATGTAAATTAGATACACAAGAATTTGTATGAGTTAAAAATTCAGCGATGTTTGTCATTATAAAATTCATTAGCATCGCAACGTACTACCATGTTCTAACACTTCTACAACCATTTTCCGTATGTATGTATTTACGGACTAATTTAAGGGCGCTCATAACGGATGCCATCCTGCCTCCTATTAAAATATATCACGTGGATGGAGCAAAATTCCTTCAAAAAGGTAATATGCTCCGCTAAAATGTTATCCGGAAAAATTTCATTAAGTTTAAATTAATGAAATACTCGTTTTCTGAAAACCTTTCAAACCACCCGCGCCCATGGGGGTAGTAGATAGACGATATCACACCGAATTTCTATACAAATGCAAATGATAATAATTTCGAAAATGAATTATTCATGCGGCAACAAATAAATGAATATAATGGCAGAGCGTGTTTGCCGCCAAAGCTCCTTCCTGCACACTACCAACACCCTCCAGGACAAATCCACCATTTTATGAAATTTTAATATCGAAATTGAGTTTTTTGTATTATTATTATTGAAAAGATGACGAAAGAAACATTCGACAGCTTTGATTGTGATTGAATATTGTGTTCTGCGCACTTTTGAATTCCAATTAGGTGAACAGAGAAATGAATAAATTGTGCATCTTTTAGGGATTCATAAATTGGTCCAATTTTCAAAGAAAATGGAAAATTGATGTCAGAACTACGGCGGAATAGATAATTATTGATGAATCAGATACTTTGCAGTACTAGTAAAACGTTCATTCTTAAGCTAACTCTTTAAGCTAAATGGATTCTTCTTATTAATATTGGAAAAGTGAATTACCAATCGTCCAATTTTGAGTTTCCATATTCTATGTTCCAATGAATAATTTTCAACCACCATATCAGCTCGAGCTCACTCTGTCTCCTAGATAAAAGTTTGTTACTTACCCAAGTAACAGTTCAATATCTTTTGGTGTTATTTCAGAGTTGTGATTCCAGTTAATCGAAATTTGTTTCAAGACTGTTAAAATTTTACTGCACATAAGAGTGTAGTTATGGTCATTTCTTTTCCAATTTACGAGTGTTTAAAGCAAAGCGTTGCTCTAACTGTAGAGCTACAGATTGATTATTTTGTTTTAGTAATATCATCACATTTGATACAAATTAGGAAAGAGGTTATCTGCAACCGTTTCTAGACAAAAATAGTTCTTACGATATAGTACATCGGTATCCGTATCATACGCCACCAGTTTACAATCAATTTATGTTTTGTGCATACTCAAGTTATTTTACAACTGATTGAGTCAGTTATCTGCAATAATCAAAACATTCACTGACATTGTAAAATTGCTCCAATGGAAGCAAGTGGAACTATAAATATCAGCTTTGGGTTTTATAGTAACTCAATACATCGTTGTAAGTTGCAGAATGGTTTCAATATGATCAACATAACAACTAACTAACAACTCCGAATTATTGACGTAATGAGCCTAATTTTTATTTCCGTGGAAGAACTTGAAGCTAGTAAAAGCCATTGTCTGGTAAATTTAATTATATTACTCAGTTCTGTAGCTCTCTAGGCGAACATAAGATGTTCTAATTTTCATATTATTCAACAATTTTCATGATTATTATTTTTAAAATCGTGTTCGAAGAAGATCTTTAACAGGAATAATCTGCTCAGCAGTAAATCATCCTGCGTAGGGCAAGCAATACAGTCTAAAAAGTGAATATCTCCGTCAGCAATGTTCCATTCCACTTAAAGAGCTTCAATCTGAACGACTATCATTGGAAAATGTGAGCATCTAATTTGTCTACTTTTTCTTAATATAGTTTTGATAGAATTATTATTCTATTTCGTCTCAAAAATTAAATTCCAGTTCTCTCGTAACATATGCCCAAAATACTTCAATGTTTTTTTATTTCCGTAACTTGAATAAATTTCTAAAATAAGGACAGATTTCTAAGGCATCAATCAGTTCTTTCGTTGCGTCAACGTTTCAACGGAGTACTAAAAAAACCAAAGAAACAGTTTAAATGCAGGTGCTACACTAATGGAAGACGACCACCAAGTTGACAATCTTCGCGTGATTTAAAATTGTTAGCGGGAACCTTGAGACACCAATCCATATTTCTCTGTAAGTGTTTCATGGATTTTCATAATTTGTAATTTTAAATATAGCCAGGATATGCGGTGAATCCATAATTTAATTTGAAAATGTAAGCAAAGTACACAAGTGGATTTTAACCCAAGTTTGTCGGATGTTTCAAACTTTTATATCTTGCTTGAATAAATCAACAACGCTTAGGTTAAATTCAACCTAATTTTATGTTGTTTTATGCCTATAGCAGAGGTACTGGAAGCATAGGTTTAATTTACGTCCGCAGTGAAAATTGCAAGTTCTGTTCTGTGAGTATTATTTTATTATAATTGCTAATAACTGTAGATGTATATTAATTTATTGAGGTAAATTATAATTAAGGGGGAATGTGAGATCTCGTCTCGGACGTGGGAGGGAGTGTCGGTTTTTAAAAGACAACTCAGTCATACAATTCAAATATAAAATTTTTATTAAGAGTTAAAGTATTATAAATTCATTTGCTTAACCTAGTATCACAAAATTCATGTAAAAAACTTAAACACTCTGTTTGTAACACTTCACTATAAAAATTCAGTAACAAAAAACTTCAAACAAATTAAAAATTAAAATTAAAAAAAAAGACTTATTTAAATTTAGTGCTGATACGCCACCTTGCTTCCTTTATTTCTGAAAAAGAAGAAGACCAGAATTAAGCAATTGTTAACAACGTGTATGTCGATTAATACTAATTACCAAACTGCCTTTGTTGGTGCGTGAGGGCACAAGAAAGTAATCAGACACTCAGATTACCTCTGGTCAGAGTTATCTTTTGTGATGTTACGTGAGGGCACCAGTGTAGTAAAAATGATTTGTTAGAAAAATCAGACGCTCAGGTTTTCCCTGAATAGAATTATCTTCTGTGATGATGCGTGAGGGCACCAGGATAGCAAAGTGCTATAATTGGTACACGAGTCAGATTAGTCTCTGATAATATTCTGCGCGTGCGCAGAAGTGTAGTAAAATGCTACTAGAAAGCAGAAGAGCGGATTATTCTCTGCAGCAGAATTATTCTTCTGCTTATATGTGGACAGGAAATGTATCAGATTAATCTCTGCGCAGAATTATTCTTCTGCTTAGGTGTGGGATGGAATATTGCAGATTAATCTCTGCGCAGAATTAAACTTCTGCTTAGGTGTGGGATGGAATATTGCAGATTAATCTCTGCGCAGAATTAAACTTCTGCTTAGGTGTGCGACGGAATATTGGAAATGATAGGATTTTCAGATTAATCTCTAAAATATAGAATTAATCTTCTATAATGAGGTTGGGAATATTCTTGTACTGAAGATGAGCTCTGGACCAAGAATGACTTTGTGCTGCAGCTCGTCGGCTTTATATAGTCGCCGCATCCAGTTATGAGCTCTAGCTTCTCGGTGTTGCCCTAGCGACATTTGTTGAATTTGATGACTGAGGCGAAATCAAATGATTTGACGAAATGGCACGATGTGACATTACGAAATGTAAATATACAGGAGGGCTGTATACTTTAGGTAAGTTGATGATATTTTTTTATAAAATTTGTTATAAATAATAATAATTTTGTATGTTTTAGGTGTTAAATCTGTTCGCTGGAATGTTTGGACGTCGCTGGACCAAAGGACGGAAGTTCCCAACTATCAGATGAGTATCTTTTCATTGATTTATTTTGAACTTGCATTCTTTGTTTTTCCCTTTTTACCTTTTCTATAGGAGAAAAAATTTCATCGTGGGAAGGATTAGGAATGTGGATGGAATTTACAACGAGGGATCATCATCATCATGCATGTGTGGCCTAAACAGGGAATATGTAGCTTAAATAATAGAAATGAATAAATTTTCAGATATAAGTCGATTGATTAAAATAAATGCAAAATCCCTTTTAGTTTTATAAATATAAACAATAATATTGTTATTAAGATTTTTTCTTGAAACATGGATAAGCCGCAATTCTTTTTAAATAATATCGTTACTACTAAATTGATGACAGCCATGAATAAGAGGGATAATCATTTCAGCTTTTGTATATCGGGTCCGTCCTTTTGAATTATTTATAACTGCAGAATGCGTTATACTATCGAGTTAAAATGTTGATAGGAAAAATAAAAATAAAATAATATCATTAGGTCTTCAATGTAAGAAATCCTGTATAATTGTGTAATAAAAATCTTCAAAGTACGGATGCTCATGACTTGTATATTCACCATTTGCTATCGCGCCTTTAGCTTAGGGTAATTTACAGGGATAGTTTAAGGAGTCTATAATATGTTGTTGCAAGTTACGACCCATTACGGCCGAAAACGACGATTGTAATACTTTCCTAGTTTGCGATCCCGGCACACCTACCAGTCAGTCCAACGAATTTTTATTATAGTACAAAAATTCTATTCATAAATGTTTTAGTATGTATACTTGTGTTGTCTTAGAATGTAAAAGAAGTACTATTAGCTTCTGAGGATGGACAACACAAATTGAAGTTTTCCACGAAAGAAAGCTACCAGTAATTATAATTATAAAACATAATTTTCAAAAAAATTCGTGGATGGGGGTGCGAGAAATACGGATGAACTAATTTAATTTTAAAAATATTTCCATCGCAGCTAAAGTAGGTGGTTAAAAAAAAAATTAAGTTAATGAATATGAAAAAATATGATAATTTCAGGGCACATATTATCATTTCAAAGGAAAGAGAAAGCATCCTAGAGGAAAACTGTATGATTAGCTTCACAATCTTAGTAGACCTGTACCGAAAATAAATATATCGAAGAGCAAGGAAGAAAGTAACACCAAATGTAATACTATAGAAAAGGCTATTGTCTTAAATTGGATGCAAAGCTATACGGTAAAATTAAACTACTGAAATATTTTGCAATATAAATTCTTCAAATATTATTCTATATTTCAGAACAATACGCCGGCGTCCTCAAAGCTCTTCGAGAGCTCCGCGAACGAGTCGTTGAGAAATGGACACAGACTTGTGATTTTAAAAGAAATAAGGTTTTAATCGACGAAAGCTGCAAGGTCTAAAATATTTTTGCCGAATGGCCTCTACATAAATATACCAGAGCTCCCGAATTGGTAAGTTGTACTACATATATATAGTATTTCTATAGTGTATGTACATAAATGAAACTAATTTCTTTGTACTTTGCAGATTAATTATGATTTCAAATTTACTCATCCCGATTTTGCCGATATTTATTCAAAATATGAAGAACTTACAAGAGCTGCCATTCCCTTATATTGTAAAATGATAAAGGAAGCAGTTAGCAAAGACATTCACTCTAAAATTAAAAGCGGAAATAATAATACAGCTGATGGTAACTTTTCAAACCGAGACTTGTCGAAGAGATTTTATAATTCAATTTTCAACATTAGATTCTTTTAACGCTGCTATTGTGTTCCTGTTATGTGCTGTTCTCGTGCCGAATTTACAAAGATGCAACAAAAATGGAGCCGCAAAAACGTTTCTTAAGCCGATCATAAAAGACTAAAGGGACAGCTTCATTTACTTTGTTAGTACTCGTAGTTTTGTTGCAGCCTTTAGTTTCTGTAGTGGGAGAAATTCCAACCTGTAAAGAATTTTATGTAGCTAAAGACAGAACTAAATATAAATTAAGCTCATTTTTAGGTGCATTATGTTGCTGCCTTAAAGCATATCTTGCATATGATGTTAAATGTGCAAGATTAAATACTTCCATGGAAGACATAAAAATTCTACGAAGTAAATTAGTCTTAAAATACCTGCTTATCTACTTATCTAATCATTGCAATTAAAATTTTATATTGATATTTTGTAGTTCTCTTTATTGAAACAGATATCGCATTTTCCGAATTATTGTTGTAATTTACGTTTGAATGATGTTAGCTTTTAGTTTTTTTTTTATCATTGAAAATATATTTTACGGTACAACAAGAACTCAACCTTTTATATACGAGCATAAGGAAAGGACAGGTACACCGAAATTCCAAAGTGCAAACGTACGAGTTTTCTTATAAAAACAATTTGATTTCCTCTCTCTATCCCTTACACTATTTAATCTACGGAAAGACTATTCTTTAGTAATTTGAAGCGCTGGCGTCAACCTTTCCAATAGTGGTGAAATTTTTAATACATTATTTAACAATATTTTTCAATGCAAATCATGCAAGTTTACAGGGGTAAGTATACTGAATGTTTTACGATAGGAAAAGAACAAAGCATGTGAGTACCGCTGATTTTTAGTTAATTGTAATTAAAAAAAATAGAGGATTTGGTGCATAGTTAGATTAACGCAAATTACAGTCCTTTTTTGAACTACATTAACGTTATTTTAACATTATTAATGGCTAAATTGTTAACCATACATACTTTTAAAATCATCATATTTCTCGTGTTATTTTAACATAAAACAAATGTTGAAAGCTTTCAATTGAACTAGTTGTTATGTCAATTTAACGCTTCAAATAATTGAAATTTCAAGTACTAATAAATATTAAGTTCAGTTAATATATTTAGGGTTGAATTTTTAACTTGCTCCACAAGGTTGAATTCTACCTTCATTTCAAGGTAACCTAAATAAAATGTTGAAATGACCATTTTGTTTGCTTAAACAATATACAACTTTTCAAAAAAGGTTGTTTTACACTAAGACTGGGTAGGCTGAAAATTGAAATAAATATAAGATGAATTAACCATCAATTTAACTTGATTTTACCCCAATATTTTTCTCAGTGTACTGGTCAGTGTATTTGTAACCGTAATATTTTATAGTAAAAGATCAACGTTACTGTTAAGTTGCAAAACTTTGTTGTTATGATGTGTCCGAAACGTCCTCAAAACTGTTTTATACATCAATTTGAAACTTATAGGTTATTGCAACTATGGTTTCGGAACGGGTTTCAACAGTTTTACAACATCATTCATCTTTACTGCGTATTTAGTAACTGCAGCGGACAGTTATTCTGCTTAACTTGACAGGTAAAGTACTTTTTTTTGAAACTGCACGTACACTAAAATTTTGCTTTCTCCTCCCGTTCTCAGACTGTGTCAAATATACAGCGAAATACCAAAGTTTTGTATGTATGGGTCATGACCCCCCCTAAATTTGAAGAAAAAATATTTAATTAATTGAGTTATTTGAAAAAATATATTCTATATTTTACACTTTTTTTATTTATATAATTCAACTTAAAAAAAAATTTTATTCCAAAACTTAAAAAAATACAAAATTTATTTCAATGAATGCTATTGTATGCATGTGATGTATGTGTATAGGTTTTTCTCGGAATTTGGGTTTCGGACCTCAGCTTTGGGTGATCCAAGAGAAACACTTCCCAAGCCACGAAACAGACTCTCTCACTACCACATCAGAGCCCTAACTTAACTTAGTCCTAACTCCTGTTATATTTCGGGGCTTACCTTAGCCGAAGGCAATCACTCTACGCCGTTTCATTAAGATTAAGACAACTCGCACACTTTTATTTTATTTATATATATATTTTTTTACCTTTGCATCTTTTGCATTGTTCACAAACTTTGTCTTTCACAAACTTCCTCTTATGGTTATTTTCACAAAACGTTTATTTTTTTTTTCTTTTTGCAACTTCTATTTTCTCTACCTGTTTACAATTAGAGTTCAGCCTACCGCGGCGGACGATGGTTGAAATGAAATTTGATATTTCCATAAATATCAAAACCATCGTCTTGCTAGCGTGCATACATTGTTGCACCCACAATGTATGCCGCTCGCGACAATTTACTGAAAGGAGGCTTTTTGGTGAAGATCGTTTAAATCTTCACCGAGTAAATTTTATGCGCCCGATATGTATGTAGGTATATATGTACATACATATCGTATTTTTATTTTCGACAAATCTTACTGAAGGTAAGATTTGTGTGTGGCTTTTTTCTATTGAACCGATTTGGCTTGAAATTTAAAACTTTTATTTGTCCCAAGTCGTTCTATGGGAAATACTTTTTGTTTTTAACTGAGGAATTTGAATCAATTGCTGATGGCAATTTCTTCGCCTTAAAGAGAGATAAGCCCCTTTTCAGGTAATTTTGGCATGTAACACTCCTAACACTCTAAAATATTTGCAGCGTTCTTATGTAAAACCACTGACATTTAAAATATGGACTGACTACGTCCATAGAAATACACTGCAGAAAGTGGGCCCATTTCTATATGGCGTTCTCTTTCGGTCTAAGCACCAACTACTAATTCGCACTTCACATAGAAATGTGACCTAATTCAAAATTTGTCGTTTTTGAGTTAACTACACCATAAAATTGGCATATTTCTATCTGATTTTTTTGCCGCTAGATAGCGATAGTGTCACTTTTCTGTTACTTAAGAACAGATATATTCTTCATAGAACTGTGTGTGAGTGTCACTTTTTGAGTTGTGACGATCTTTATAACAAACGTAAATATGTTTTCGACATTTTGACAGTAATATTTTAAATTGTGTCACTTTTCCACAATACAGCATTTATTTCTTACAAATTTTATTATGAGTTATGACATTTTTCCACAAAGTTCAAAGTACGGAATTTAATTCTTAAAAATCGTATTTTGAGTTGTGCCACTTAAAAAAACTTGTAAAAATATTTATTTCGCAACAAAGAAAAGCGACACAACTTAAGAGGATGCGACAACTGCGGTAACAAAATCTTAAAATTTCTTTTATATAAATCTTCAGAAATATATTTACTAACAAATTTAAGAGTTCAGACTATTTTTAGCAAACAATTACTACGTTAAGCTAGAATTAATTCTATGTACAGCTTTTCGTTCTTTCGCTCTCCTGAAAAGTTGAATTTTTTGAGTTGGGTCACTTTTCTATGTAACGTGCGAACTGAGAAAGGGCTGTAAACAATAAATAAATAAGTGGGTTTGTCGAAATAAATGTTTTTAAATTAATTATTTGGGTTAATAGAAATTCGAGAGGTTTCACTTTTCAACTTTCCGCCAATCGATCTTTCAATGATGGCACCGACGTATGAACAATTTTTGACACAAAAAATTGTACCCGCATGAAATAGCATATCGAGCAGTCCATATTATATATGCCAGTGTGTAAAACTGAGAAAAGTTTGGCTTAAATGACTCCTGCAGTTTGCACCCTATTCTATTAAAAAATTAGTTTTTGTAAAAAAAAAAAGTATATTAAGAAATGACACATCATCCACACCGCTTAATGCGGATTTCCTAGTTCCAAGTACTGCAGTACTGCGGTGGCTATGCGAACCGACTTACAGCGTTGGATGTGTTTTTTTGCTCGATTTAATTTGAAAGATGACCCCCCCCCCCCCTAATTTCAATGCTAGATCCGCGCCGGCCAACTGCTAGACAAAATTGAATATCATTGTTTAAATGAGATTATTACGAGGATAGTCAGATTTCTGTCCATTCTTAACCACAACAAAGGGCAATCAGTGCCATTGCTTTACAGTGCTTTTCTATTCTACATCCGCAATTGGAGATTTCAGTTGTTCCGTCAATACTTGTATTTGCAATTTTTATCTAAACACCGTATAAAAATTTGCCAGGAAAATATATAGTGACAAACTACCAAAGAAGAGGTCGCCCGACTTAGTCCATTTTTGAAATTTTATTTACTATTGTTATAATACTATGTACCGTATTTGAGCTTTCTACACCAAAGCGTTCTCGGATAGTGCCCAAAGATATAGTGAAAAACAAAGTTTCTGTATGGCATCCCTACGAAGGAGTTGCCCGATTTGTCGCATTTTCGAACTTAAATTTAGTGTTTTTTTAAATCCCGTGTGAAAAATTTCAGCACTCTAATTGAACGCATTCTTGAGTTGTGAGGAAGGACAGACGGGCATGCAAAAATCAAAATAATTTTGAACACATATTATGCGTGGGTGTCCAACCCATTTTGCTCTACTAAATATCAAACTTAGAATACGCTATAATTTCATGTAGGGTATAAAAGGGTAAATAATAACTGCAAATCAATGGTTACAGCTTTAACAGAAGATTTTTTCGGCAGTACAATGATTTCATAATGTATAGCAATGCGTTGCGTGGGTCAACAAAATCCTTCTGCTAGAGGTCTATAGGTTCAAACTATGCCGACACACACTAATGGTTAAAGAATTTCGCTGGTAACAAAATGCTCTAAAAAAACCATACGCATGGTATAATTTACGAGAGACATTTCACTCTATTATTCAGAGCCCAAGAAATTCAATAAGTTTCTTTTTATTTAGCCCCATGTGGCCATGTCCAATGAGATATATCGGGGAGTACACGAGGAAATCTAAAATGTTATTTTTGAAAGACTTTGCTGAATTTAACGACTATTAACGCTTTTACCCATTAAAAGCCACTAATAAAATCAGGAATATGAAAGTGTACAAATTGATTGTGAGCATTTCAGGTCCACAAGAAACAGATTACGACTAGACTATTTGAAAAGCAAGTTTTGTAGCACATCAAAACTACTTGCGTCTATTTCTGAACAGTATTTTTACAACATCAACAACATAGGCCGAAGAAATGGCTGAAGTTGAGACAATCTTAAATCTTAATAGAGGCTTGACGGGTTTATAACTGCTTTACTTTCTTAAATGGTTGCAAAATTTCTATAATTTTCGTGAAAATCTCATAGCGGCCGCCAATTAAAGGATGCTGGGCGTAATTTATGGGCGGCAAGAGTGTGAATTACGTACGCCCTTTGTGATAGCAGAGTTAATTAATTACAGCCACTTAAGATGTTTCGCTGTTTTTCTTAGTCTCTGCCTCTCTACCCTACAAGTAAATCCTTTGAAGTTTTTGTTGTACTATATCGTTTTTTCCGTGTTTTTCTTTTGTTGTTGTTTTACGTGTGGCGTCTGCGGGTGGTGAAACAATATTATGCAATACATGTTCCCTTGGTGGCCCATCTATCTCTCGGATGCATTTCTTCTGAGACAGCTGAAAGATTGGACGAGAAGTCAAGTGCATATTTGTTGTGATTCAGACACCATGAATGCAAGAAAAGGAGAAAAGTCTTAAAGATATTAATTTGTCTGCTCTTAAGACAGTGCAAAGATTTATGGCCTCTCGGGTAGACAATTTCAATGTGACGACTTAGATGCAATACACGCGCCGGTTAAAGGCATATTAGGATGCAGCCACCTGCAAGTAAAACAATCTTGCGAGGAGATATTCAAGCTTGCACGAATGCGGAATTAATTGTGTTACACAAAGAATATACGTGTGCATAATGAAGCATACTGTGTGCATTGCTGCTCTTAAGGTTTTCACAGCCCATTAAAAACAAGAAATAAAAATTAAAATATAACGGTGTGTACCTAGGTATTTTAAGACATTGTGAATACCAGTTACCACAATCTTCTGCTTCATGTTTGTTATTCGTATTGTACGAAGACGTTTATGTGCTCGATGAGACCCCTACTGCTTTTAGAGTTGCAGTAAAAATCTGCTATTAAAATTTGTGGTGATATATAAAAGTGGCATCTTGTCTCCTGATGTCAACCACAATTACTGAACATTTTATGGTAGCTTTATGGCGATAATCACAAGAGATGTATCCCTGCAATAACAACTAAGAGTTAATAGTCACCTTTTGTATAGCTTCGCGCGGCGCATCATGATCCATTGCTAGATGTTAGGCATGTTAGCTATTTCAACTTTTACGGTTTGGAACTTCGTGCAATTTTAGTTATTGCACAAGATGCATTCAAGTTGCATTTTCTGAAGATAGATAAATTTTTAGGGTTTTATTGCGAACATATTATTGGTGCTCTAAGAATGTTTATGCACGTAAAGTAGTTTATGAAAGATCTTATTTGCTTTGGGAAAAGTTAGGAACAAACAAAAATAATTGGCATTTCTAGAAAACTTTAATTACTGTAAGGTTGCGCGCATCAGGCATGCATCGAAAGCTCTTTGAATTCAAGACTGAACTATAAGTGCAGAAATATTCCTTATTAAAAGGAATGGATGGATCTACCTTCGCTGATTACAGGAATATGAGTAGTACATCCACTCAATTTCTGAACTTGTTATGAGCTAATAATATAATTCAAAACTTTTTACAATATCTCGGTGAAGGACAAGAGGAAGCTTAAGTGGATTCAGATAAATTTAAGATGAAAAATGAAAATGACATCGTGACTTTTCTCCGAAAATTCGATTCTTATACCATGACTTTAGTCATAAAAAGTTACATCTAACGTTAAAATGTCACTTATTTTCGTGAACCCGATTCCTAAAAAGCTGCGTAATATGTCAAATGACTTTTTTTCATGACAGTTATAGCAGCCGTAGCGACTTAGCTCTTGCTGCTGTGACTTTGGTCATATTCTAAAAAAACAAGTAAAAAAGCTAGAATTGGTCTAAGACCAATTCTTAGGATACCCTAGATGAATGCCCGTATTAAATTTCGTATGGTCACCGATCTATTCAAGTATTGATTTTGAAGTTGTTTTTCGCATATATTTCTAGAACGGTTTGTCGCAGAGACAAAATGATTATAACCAATTTTATAGGATTTCGTATTCTGCAGAAGTTTTTAGTACCATAAAAATGTCTTGGACTGATCGTTTTCAAAGTATACGTAAAAAACCGAAATTTTTATATGGCAACACCAAGAAAGAGTTGCCCGATTTAGTCCATTTTTAACATTTTATTTGCTAATGTAGTAAAAACATCATTTGCGAAATTTCAGCTCTCTACGTCGACGCGTTCTCAGGCAGTATCCAAATATATAGCGGAAAACGAAATTTTTATATGGCAACCCCACGAAGGAGTTGCCCGATTTGGCTCATTTTCGAACTCAATTTTACTTTTTTTTTTAAAGTCTATGTACAAAATTTCAGCTCTCTAAGTGTACGCGTTCTCAAGTTATCGTGCGCACAGACGGACATGCAAAAATCGAAATATCTTTTAATATTATGAATGGGTGTCCAATCCATTTTGCTCTACCATCATTATTTCGAGGTGTTACAAACGAAATGACAGAATTAGTATACCCCTATGATTTCATCTAGGGTATAAAAAGTTACAAGCGATATCGAAGATGTCGAGTAAGTATAAGGTAGTAAGGGCTATTTAATTGAAATTTAGTTTAATTTCTGCTTTCTCTTACAGAAGTAGAGAGGGTTAGGGAGCACCTAAAATTAAATATACATTTAATTTGTGCTATAATAACGAAAATTTAATTTAATTTAGGATTAATTCAAGTTGGCCCCAATCCCCTCTAACGGGAATCGTCAATATGATATTTTAGAAAAGCGTTGCATATTTTGGTTCTACGTGTCCAGTCTTTGTATGTTATTAGTTTGTCTATGCTAATGGGTCTTAGTGAAGGTGTAGGAAGGAGAAAATGGAGCTTCTTAAAGTTTGGATGCAGTTGTTTCTTAAATACATGTATGTAATTTAGAAAACTGTGAACGAAAATTTGTGAGGTGTAGTGAGTTGTCAGATAATATAAAGTATGTTCGGTAAATAAGTAGGATGAAGTACGCTAATATATTTCTTAAAGTATCCAGATAACACTTTTCTTGATGCTCGTTTCACTAAATTCAATGCTTCCCTCTCAAATTTGAGATATCGGATATAACTTGACCACTCATTCCAAATAGCACATTTAACCTTTAAAACGATAACTAAAATGGTACATGTTACAAGTGAAACGGTTTTCTCAATTTCATATATACATAGGTACATATTTATGAAGATTAGGGTGGCTGGATGGTGTATGGATCTCCAATAGTGATTTTTTGGCTGTTTTGGACTTTCAGTAAATCTTTTTGAGCATTTGCTTTCTGTTTAATTTGACAATTTTTATTCTTGATCCTTTTTTCCATTTGAGGGAACTAAATTATAAACTTGTTGCAGTGAAAGGTGTTTTAGAAAATTAAATTTTTCTATTTTGCATAAATTTTTTTAAAACGGAAATTCGGAGCCGGAAGTCATTCTTTAAGAAAAATTATCGCGCGTGTACATTTTTTCTACTACATATATCGTAATCCATGATCTAATCGATTATCTTTCTAGCGACTATAACTTAAGGGGTTATGTAGTGTATGAACTGCTCACAAAATGCGATTTTCGAATATGAAGCATTATATTACAAATTACAAAGAATTTGTGCCGATCCATAAAAATATAGAATTTATACCAATGACATCTATTTTTCTTTTAGATATGTTTTTTAATTCTTTTTTTTATATAAGAGAATCTGCTGACGAATATTTACGCGATTGAATATTTATTTTAGTCAAAAGCATTTTTTTTTTTTCGAAATGTTTTAATGGAGCTCATTCCACAAAAATTATTATTTTTATACAGAGAGTTTAAATATATAGTTTAATCTTTCAAACGCGAAAAATCAAAAAAAAAAAAAAATAAAAAGAAATGAAAGATTCAATTTAGAAAGAGATTTAGAACTTTATTAATTTTTTCCGGCTAACATCATTCTGCGGCGATATGATTACGACTAATCTACTCTATATTATTCTAAGTACTCTGTAATGAGAGAAAAAATAAGAGACATAAAATTATCTTATGCTTCGGATTACATGTTGTTGCTGCGTGATTCTTTGCTTGTATGAACTGCATCGTCGGCGCAATTGTTGCAATTGTTGTCCCTGGAATGTGAAGAAAATTGCTTACCTATGTAAATGGTGTTGGCGTTTCTTCGGACTTGACTATATACATTAGATATATACAGGGTGTCCCGTAAGTCGACGTCAAGCCGGAATCGGGTGATAGACCAAATCATAACAGTTACCAGAAAAAATGTTACATAAGCACTATTCGGGATTACATAAGAAAAGTAAAATTTGAAAAACAGTAAAGATTTGTAGCAACAGGAGCTAAAAAACCATCACGGGGTGCACATTTTCTCGAAAACAAAAGAAATGTCGATAGTTTGAAAAATACAATACTTAGATTTTTTTTTATATTTTTCTGGTAACTGTTATGATTCGGTCTATCACCCGATTCCGGCTTGACGTCGACTTACGGGACACCCTGTACATGTCTCTTCATTTATTTACAACTTTTAAGTAGGTACTAATACGTTCACTTTTATTGTTCATTTTTTATTCTTTGCAATATTATTATGATTTATTACCGGGTATAATTTTATTCTTTTTCAAGAAAGTTATTTTTGTATTCTTTGCGAAATTATATAATCAGCAGTGTTTTCATACTACTTGTTTCACATTCTAGTACTGCTTTAGATATTGACACATGAGAAATCGGTGCAGACTCTTATTTTTGCTTTATTGCTAACCTTACACAAACATAATGTGTCACATGTGTCAAAATTCGAGAGGCAAATGTAAAATGTCGCCATGCCTATGCAGTCCTTGTGCTGTGCAGATGCCCGAAATGCTTTGGAGTACAATGCACGCGAATAACACAGCATCATATATCTTTGCATGTACATACATATATAGTGATTTGTTTCAATTTTCAAATTACATACTTTTATGCGTTCATGTTCCGCTGTGATTTTGAGAACAGAAATCGTGAGCTTTGTTTAAATGTATTACTGCACTCGGTGCAGGCACAGTTCACCTGCTTGCCAGCTTCAATTTCAAGAATGCAGAAGTTAGAGAACTCTGCTAGGTGGGTAGTAGCAAATCACGGGCTTCAATTTCATGTAACAAGTAATTAATAAACAAGTAAAAAGCTAGAATTGGTCTAAGACCAATTCTTATGATACCCAAGATGAATGCCCGTATTAAATTTCGTATGGTCACCGATCTATTCTAGTATTGATTTTGAAGTTGTTTTTCGCATATATTTCTACAGCAGTTTGTCGCACAGAAAAAATGGTAATAACCAATTTTATAGGATTTCGTATTCTGCAGAAGTTTTTAGTACAATAAAAATGTATTGGACTGATCGTTTACAAAGTATACGTAAAAAACCGAAATTTTTATATGGCAACACCAAGAAGGAGTTGCCAGATTAAGTCCATTTACGAACTTAATTTTACTTTTTTTTTTAAAGTCCATGCACAAAATTTCAGCTCTTTAAGTATACGCGTTCTCGAGTTGTCGTGCGCACAGACTGACGGACGGACGGACGGACGGACGGACGGACGGACGGACGGACGGACGGACGGACGGACGGACGGACGGACGGACGGACGGACGGACGGACGGACGGACGGACGGACGGACGGACAGACGGACGGACGGGCATGCAGAAATCGAAATAACTTTTAATATTATGAATGGGTTCCAATCCATTTTGCTCTACCATCATTATTTCGAGGTGTTACAAACGGAATGACAAACTTAGTATACCCCTATAATTTCATCTAGGGTATAAAAATGGTGAATATATGGCAGAAACGGTTCGTAACATTTTTGGGTCGTCGTGAAGCGCCTTGTCGAACCGCAATGCAGAAATTGGTAGAAAAACCCGAGCTGTCGGGAGAAGTTAGTGATGTGAAGAATAAAACCCGTGCACGTTGCTCAAGAACAGCCTGCTGCTGTAGTCGAAAGTGTTGGAGAAAACCCAGGTTTGTCCATTCCTCGTCGTTCTTTGGAATTAGGCATTCTACAAACGTTATTACATCGTATTTTGCATAAATATTTGGGTCTTAAGGCTTATAAAGTTCAGTTAACACAAGAACTCAAGCCGGCCGATCATCAACAACGTCGAGTATCCATCGAAAACTCATCTTGAGTGATGAGGCCCATTTCCACCTCGATGGCTTCGTCAACAAGCAAAATTGTCGCATGTGGGGCTCGGAAAACCCAAGAGTTATTGTTGAAAAGCCTCTCTATCCTCAACGTGTGACTGTTTGGTGCGGTTTATGGTCCCGCGGGGTCATTGGACCTTACTTTTTCGAAAATGAGGCTGGAGCAACAGTTACGGTGAATGGATTGCGCTTTCGACAGATGATTAATGATTTTTTATGGCCGGAATTGGATGGTATTGATCTGGACAACGTTTACTTTCAACAAGACGGCGCTACGTGTCATACAAGCAACGAAACCATTGATCTTTTACGGGAAAAGTTTCCGGACCGTGTTATCTCTCGAAGAGGTGATCACAATTGGCCACCGAGATCTTGTGACTTAACACCTTGCGACTTCTTCCTTTGGGGCCACGTGAAAGAGAAGGTCTACGCCAACAGCCCAGCGTCGATTCAAGACCTCAAAGATGGAATTCGTGAGGCTATCGAGGACATAGGGCAGCCACTTTGCGATTTGGTTATGGAAAATTTCATGAAAAGGGTATGGTCCTGTAGGCGTGGTCGTGGTGGTCATTTGGTTGATGTTATTTTCCATTATAAACGGCATACCTTCCTCTTTATAATGAAATATAGATCCGATCATTTATCTCAAAAAATGGCATTTTTCTTTGAATATCAAAATAACAGCTCTTATTGGAAAACCCTTTACTTTCAAGTTTTCCTCACTGTGTACTAAACCCATCTGTAGTTGTCTATCGAATTGGAATCAAAGGCTCCGAGTGAATGGGCTTCCCTCTAGCGCGATCAGGATTTGGTGTGGATTACCACTAGAATCTACACTCATTTCATCTCCTTTCGCGCTTTTATAAATGATATTGCATTAGCACTCCAGCACTTGAACATAATCCCATACGCAGATGTTGTGCAGTTATATACCTGTCACGATCCTCATCTTCGGTAATTTTGAATGGCCTGGATCTCAACCCAGTCAAATTTCAGTCGATTATTATTTAGAAATGTTAACTGGACACTCTCGATTTCTCGCCTATTATTCTTAATAAAATGATTGTTCCATACTCTGATATTTAAATAGAGTTGTGGGTAAAATCTCTGGGAGCTTACATACAATTCGTCGATCTGCTTCAATCACGCCACAACAGGTTCGACTAAAGCTCGTTAAAAATCTTGATGGTACGATTAATTATGTATGGAGTCGTAAGGTATAGCTGTATTAATGTAACATGCCCACGGAAACTTAATATTGCATTTAACTCGCCTGTTCGCTACGATTTCAATCTTCGTAGATACGATCATGTATCCCCTTTTACCAATCATTTCTTGGACTGTAGTCTGAATCAATATCTTAAATACCGCACAGAACTCTTTCTTTTCTGCTTAATGTACAACAAGCAACGTCGTTATCAGACATACCCAGATATACTATCCTACAAAGACGAAGATCATTCTATGCTCACGCGATTAATCTCTGAAACTCCTTGCCCCTTGGAATCAAACGTATAAACAATCTGGCCGGTGAAATTTGCGAGCACTATAAAATTATATAAATTACTGCTCCTCTTGTTATTTACATCTCATTCTAAGATATTCTAGTTTTTTTATTATATGTATTTTACAACTATTCTCTGAACAATTATTAGCATCTTAAAAGTAATAGTACAATACGTGAATAAAATATATTATAGAGTTAATAGAGGTCATATAAACCTCATACATTTACTTTAACACTTACTTACAATTAAGATCAAATTTTCTTTTCTCTTTCCCTTTTTCTTTTTTTCTAAATACTTTACCTGTTTCTTGTACATGTAAATGAGATATGATATCTTATACATATGTATAAAATACTTAATAATAAAATTTAAATTTGATTTTGAAATATTTTGGGGTTAATGTTTGAAAAGAAATCCTATACTTAAGTTCAGGTAAATTTCGAACAACATATAAGCAAAAAAAATTAATAACACAAAAGTGAACATACTACGCACTTTATTAGTTTAGTTTTGAAACTAACAGAGGATGAAAACCTCGAAAAAATTCATTCTTTAGGCAGTTGGTACCATACAATTTTCGTTTTTATACGTTATCTGACATTAATTTAATTATCTTTCGTAAAAATTAGGTCGATAAAAATCATTCATGTGCTTAAGTTGGTTTTCTACTTGAGAATATAAAGTCTTCTCCACCTATGTCAATTTTTTCACCAGCATTGTACGTACCATCTTGCTTTGGTATGGCACATAATTGTGGCGTGTACTGAATCATTCTCTCTCTGGGAACTTGATACAATTATCCATCCAGTATTAAAATTCTTACATTCCACTGTCTAAATTGTGTCTTATTTCGAAAAGCCAAAATCATTAATGTTGGAATCAGTTTTATTTGGTAGAACTAATATTTTTAGGAATGAGTGATCATTAATGTTCACCTCAACACCTCAACCGCTTAAAACAGGACTCAAGCCTTCGATATTTAGCCCAACAGGTGAGTGGGCACAGGTAGCGGAAAGGAATAATGTTAAGCACTTGATGATATCCGCAACTGTATCGGCATTTGGATATGAACCTGATCAACAATCTATTTCCCTTCATCCTGACTCCATTTATTTCAAGTATATTAAATTTACCATTAAATTACTAAACAAGAAAAAAAGGGGTCTTTATTTTCGCTGCCAATATGAAGGTAATTCTCCAAGGTTGTTTCGATTTTGTCCTTGTTCAAGTCAATTTATTCTGAGCTTATTGTGATTTTATATTATATTTTCCTTTCAATCAAGAATATAATCTTTCTTTGTTTCCTTAGAAATAACTAAGGTACCTACTAAGTTCGTTAATTAAAAGAGTAAACAAATTACTCTAAGAAAGAAAACTTGAGTGAATTAATATCCAAGCAAGTTAAACTGTGCAATTCCTTGAAATCCTTGTAAAAAATGCATTAGTGCTTTTCTCTGCGTACAACTAAAAAAAAGTTTATTTAAAACGAAGAACATAAACACGGCAGCTCTTTTTTATTATCGTTAAGTTTACTGCAGCACACACAAAAAAAGTATTTTTTCAAAGGAAGTGCGCTTTGAATATGATTTTCCACAGCAAGGCAAAACCCTTTGCCTTTGGTTTGCCTTGTAAAGCTTTGATAAAACAAATGCCGACTGCTGACTAGTTCGTTTGACAGAATATTGTTGACCAAGTAAACTGATTAAATAAATAATAGAAATCCGAGTTCTGACTTTTACCCAGTTTTCTTGTATGTTTATACAAAGTTGTATGTATGTATGTATGTCTGTATGGCTTTGTGTTTCCATTTGCAGGAAAATAAAGCAAATGCAAAATAAAAGCCGACTGAAAGAAAGAGCCTCTTGCTTTGAACTCATATTCGTTAAAGCGCGAACGCAAAACAAAACTATTCCAGTTGGTTGCGACACATTCTGTAAATTCTTCATTTGAAATAAATTTATATGTAGGTCGTCACCCTTCGATTACGATTGTTTGCTAAACTATTTTTCAAATAACATTTTCAGAATGAACTAAATCTGAACGTATTCAATACGAATTCGAGATTCAAAATATTTTAACTATTTTAACATTACAAACGGCATCAAGCATTTTAGTGCAAAACTAGGCAAACCTGGGAGAAGTCAGCAACATCTGCTCATAAATTATAATTTATGTATTCTTGCTCAGTAGTATATTAAAAGTAAATAGGACTAATTCAGTATTTAGTATTTGTCGTTTTTGTACAAATAACACAGTTTGTTGACCCCCGTGTCGGCATAAAAGCCGTTTCAATTAAAGACTGCCACATTCCTTTATGGTTGACAGATCAGATGTTAATTTCGTACCTCCTACAAAAATGTCTATTGCATCCTACTGTGCTGTCATCATTTATAACCATAAGATGTTGAAAACCGCATACAAAATACGTATATTGCGAAGATTTGTGGATTCATCGAACTATGGCTTTGATTGTCACATTTCCTTTCAGTAATCGGTAACCGAACCAGCACCCATTTAGAAATTAATATTGTTATCTCACAATTATAGTGTATGGTAGGAGCGAAAATGAGAAAGCCATATTTAGATGCCTTTTGCTCTATGTGACCAAGAGCTTCGCGGTTGCAGTAGATATTCTCAGCAGTTTCGTCAGCTTCCTTGTAGAAGTAAAAGGTCTCGCTATAAACCTTACCCATCTTCATAAGATTGTATCCAAGTGGGCAAGTCCCAATGATTAGGTCCGCTATGAGTTTTAGTTCTATCCTGCCTTGTGAAATATTTTTTTTCATGAGTTTTGATGCGCATATGTCCTAAATTTCGTAGCTTATCTCAGCCTTATCTCAGCCTTGGTGTGTAATCTAATGTACCAATTTAATTATGTCATCCTAAAGTCTGACATGTTCCAAAAGGTGGGTTTTTAGCTGGCCAAAAATGGACTGAGGTTCAGTGAAAGCCCATGTGATTCTGTGGCGACGCGACTGGCCTGTTTCTATTATTTCCAAATTCTAGTCAAGTCATCATGTAAACTAGGTAAATCATTTCGGGCTAGTAATACCTTGCCGAACACAGACAGCCGTAGCTAGGTAGGCTTTGTTTTTCTTTATAACGTTGTTTTAGAAAATATTATGTTTTTGCTCAAAAGTTCTGTGACAGCCTTCATGAGAGACGAAAAATAAATAAATTTTCTTTTTCAATACTACCGAGAATAAACATCAAGGAATTTTCTTTATTTTGCTTTTAATGCTTTAGGTTTCCTAAGTCTTTTAGTTACAGAACTGATCAAGATAGAACTGCATCTGCACGACGTGGATAATTCCTTGGGGAACAAATATTCAACAAGGACCACCGCTGCTACAGAACTCTGGGGACACGAACAATCTCGCCTTTCTGACTGCCTCAGTATGATCGTCAAGAAATGTTATTCTGTTGTCTACAACCCTCATCAAGGCAGTTGTGTTTTGTGAGTGGTCACGCCGCTCGTCAAGAAATCTTATTCTTTTGGTCTACAACCCTCATCAAGGCAGTTGTACTTTGTGTGTGGTCATGCCGCTCTAGGGTTAATCCAGGCATACAATTAATGCTCGTACGGTCATAGGGATGGTAAGGTCCTATCTCTTTGTATTAGGGTCATACTTAAAAGTTGTACCTCATACTGAGGACACCTGTGATAAGATGAGAATTTAACTACGCTGGACTAGAAATCGACAAGGTTTTTCACAACACCAGATCGTATTGTCTTTGGGACAGTAAGACCGCACCTCAATCGTCTGAATCCACCAAGAAAGCTCTTGACCGAAATAGTTTGCCCAAATATATTTATCCGTACAGGTCGATTACTCAACTACATTACATGTAGTAATGCCAACTACTTGGAGGAACTCCAGATCGAAGATTTTTCAGACAGTCTAGTGCCTTGCTGCTGTGTACATACCATATTGAAGAGTCATCAACCAGCTTGCCCCACTAGAACCAATTAGTGAGAACGAATCACGACTCACATACAACAATAGATAATCAGTAACCACACTGATTACATAAAATCCTTCCTTTGCGAAGCGGTCCGAATTTGATCACACTTATTGCCTTCATATCATCGAAACAAATTCAGCGCAGGGGCGGATCCAGGATTCTTCTGAGAAGGGGGCGCAACTATGCTTTAAAAACGGTATAGCCTGGAAACATGTCAAAGTTCCAAGACACTCGTAACCACTCGCAAATATAAAATACACAAAATTTATCATTTAAAAAATGCGGGTCGAACAGATAATCTACCACTTTCAACGCAGAAGGTTGCTCAACGTTCAACTTTTGTCACTCTAGAAATTCAAACAAGGTGATAAATTATTTATTTTGTTTTGGTTTGTGAATATTGGAAGTGTAAAGCTTCCGAATCATCCATTTCGGTTAGTAAAAATAGCGAAATACATTTTATTCAAATTCACGTATTCATCATAAAATGTAACTTTTCAAAATACAGGAATTAAAGCGCTACGTACTTTGCGACTATTTAAAATAGAAAAAAGTAGAACAGATGCAATACAGACCTTGTAAATATATGTATAACTCTATGGAAAAGTTACGAAAGTTTGACTAATAAGCCAAGCTCAGAAGATACCCTATGATGCAAAGCACAGCATAATAGGAAGGACATAGGGAAAAGATCGAAATGCATCCAACATTGAGGCGGCGCTCTAGTGAGTCGATCTGACATGTTATTGCCAAATGGCCAATGACCTTGAAGGCTCTAAAAGCTAAAACTTTGCGACAAGCCCCGACTCAGATATGGGAATTGTATTCCATTCTAGATCTGATGTACGACTTGTAGAGGAGCGCTAAATTCGAAGGGATGAAATATTTCTTATACATTTTCACAAATTAAAGACATTTTTATGTTTCTTTGGCAACAGAGAAGATGTGATCTGTCCAGCCTAATTTACAGGAAATATCATTTCCAGGAATGAATAAAGGCGGTGCACCGTAAGTCAGTGCTCCATCAAAAGAAATGGAAGTGTTAAAGTTATGATTTTGTTTTAAAGACATGAGACAGCTTGGAAATTAGATGCCTTGAATTCGACGCGATTCGCTTTACCTTAAGCGATGATTTTACAAGGTCATTAATCAATGATCTAATCATGCAAACTCGATTAAGAGATGTAGCATTCTCTTTGGAGTCCGTAAGAGTCTTAAATCAGTAAGCGAAATCAATGGTACTGTGATAGGCAAAACTATGGATAGGCTTAAAAATAAGAAAAATCAGATCATTAAAGAAAACGAAACTAAGAATAGTGTTGGAGAGATAACAGAGGCAATTGTAGGGTAAAGTTTTTGTGAAACGCTAGCTACTATAACCGGTATTCGGCAATCAGATATAAAGCTTCATCAATTCCTTTATAGCTTCACTACATAACAATCGTGAAGTGGCTGTTGACTCCGTGGATGAAGCTAATAATTTTGATTGGTAGATTCGCCTTAAATTCTCGTTTTCTATTCACTTCACAGACACCTATGTTTCATCTCCCATGTGGATGTATGCAAGATCCAATACACATCCGTAAGAGAGGTGTACTCACGATCCTTAAGGAGATAAGCGTCTCTAAAGCCGTAGGTCCTCATAGGGTCTTAGCCTTGTTAATCAAAAGCTGAGCAAACTATTCTACTTACCTTATTCGACAAGAAAATTTCCAACTGGTTGGAAACTAGCTCACGTTCAACCTATTCCCAAGAAAGAAGAGGGTAGTGATCCATGAAATTATAGAACAACTGCAATAATTTCGATTCTTTCAAAAGTTTGTGAATCTTTTATTAACTCCAAATTAATGAAGTATCTAGAAACCAAACCACTCATCAATGATCGCCGATATGGCTTCCGGACTGGACGCTCGTCTGGAGACGTGCTGGCATTTTTTACGGAACATTAGAGCCATATAGTCTTCACAATTGCGGTGGTCCAAAATCGTTACCCTAGATATTTCAAAGGTCTTTGGTAGAGTCTGGCATCCAGCACTTGTAATTAAATTAAAAGCACCTGGTATCTCCATCTTCTTCTATTATAAGAAGGTGCTTTTAATTTAATTACAAGTGCTGGATGCCAGACTCTACCAAAGACCTTTGAAATATCTAGGGTAACGATTTTGGACCACCGCAATTGTGAAGACTATATGGCTCTAATGTTCCGTAAAAAATGCCAGCACGTCTCCAGACGAGCGTCCAGTCCGGAAGCCATATCGGCGATCATTGATGAGTGGTTTGGTTTCTAGATACTTCATTAATTTGGAGTTAATAAAAGATTCACAAACTTTTGAAAGAATCGAAATTATTGCAGTTGTTCTATAATTTCATGGATCACTACCCTCTTCTTTCTTGGGAATAGGTTGAACGTGAGCTAGTTTCCAACCAGTTGGAAATTTTCTTGTCGAATAAGGTAAGTAGAATAGTTTGCTCAGCTTTTGATTAACAAGGCTAAGACCCTATGAGGACCTACGGCTTTAGAGACGCTTATCTCCTTAAGGATCGTGAGTACACCTCTCTTACGGATGTGTATTGGATCTTGCATACATCCACATGGGAGATGAAACATAGGTGTCTGTGAAGTGAATAGAAAACGAGAATTTAAGGCGAATCTACCAATCAAAATTATTAGCTTCATCCACGGAGTTAACAGCCACTTCACGATTGTTATGTAGTGAAGCTATAAAGGAATTGATGAAGTTTTTCCTGATGGTTTTGACCAGGGACCAGAGCCTTGGCTATCCTTGATTCCAAGAATTTTAGTCTAACATTTTTGTTAAAAAGAAATTTTCCTATCCGGATATTGGACTTGGTGGTGTTCTGTGCACCCTTGTTGACTTGTTTCAATTCTGGACATGAATGCAATTGATACGCACGAATAGCATACTCGTTCTATTTTTTTTCTTTGTTGTACTTATCGTTAAAACAAGAACGATTTTGCTGTTGTTGAGCTCTATTGTAGGAATAAAGAATGTATTCATGCATGCCAAGACTTAGTATGTTCTAGGTTCTAATGTACATTCATCAACATCACTCGAAGCAAAACAGACCGACCAATCAATTTTTCTTAGATACTGATTGAAAGATTCCCAATCAGCATTTATATTTTCTTTTTATTTAACTTGTGAGCTAAGTATTTAGTAAAATTATTGGATTTACGAAATAAAAAACAACATATTCAAAAATTGATGTAATAAATCATTACACCAATATATAATGATTTGTTTGCCATTGTGTAGTTACGCTGAATTTCTCCATTTAAGAGTTGTAATTGTTTTACATCGAAGACTCATCAATTGGTAGCTGTTTTCAATTCAAACAAACCTTCCATCGCTTTTATCCGAATAAACTTTATCCTGCTTCAAACACCCCGAGAAAGGCCTGGCTCATGTACATACATGAATTTTACAGGTATCAGAACTTCCTGTTTCCTCTATAGGATTTAACAGCCATGACATAAAGTGGAGCGAGGTTAAGCCGCTAGCCATAGGCGCTGCGTTCTTATCAAATTGAACGCTTTCAAAAATTTTTTAATATTTTGAACAATAAGGGCAGTAGAATAAATTTTGTTAGGAAAACTTCAGAAGATCTATTGCATTTTTTAGGGAGGGGCGCGCGCCTTGCACGCCCCCTTGCTGGATCCGCAACTTTTCAGCGTAACCTTCAGTTAGTTTCATCAAGGCAGTAAGACAGTTCCAGACCAGCCGAGACTTGAGATCGATTCGTGCACTATTTAAGAGATCTTTTCTCAATTGGTAAGTCACCAGAATGCTACTGGTGACAACCTCCCAAGATAACCTTGAATGATGTTTCAAAGTTAAAGCTTTTTGACTGAAGATATGAAATGAGGTTAACCATTGGATTGTGGGGGACTTGTGTTGAGAAGAGAAGATATGCTCTCTGCATTCCTATTGTACTGAGGATAGCACCCCTCTTAACATGCAAATGCAGTCGAAGAGGACCAGTAGATCAACTATGGATGCAGTTAGGCAAGTACGCATGGCACGTGTTATTGTTAGACATACGAGCCGTTACAATTTTGTAGCTTGAACTATCTTTAGCGGATAAGCTATAACTGAAGTCTTTTTAAGACTTTTGTGAACTAGATTCCCGATAATATAATGAAGGTGATTCTATATTTGATTGCAGGTGATTCTCTATTTGATATTTCACAAATTGCGCTGGCTGTGTCACTTAAGTAGAGGAAAGAAGAAACAAATAAAAGTCTGGGTCAAGAGCTGGCTGGAAAAGCGTTTAAATCATGAACTGGAGAACCGGATGACTATCGAAATTTTTTGCGAATAATTGAAGACCTGTTTCAGCATTTAGTTGCATTGATTTCACAACGAATAAAAAACAAAACACAGGATGAAAGAGGTCATTTCATATACTCTCAGACGATCAATATATTGATCCACCTCGATATTTACGCAATAAAATTGACCGTGTTGTTAAACATAATTTTTTAATGCATTACAATCTTAACTGATACTTTGGTGTTGTGGTAGTAATTAATGAATGTTTTCCATCCAAATATTTTTGGTCTTTTTTAGAATTCGTTTTTGGCGGTTTTAATATTTTTCATCTCGAACGAAATATACGCTTTGCTTAACTTTAGCCTTCCTAGTACGAATATATTCCAAGATAGCTGAAGTGCTGCAAGAGATAGTACTCTGCACACTGCACAATCACCGACTGTAGTCAGTGACTAAAAAGTCAGTTGATTTTGCTCGTTACACGCAACAGCGTTCGGTATCGCAAATTGCTGCGTTCTACATCAGCCAGCAACTAAAAAATGTGAAGGGAGTTGACGACTGGCAGTTGACTGAATCTAACCAACTTTTGTGTACGGTCTGCATCAGCAACGTTCAAATCAAGCAGTTGATTTTTTTCTGAATGCACGTAAATGATATTGTTAAAGGGAAATTTACTTACCGAAGCTTGTGTCATTTTAGAATTTCGTACCCCAAAAGGAAAAAAAAACAAAACCATTATAAAATCGCTCTTGGGTTTTTCAGTCTGTCTATCATAGATCTTTTTCTACGACGTGATTTAGGAATTTGAAATTTCGCAGAAAGTTTGGTCTTTGTTATGGGAACATATTTCAATAGTCAAAGCTAATTAAATATTTCTTTTTTAATTTTTCACTCTTTTCGAAATTTTAATAAAAATTTTTTGCCACCGATTTTGAGTAATGAGCACTAGCTGGTCGCGGAATAATGAGAGGAATATAACTATAAAATATTTGTTTTTGTATCTTGGGGTATATCGTTTGAAAGGATTAAAAAAGAAAACAATTTGATAATACAGAACTGTTTAAAACAAATGAAATGTGAGCTAAATAACGGGGAAAAACCTCACCTAATTTCTTTTTTGCCAAATGAAAAACATTCGATCTGAAAGTGAATTTTAGCAATTGGCAGAAATATACTTTTACCACTTTTTGCATTATACATATACTATTATACATATAAAATGTAATTCGCTCAACTATGAGTGTATCCTTAATCATTGGCGTAACTAGGACTTTTTTCTAGGGTGGGCCAAGTCCCCCAACTTTCATACATAGGTTTTAACAAACATATTGTTCGCGAAATATACCAGCTCGTGAGTATTCCCAGCTTTTGACCGACATTTTATATGCATTGCACTGGGTTGATGTAATGCCTAAAACCAATGAACTTGCATAGATTAAAAAAATCATAAAGCTTCTAAAATTACACAGAGTCTATAAGTTACAGACCTCACAAGAAAATCTAAATTAAATCTAAATTCTAGAACATAATTTCCGCTAAAATAGCTCTGCGCACAAAAAATTAATTAATTCTCATTAAAATAAAAAATAAAATAATTCTTCATAAAATAATTCTCATTTTAAATCGCAGACATCGCGTCACAATTTTTGTAATATGTAGCCTTCTTACGTGAAACCTTAACTCCGCTCCAAGAAAGCAAAAAAAAACTAGATTAGTTAGCAGTTTTAATCTACTTCAAATTCATGTACCTGTGCACATTCTGGACGATTTTAATAAGAAAATGTTTTGATATATGGCAGTCATTGTCGAGGTTGCGATGTTAAGGTCAGAAGAACAACGAGCAGTTTTCAATTGTTTCCCAATCTTCTCGTTGAATGTTATTGAACACCCGGGAAAAGAAAAGCATGGTACATATCGAGACCAACGGCGGCGAGTATTTACAAAATAGTTTTAATCGGGCATTTAAATTATTCAGAAAATGGATTAGTACATAATGTAACGGCGAATTGAGTGAAAGTGCGTTGTTTTTTTTTTAATCCTAATGAAACCAAGCGACACTCATCTATTCCCTACAGTCCACTCCAAATCTCCAATGCGATTTAAATTTTTCTTAATTCATACGAAGTAGTGTTTATTTGAAAAATAAAATAAAATTTTGCACGATTTTAAGAGAAAAATAAAAGAAAGTGGTGTCGTTTAATTAACAGAGACGTTTGTTTTCCACATCCCCTCCTTTGCTTCTCCCACTTATTAAGGAAAATAAATCAGAATCCTCAAGTTCCACACTCGAAACAACTGATATGATAGTGACGCCCTGTCTAATGCCCAGTATTTATTCCAAGTGCCAGTACCAGAACCAATACTTCAATTCTTTTAAGTACAAAAACAAGTCCGGTACTGGTACTTTTAAATTTTCAAGTACAAGTCCCGGTACTGTTACTGGTACTTACAAGGGTCAAGAGCTTTCGAAAACTTAAATCAGAAATTTTGAACAATCTATAGCCGGTTAAATAACTGGATGAGGTTTCCATTTATGAAATATCATAAAATATCGTATAAGCTTTTGCTGTTTTAATTTCAACATAACTTTGGAAGTTGTTCACACAGCATTTGACTTTTTCTTTAGCAAAACAAATGTCACATCAGATAATGTTTGCCTTTCTGTAGCATTTACAAGTCCTGGAAATGAAAATCAACGCTCCACATGTGCGGAGGGAAAGAACGGATTATGGCAGTTGATTGCCAATCCTATTATTAGAAGGCGTATTTAAATAATTTACAAGAGCTGAAGTACATCGCCTTATGACGATATTTGTAGTAAGTGCGTTAAGTACCAGTATTGGGAGTTGTACTTGAGAGTACCGGGACTTGTAATTGTACTTAAATAACATATAACTCCAGCTCCTAATACTGGTACTAACGCTTGAGTACCAATGTACTTAAGTACTTACACATTTTATATGAACTATTTACGTTTATATTAAGCACTAATACAGAGATAGTTAAAGACTGTATACTCTTTAGTTTACGGTTTTTTTACCTGTTGCGCTGTTAGTTTGTTTTTAATTATCTCGTTTTCAATGTTTATGAGTGCCATGTTTGAAAACCTCTCCTAAAGAAGTTTCTTTTAACCCAGTTTTAACTCGTGGGAAAGCTCCATTTAGAGCCGGCCAAGCTGACAATATGACCCAGAGCTTGTATAAATTTGTGCAGATGTCTGCATTAATTTCTGTTTTTAGCCTTTTCAGATTTAGTACAAAGCTCTTGTTTTGTAACATTTTCTGTAATATATTTGTTTCACCCTGCCTCTCCATATTTCAGGTACAACTTTATAAATGAGTCAACTAACTGTGCCAAAAGAAAATTTTCAAACGTATTTTTCAAATTAGCGATAATGTTGTCCATCACTTGGTAGAAGATATGTATCTTCTAATATTCGGATATCCTTGGCCTTATATTTGATGGAAAGTCTACTAAATTACTTTTACCTATAGTGGACTTTATCAAAAAGTCTTTTTCTCTCTCCGGTTACCTTCTCCTTTTCGAGACTCGAGTAACTTCTAGACAAATTTAATGTTTTTCTGTTAATTTCTCAATTTCCTGAAGTATTTATTGTCTAGAATGCTAATATAGTTTTATTCTAAGGGTTTTCCAATAAGATATTCAAACAAAAATGCCATTTTTTTAGATAAATGATCGGATCTTTATTTCATTATGACAACAATAGCCAAACGACTACCACGACCACGCCAACAGGACCATATCCTTTTCATGAAATTTTCCATAACCAAATCGCAAAGTGGCTGCCCTATGTCCTCGATAGCCTCACGAATTCCATCTTTGAGGTCTTGAATCGACGCTGGGCTGTTGGCGTAGACCTTCTCTTTCACGTGGCCCCAAAGGAAGAAGTCGCAAGGTGTTAAATCATTAATCAGCTGTCGATAGCGCAATCCATTCACCGTAACTGTTGCTCCAGCCTCATTTTCGAAAAAGTAAGGTCCAATGACCCCGCGGGACCATAAACCCAGATGCGACAATATTGCTTGTTGACGAAGCCATCGAGGTGGAAATGGGCCTCATCACTCAAGATGAGTTTTCGATGGAATTCCGGATCATTTTCATGCATTTCAAGGATCCAACCAGCAAAGACCCGACGTTGTTGATGATCGGCCGGCTTGAGTTCTTGTGTTAACTGAACTTTATAAGCCTTAAGACCCAAATCTTTATGCAAAATACGGTGTAATGACGTTTGTGGAATGCCTAATTCCAAAGAACGACGAGGAATGGACAAACCTGGGTTTTATTCAACACTTTCGGTTACAGCAGCAATATTCTCGGCTGTTCTTGAGCGACGTGCACGGGTTTTATTCTTCACATCACTAGCTTGTCCCGACAGCTCCAATTTTTCTACCAATTTCTGTATTGCGGTCCGATAAGGTGCTTCACGACGACCCAAAAATGTTCGAGTTTTACAAACCGTCTCTGCCACATTTTCTTCATTTTTATAGTGAATTTTAATCATTTCAATGCATTGTTGAATCGTGTATCGTTCCATTTTTATTAATGGCGTAGTTTGTACTTGTCAAATGTCAAAAAATGAGAGCTCCAAAGGTTACATCTACCGAAATAGCGGGCTAATGCAAATAACACCTCTTATTGGAAAACCCTTTATAATGTAACGTAATAAGAATATTATTGAATTTTTTAATATCTTCCTTATAAAGTTAATCAGACTTATTACTGAATTCGTTGGGATTAAAATCGAAAAAGCTTAAAAAAGTTTTTTTCTGGAAAATTAAATTGTTTTGCGAAATTTTCAAAATATCATTGATATCAAAGTTAATTGTCAAAATATTTCTGCATGATTTTTCCTACGGATCACGCCTTTGTCAAAATTTTAAAAAGATTGTAATAGGTTTGCTTGAAGAAAGGAACTCGTTAAAGTCTTTTCGATTCCGATTGGAACGAATTCAATTTAATTAGGCCTAAGATTGTGCGAATGTTTTTTGGGAATATTCATAATTTCCCGGGGGGGTGGGGGCGCAGTTCACATTCTGGAGGGGCACCCTGACCCGGACCTAGTTACGCCAATGTTCTTAATGTATGCCTATTTATTGTTTACTTATGGCACGTTCATCGTGTTTATAATTCAGTCGATTTCATATTGTCCCATATTTCCATGGGTTTCTGTAGCACTTCCAGAAATTATTTTCCAATTATTGTAAAATGTATGCTGAATTTTCTGCAACTTAGCTTTATGTTTCTTATGGAAAAATATGATATAAATGCTTACCATCTTAGTGCATGTGATAAAATAGTTTTACAGTAATTGTTATAGCTTTCGAATAGTTAGTAGAATTTGTGTAGTATGATTTACATAACTATTAGGAATTTTAGTACAAATATGATGATGATCACTTGGATGATAAGCATTTAATCAGTACAATTTTTGCATATTTAAATACATTTATATTATGTATTAGTGTAAACTTTAATTTTATTTCTTGAGCTTTTGTTGCTTGATTCCAATTTTGGCAAAATTTTTAGGGTTCTGATAATGACAACTATGTATTCATTGTACATACATGCATACAAACATATGTAAAAAGAAAAGACTCTTCACTTATAAATGGGCCTTCGTTAAGCTATTTTATATACATTTAGTATAAAACAATTTTACGCGAACAATATGTTAGACTGAAATCGAAAATCTTGCTTTAAAATATTTCATTATAACTTTAATCTGTAGACATTACCACCCTTCCGAAAATTCTCTTGCTGTAAAGTATTTAACGAACCAAAATTTCTACATTCTACAAACAAAATTCCAGAGCTACCTATCTCATTAAAATTTTGCTGCCTTTATCCCGTTCTAAAATACAAAAAGGAATTAAATTCCTGACAGGTTTCCACCTCGACGGCATCAAGAATTTTATCATTTGGAAACTTAACCATGCCCAACATGAGAAGTACTTTAAGAGTTGCAGTGAGTGGTAGCAGACTATTTAACATCATACGAATTCTTTTCGTCTCCATATACATAAAAAATATTTAAAAATCTGGAAACGAAAAGATTCTGAGGTATATACTTAGATCTTCTTCAAAAATATACTTTGACTTTATCATCTGTATATTTTGAATAACGTGTATGAAATTTGGAACGAGTTATAGTCTATAGAATACTACTCATGCTGAGCACAGACTTTCTCTGACTTTTGCATGACAAAGTATAGTGCCCTAACATATGCACTCAGTAGGTATATATCAACGTCTCTCGATTTTAAATTAAAATAAACAAAGGATTCTAAATAACACTTGCTTTATCTAATACCCCATATGTTATATACACATATGTTTATGAATTATGAAATGAAAAACCAGAATTTAAACTGTTACAAATGCTATTAAATAATAAATAAGTAGCTATATTAAAAGAAATTATTAAAAAATTGAATATTTGATTCAATTTAGAACAAAATAAAAATATTTATGAATTCGATTTATTATTATTTAAAGCCGCTCTTTTGGTTTCTATTGCTGTTGGAAGGTATTTTCTTCACGAGAAGGGTTTTGGTATTTTGCGGACAGAATTACCCTAAAATTAATATTTTGATATCTAAAATTTTATTTTTTGATGGCTTCGCCAACCGTAATTCAGTTTAAATCTGATACTCTTAAAGATTTTTATGTATATGTTGAATGTACCCCAAAACTATTCTTTTAATTTAATGTAATTTATAGATAAGTAAAAGCACATGAACAATACAAGAGTGTCTGCAGTTTTCATACATAATTTAAGAAGCAAGCTAAGATTTTACGAATGCGACCTGCAGCAATGTTCTTGGCTTGAAATTTATATAAATTTATATAAATTTGCAGAAATATATATATTTTAACAACTATATTATAACTTAACTTAAGATTGGTCCTACGATATCCTTGAAAGTATTGATAAACATTTAAAAGACTATGCTCTCTTTGAAAAATGAAAGTTTTTCAACACTGAGAAAAATAAATTGAAATTTACTACTTTTTAAATAGTAAAAAAGTTACACTTTTTTCCTTAATTTTACATAACCCTGGAGTAAATTACTAATAAAATGCATGTAATATCAGGGAATCTTAAGTCGGAATACTTTAAAGTAATATAATTACGTTTACATTAAATATAAATCACGTAATTTTGTCCACACTTTGAGATGCTGTGCACATGTATTTTATGGACAAGTTTAAGAAGCGACGACATTCAATATAATCGAGAAGTGAGAGAGAAAGGTTCATTCATGCAGTGACTTTTGTGTCGAACGGCAAGGTTTTTACAGACCTGTAAGCTGGGTAATGGCAGATTAAAGGAACTAACCACATGTGCGATTTCAAGACAGCTCTATCCCAAGATATGTCCTAAGTTGACAGAAATTCTGCTAAGAAGAGAGCGTTCAAAACCTGCTGTGTAAATTCTCCAACCCTGCCAAGCATAGGACGAATACGCTTGGTAGCTACTTTTTTTGCGAATTGGGGGAATTAGCAGACAAGGATCTGCGGAAAGCAATTAAGAGACTATATATAATTTTTGTTATAAATCCGTCAATTTGCGCATAAAAGAGGGAAAATTACATGTTTAAAACTTATTTTCTTGCCTATTCCAAGTGCAATTTTACTTGTTAATCAATTGATTTACCAATTAAATAGAGAGGATTACGTACTTAAAACTTTTTTCTTACACTACTTAATATGGCAAATTTACATAATTTTTTGGTGAATACGATTACAGAACATTTGGGAATATTACATATCGCAATTTACTTTACTATTTTGAATGTAGGCAAAAACAATGCCTACATTCAAAGTAGTAATTATTTCTCTCAGTGAAGTTTGAGGAAGAGGGAGGATCTTAGAAGACTTCGTATTATTCTAGAATTAATTTCAAACGCAGAAACAAGAATTTGTTTGCGAAATTTGTTGAAATGACCAAACCTGTATTGATGAAAAACGTTCTCTTCCGATTGCGATTCCATCTTAAACATTTAACAACTCACTATTATGTAAGTATATGAGATACACCGTGCCCCAAGAAAGATTAAAGGGAAGATAAAAATGGAAAATATAGGTGGGCGTTAATCAACCTGGCGATAAACGCAAAATAACAACAATAGAATTTGGGAGGCACTTTTCTTCAATTAAATTTTTTATTTAATATATATGTCGTAGACACTTTACGTAACTTAGTACTTCATGAAATGAAGGCAGATAGTGTAACAGTTTGCGCTTAATGACATTTTACACGAAGTGTCTGAAATTTGTTGTCTCTTTATTAAGTGTTAGAAGTCTTTACGCCGATAGTTGGTATTAACTGATATAACCGAATACTAGGAGAGGGAGATGAGTGGTAAAAAGGAGGTCGCGCATAGCCCTGCGGGATACCCCCCCCCACACACACAGCCACATAGGCAGCATGTGTGTAATTTTTATATATTCTATTTATATGATTATTTAACCAATTAAATGACCAGATAACTAACCAGTAGTGCTATTGGATTATATAACAAAATATATAACCAGCACTACTGGCTAAATTACCAGATAAATAAGCAGTAGTGCTAACCAGATAAATAGTAGTGCCAACCGGTTTAATAAGCAGATAACTAACCAGTAGTGGTAACCGGTTAGACAACCAGCAGTGCTAACCAGAAACCTAACCAGTAGTATTAACCGGTTATATAACCAGTAGTGGCAACCGGTTAAATAACTAACTAACCGGTAGAGCTAACTGGTAAAGTGTGTGTGTTTACGCAAGAGGTGATATGAAATTAAAAGCTAAGTCTTGTCAATACACCTAAAGTCCAATAATTGGGATTTTTCTAATTTCCATTACTTATTATTACTGTGACAATACTTGGTGTTGTTCCGAATTTCATAACATGGTGCAATCTTTCGCTAGTTCGCGCCTGTGTGTGCCTGTGTTTGTGTGGGCGTTTGTGTGTGTGTGTGTGTGCTTGTGTGGGTGTGTGGGTGTGTGTGTGTGGGTGTGTGTGTTTCTATCTCTAATTAAATTCAGATAGAGAATCTTGCAGTATAAAAATACTGAGTTATGTTGCAAAATGTAGCAATTTTAAAGAGCTGAATTCATAGCTTGTTTTACGCGTGTGTGTGTTTAGGTGTGCATGTGTGAGCTTTTAGTTTAATCTGCAAATTACACAGCGCGCCGAATAGCCATAAAAAAACTTAAAAGCACATAGCACGGACAAAAACAGTTCAGCTTTGCCTTACAACTTCTACACAGATGGTAGCACCTTAACTATGATGAAACCTTCGTGTATGTAACGTGGTGTTTCCGCCTAGGAGGTCAATAGAGCAGGGGGTAATAGTACTCACCTAGGAAAACAAAAAAACTGTTTGGCTGGTAGGGGGGGGGAGCATATCAACAGTTTAGGAATTACAGAATGATTAAGAAAAAAAAATGCTATATTTTCATAAAACGACTGCTCAACCTGCCGCGTACCCCTCTCCAATCAAGAACTCTGGTTGTGTAAACTAAAAATTTCATATTTTCTTACCTCGTTTCTTAATTTGACCTCTATTGTTTTTGAAAAATGGTCATTTACATAACTTTTTTCATAAAAATGGTAAACTGTGGACTCCTCTCTTTAATTTGACGTATCACATCCTATGTGCTATCTGTAGCCGTTAAAGTGCTATTAGCTCTTAACCTATTCTCAAAGCTTGTCTGAAACCGATTTTCAAAGTTAATTTGTTCCCTTGGTGACTGCAAACACGTCAAAATATATCAGCTAATTTCCGTAATAGGTTGTGAGCTAATAACTCTGTAACTCATACAATTAGCAGATGGGGTGTAATAGGTCAAATTAAAGAGGAGACGCTGCAGTTTAAATTTTGTATAAAAAAATGTTATGTTGGTGACCCTTTAAAAAAAAAAAAAATACCGGTCAGGTGAGTGGAGAGGAGTACGGGGCTAGTTGAACCGTCTATGGAAGGAGTGTTTTGTGAAAAAGTAGTTTTTTTTTTCTTAATCACCTTGTAACTCCTAACCGGTTGATATGCCAATTTTGATTGTGCGGGGTAAGCTATATTTGATTTCGTATTTATTAAGAAATAAAGAAAAACAGCAATCAACTAAGTTTTTATAAAATTTATTTCACGGGTATGACTACTCGCGTTTTAAACAAAAGTGAACTCTTTTCTTATGTGAGAATTATTACAAGTATAGTTAAGCTTTAGCTGGTAGACATTACTTAAGCATTTTCTAAATTGCGCAAGGAAAACAGTTATATTTCATGAACTCAGTGAACTTGAAATTTATGCTGCCTAATGCATTTTTAGGCTAATAAACTAATTTTGAAAAGAAATATAATTTTTGAAATTCATAGCTTTCATTATAATTCCATCCATTCATCCATCCATTGTTAGAAGTTTCGTGATTTTACGATGAAATGACTTTTTCAAACAATCATATCTCGAGAACGGAGCAACCTATTTTCATGATTTCAGTGTCAAATAAAGCTTAATGCTTTATGCCGCATTTATAATGCAGAGTAGAGTATAGAGTAGCGTAGAGTGGCAACTGGGATCCTTTTTTTCGCACGCAGTAGTGCATATGGGTATCTCTTTTTGGCTTAAAGTAGCGCAGAGTGGAGCTGCATGATAATAGGATCTATTCTAATTTCACGCTGGCATTTCCGAAAGATTACAAACTGGAATTTCAAACTATTAGTATATATATGGCGTGGTAAAAGCTCCATACTTGTTTTTATCATAACTATCATGTTTTAATGTTATTTTCGGATTTAATATTTTTTATGAATGCTAATAGAAAACAAGAGGTATTTTTTGCAAACTTCATGATTTAAAAACCCAAAAACATTACGTGAATTTTATCTAGTTTCGAAGCAATCTGATGGTACAACAGGTGTCTCCCTTTTCGATTTTATTATTTTGACAACGACAATCATATTGATTTTGTTATTTTAATTCATTGAATAACCCTGCAAACATTTGGATGAAAAATCTTCAGGGCCAAAATATCTTCCACACAAAACTAAAGCAAATACTGTGAAATGATTTCTTCCTTGTCTTGCGTAGACGAAAAAAGATGAAATCACACACAATTTTGTTATCTGATTTTAAATGTGGAAGCAAGCAGTAACGCACCCAGGATTTGGCTTGGGGGGGGGGGGGCATAGGTGTCCCAAGTCCTAACAAGTCAGAAAAATAGGGCTTTAAAGTCGCGTCCTGCACCCATCTGAGCACTTAAGGACTGCTATTGTAGATTAAAAGGTTTTATTTCATTTTATCGGAATTTGTAATAATATACAAACCACATTTTATACGTAATTTGTAAATTATGTTCAGAAAACTAACATTCTGGAGGGGGACTGGTCCCGTTCGTCCCCTCTCTCGGTGCGCCCCTGAAAGCAGATAATAATTTTGCTTATTTGTCATCTCCGTGATACACAAATTTATCACTTGGAAGAACGCGTCATTAGACTCCATGACAGAAATTAATTTGTGAGTTCTCTAGTGATTTTAAATCCACCAATCCATATTAAAAAAAAAAACAATTAATTAAACAAATATATAGGTACCTACTTTAAACAAATATCTTCTTTATTCCCTTACTTCAAATTACAAAGGATTTATTTCGACGATTCCTGAACAATTTTCTTGTACGATAAGAAAGCGAAACATCTTGAAGAAACGAATACGTTTCTTATACATGATATGAAAATAACTCGACAGGAAGAGATTTTAACAAGTTACTTTAATGTATCTCGAGCAAGATACGCATTCGTTTCTTCAAGATGTTTTGCCTTCAGTTTCTTCCGTTGGAAGTTAAGAATAGAATATGTTTAAAATCCCAAAACACCTAAGTTCCTGATCAACTGAGAAGGCATCATAATTGCAATCATCTCCATGAAAACAATATCAACACCAGTGTCGCAATCGTTTCTCTAACCCAGGCAGAGCAAACGTTAGATGACTAGTTCGATGAGGGAGGCAGTTTATTTCAGCATCACACTATATATGTATATAGCGATAATGGATAATCAACCAAACTACCGACCATGGTGCGGCAACATCCGAAACTGTTTTTTTGATGATTATCTCTTGCCAATAACGAGATAATGACCAGTCCGAAAGAAAATCTGATCGAGTCAACTGCTCCGCCAGTAAATCACAAGTGTATCAGAAAATTAAAATAAATTTTGTAATCAAGAGGAAAGTAGTGTTATCCTTTCACCAACCCCTTTGTTTTATTATTCACTGCACCCAAAACAAATATGAATATGAATATCATCCACGAGATATTTTATCGTCCAGGTAATAAGAAAATGAATCTTCTGCGTTTCGCCGTGTTTGCTGGAAAATAACTAATAAGGAAACGGCATATCGGGTGAAAACCTTAGCCGCTCAGCGAAATGTATTAGTGTGCTGTGTTTGGATTCGTTTCGCCATGGCAGTAGTGAAACCGTGAAATTTTGAAGGGCGAAATTTTTTATAATCCAAATTACTATGCAAGATAAACAAATTTATAGCGCCGCCTTATTTTCAGATAATATTTCTTGGCGTTACCAATGATAATTTAATGGACTTGTCACAATCACATGTTAGAAATTAAGCAGAATTTTCAAAAAGTGAACAGCCTCTTGTCATTTCTCCCCCCGCTTAATGAGCTTGACTTTTATTGAATTTCGCACGAAACCCCGTTTCCTAATTAGTTATTTATTCGATGTTTTAATTTCAAATTTCGTTGTTGATTTGGCGTTGTTATAGCGAATTGTTACTTTTGATTTCAAAGTTCGAATTTCACAATTTCACTCTGCGCTGTATTGTGAAAAGCTTCGCTCTGGACTCAAAGCTCACTCTGTACCACTCAGTTTTGTGAATGCGGCATTACAATTATCATAAAAACATGTAGCAGCACCGAACGAAAAAATAATTTTAATAATAGTATTTTTTTTAAGATTGGTTTTGATTTCTTTAGAAATGAGATAAACGATAAACTCAAGATAATTTTCGATCGCTGTTTTTGTTTATTTCACACTTTGGATTGATCCTAGATTTTTTTAAGAGTTAGGACTAGGCGGCTCGAGTGGCCTTTTGCACTGCAGCCATATAGTGCACAACTTGCTTTACAGTTCATCCAACAATCCCACTCCTTCGAAGAAGACAAATATTTTTTTAGAGGTGGTGTCATCAAAGTCGGCAGGCTTTAAGAAATATGAGGCAAAAGTCTAGAATCTACATTGTGGAATGGGCTCGCATGCGCATAAGATGTGCTTCGATATTTCGTCCTCGTCGAAACACAACCCACATACATCAGTATGTGATACGCCTATCGGATGCATGTGTTCGTTTGGTTTGCAGTGTCCGGTTAGGACTTCTGTGATGATTCTGAGTTGATTCCTAGACAGCCTTAAAACCTTTTGCCTGGAATATTGATGCGTATTTTCCTAGGCTTTTATAAATATTAGCTTTTGGCTTTACACCACATATTCCTGCTTCTACTCCTTTCTCGGTTGCAGAATGGTTGGTGTACCAAACTGGGGCTTCATTTTCTAGATTCAATTGATCACACTCCTTCTGGTAAAACATGTAAACTACGAATTTTCTCAATACGAAAATGTGCTGGTAACCCTAAAATTCCAGATATCGGATTTATAGGCTAGGTTGATTTCGTATGGCGAAATTTAAGTACTCCTCAGCTTATGATGAAAAGTCAAGCGTAACAAAAGAAAAAACAAACATAGTGCAGCAGGTAAATTAAGTAAGGTCAACAAGTTGTTTTGCTCGATTGATACCGAGGTGATTAACAGAAGGCATATTTATGATCTCATATGTGCAAAAGCAAGTGCCGGTATTCTTACTATATGTGCTGTGTGATAATGTGCGTACCAAAAACTTAGTGAACTTAAGCTTCAATACATTTGAAAGATTTTTAATTTGCATTAGGTGTAGACATTATTTTTAAATTGGAAGAGGATTGGGTAAAATAGAATCTTTGTGCTTTGAAATGTCTAAATTGATGTGCGATTAAATATTATCAAAATTTGCCGAAGATTGGAAGACGGACCTTAAACAGAGAAGTTTTAAGAATTGGTGACTCATTCATTCAAACCAAGTTAAGTTATTTTAGTGATTTGTCATGACAAGACTGAGTTTGCATTTTATCTTTTTATCGAACTCAGGCTTTTTACTTAATAGAAAGCTTACTTTGATGAATTTCGCTAACTCTTATTACTCGTAACATAGCCAATATTCAACAAACATTATTCTCATAATTCGAGAGTAACGTTTGATACTGACATATGTATATAGAGGCTAGATTAAATCAAGATCTCAATCTTATCGAACCTGTTATGAATTGAACAGGATTACTGAAATCAGAAAAATTTCTGTGTTATAGTATATACATCTCTGTCAACAATCCTTCCTTAATTTTCTTTCAACCAGAACTGTTTATTTGCTGCTGGGTGGGGTAGACTGAACAGTATGTACATTGTACATATTATGAGTCAGCAATATGTATATATACTATATCTCTACAATTACAGAAGATACATGACCCCAATCTATGCATTTGTAATATTATCGCAAAAGCGGATATTTCAGTTACCGAGGGTTGGCTTCGAATCCTGACATTGAAAAGGCATTTAGTTTAGGGTGACTGATGCGGCTCGCTATATAATTTCTTTTTAACCGATGTTTCATGAACATTACTAAGAAAGTAATGGTCGGCTCCGGGTGGCTAATGGATTCCTTTTAGGATATTTGTTTTTTATTTAAATATTTGCTCAACACATGTGTTGCTATTATGGATAAGTTACTATAAAATGTGGGATCAAGAGTGATAATATGGTATTGAAAATTTCATGGGAAATAATATGGAAAAGAAGTATTTAAATTAGTTTATGAGACAAAAGAAAAATCGTGATAGGTACAAACGAATTCCAACTCAACATTTTCTGTCTTCGTATATAAGTAAAGCTCAATCCTAATTTATCGATATATTCAATACATATGTAGCTAATAATATTCAACAACAAAATCGTTAACTTAAGCACATATGAAACCGTAAAATATTTTAGCATTGCTCAGTCCTTTTGTAAGTCACTAAACTTAGATGATCAAATTTGGACAAATTTTTTAAAATTTTGGCGTTAACCCAAATGAATTCCTTGTTTTGAAAATATTCAAAATAAAAACTAGTTCTTCACGCATTTCTTTCTAGTATGCTTCGTTTGACAATAATGATTGTAATAACCAATTTCCTGGTTTTATATTTTTAAAAATATGCACTACTGTCTGTTTTCCCAGGATTCGTCAGAAATCTATAAATTTGTGGATGGACACACTAGGAAGGAACTGCCCGATTTGGCCCATTTTCGCTCTTCTTATACATATCTACAATTATTACAACAACACCGGATATAAAGCTTAAATTTTCTAGTTCAACTCCCTCTGAAGCAGTATGCAAATATAAAGTGAAAGTATGATGCAAAGCACATAATGGCAGGAATAAGGTAGGGAAAGGATTAGAGGAAATGAGGAGAGTAGCTGTATTGCTGATATATGTTGTACTTAAACCGTCGCAGATTGTAAGTCACAGAAAAGATGGTAGACTGTTCTCACACAATTCGAGATATGAAAGTATCATGGAATTTTTACTGTACGATCGAAAGTATTTTGAAATTTGACAGGATGTGTACGCCTTGCAGAGCAAGTATTACGTGCAGGAATTGATAGATATTTTATCGGAACATTGCCCATGTGTAACGCTAAAATAGCGAACGGGATCAGATATTGCTCCTCCGATGCTTGAGAAAGTCGATATGAAAAGTAATTGCCACATCGCCAATGAGCTTGAAAACTCTATTTTGGACAACAAATATTGAAGATAAGGCTGTGCGACAAGACTCGGCCAGGATATTGGAATTGTATTCTATTCTACGTCTAATTTAAGACTTGTACATAGTGGCACGCTAGATTTGACGGACTTAAACAAATTTTACACCTTTTCAGAAATCTAAGACATTTGGATGTTTATTTTGTAACAGAGAAGATATAATCTGTTCAGCTTAACTTCTGGGAATATTAATGCCAGAAATGCATAGTAACGGATAGTAACGGTGGGCCATCCCACACGGGTATTCCTGATGCAATATGCAAACAGGTTTTCTAAGGAAGAGGTGACAAGAAACAAAGAGACATCTCTACACTTTGGAGAGATTTGTCTTTCCTTCTTATCACCTCTCCTCATTAAACCAGTTTGCATACTGCATCAGGAACACTCGCGTGGGATGAAATTAATGCTCTATTAAAATTTTGAGAGTAGGCAGAACTTGAGCTAGTTTCTAAGCAGTTGGAATATTTCTTGTCGAATGCGACATGTACAATAGTTTGCGCAGAAGTTTATCCAAAGATGGGGTAGAGGTTTTAATTAACAGGGATAAACTGTCATGGCCTGCGGCTGTATTTTGTAGGTGCACATCCACACGGGGGATACAAAACGGGCCTCTGTGAAGTGGGTACAAAAATCCAGTTGACATTCTTTTAATTTTCTGGTATACGAATTGGCAGACGTATGAAGAAAATATTTAAATACAATTTGTATAATATATTTCAAGGAGTTCCGTATGTATACGTGTTAGTCTCGTCTTATCATGTCTCGTCCAGCAAAAAATTTGGTTAGTTTTGTAAAGATTTTCACATTACTTTGAGATGGCGAACACTTGATAGTCTAATTATTTCTTATTTTACCTAAAGCTGGAAATACTTCTTTTGATTGCGAGATTGTTTTTAACATAATACCGGGGGTTATGAGAGATAATACCGCGTCGTTAAAATTCAAAAAAGTAAATACTGCTGCAAGGAAGTTTCTCCCAAAATTTGGTTTGATGGATCGATTATGCAAGCATTATGATCGGCCCAGATACGCCAAAAGAATGTAAAGAAAGAAAAACATGTTGCAAACTGAGAGAGAATAAATGGTACGAGTTGTAGCGAGAGAGGCAGATAAGCGATCATGATATTTTTTTTTTTTTAACAAATACTTAATTTATGTTTAGTACTAGTCATTGCCATTCAGAAATATTTTAACATTAACTGAAAAGCACGTTTAAAATAATTATTGTTTTGAAGCTATAAATAATATCGCGAGATTTATTGTGAATGGATTAAATTACTTTTCTTTTTTAATTAGCCCTGCTTCACTTAATTTTTAAATTAAGTTTTTTGTACTTTAAATATTGAATAGGCGTGCAACTAGTTTCCGGGTCTCCAACAAAAGGAAATAAATTAAGCAAAGGCCGGTTTAAAAGAAAAATGAGCACCTATGCCGTAAAATTTAAAAATATTCATAATATGTTATACATATAAAGAGTGTCCTGGATGCTAACTATTTGTCAAATTTAGGACAAATTTTCTTTAAGTTTAATATTATACGCCAATTATTTGGATGCATCCCCCATAAATGAAGTGCATGTTGTCAAATTCGTGTGTGGTGGTACTACACGATAGTCCACTAGAAAGCAAACGTAGTGGTAAGAGATCGAAACTGTCCAAATCCAAATCACAAGCAAACAAGTCCAACAAACGAAGCTAAAAGTCGTAAGTACGAAATAATACCAACGAATACGAAAAGATGCGTAGTAAACGCCGAGTGTCCCAAAATTCAAAAGGTGGTGCCACTATCTGCCTCGCTCATACTTCGTAAAATGACTTTCACCGTATCTGACTCACTAACGTTACTATCTGTCTCACTCACACTTCAGGGAACGACTCTCCATCACACTCAAAGTAGAATCATAATGTTACGTTCTTAAGGCAAGCTTTGGGTACACTAGAATTATTTTTAGTAGGTAAAAAGAAATTTTTCAAAACTAGTTCTCTTAAAAAAAGAAAAAACGTTTTTTTGCCGTAATCTAAGAAATAATCTAGCAAATGTTATACCATTTCAGAATACTTATTAAATGTGTCAACTTTCAAAGTTACTTGCTAAACTGGCGTTGTACAGTTTGTTTTTCAGTACAGTCAGTAAAAGATGGGTGAAGTATAATTTTTTTAATCTTACTTCGGCAAAATGTGACATATTCTGCCAAGCTGGCGCGGTTGGCCTAGAATTTAAAGCAACAGATTACAAAAGGCATTATTCGGGATTACATAAGAAGAATAAAATTGAAAAAAAAAGTAAAGATATGTAGCAACAGGATCTAAAATACATCACAGGGTGTGCATTTTCTCGAAAAAAAGAAAGATTTTTTTTTATATTTTTCTGATAACTATTATGACTTGGCCTATCACCCAATTCCAGTTTAATGTCGATTTCCGGGTAACCCTGTATACCTACTGATCGGAACGCCACCCATATAAAGGATAACGATCAAATCGATAAATACAGTACCTACTACAGTGAACTTTTTTTAATCGAATTTTGCCGAAACGTTAAAATAGACGCAGGGCTTCTATCTCTCTCCCTCGTTAGTTATGGAGAAGTAAAGTGATCTGGTCTGAAAATTTGCTTAAAATAAAAAACAAAATAAAACGAAAAATTATTCAGTTTAGATTAAAATAGGAAAAGAAAGAAAAAAGTAATTGAGCGAAACAAAAAATAAAAATAGGGAAGAAATCATTAACCATTGTAAAAAGAAATAAAGCAATTGTTAGACTACCACCGATTTTCCAAACCGAGTGAGGACAGTAAAACTACAGCAAAGTATAGATATCTTTTTTTTTAAGTAACCTTTATTTATAAATTACAATTGCTTCTTTCTCTCCAATCTAATCAATAATTTAATTTAACCATATTTCGTATTATAACGTTTTATTTCTGCAACCGCTTGTTTTATTTGACATCGCAAATTTCGGGACTTTACAAAAAATCATTTAATATTAAAAATCACGTAGCACCAAACAAGTATTAAGGCTCAGCGCATAACTCCACCCTTCCCCATTCGTAGCCGGCTGGACACCTTACGCGGTTATAAAGCGGGGTATCAAAGCTTGCAAGAATGGGAATGTTCCAGACTCTTTTGTAGCATCATTATTTTTGTGCGTTTGAAACTTATGAATAAATTCATGATTCCTTCCAATATTTTTCTATTTGCCCATTAATTAAAATCGCTGACGAATTTTGTTTTTTATAATATTAAAATTTACAAAATATCAGCTTGCTAGATCAAAGCAAAAACTAAAATTTTGTGGGATAGCAGTATGAACGATCCGCTTTCCGCATATTCAAAGCTGGGTTTGCGTTTTGTTATAATTCGTAACAACCCCAGGTCGACGTCTTCTCAAATGTTTAAATAGAAAAAAGCAAATAATAATGAGTTTTATTAATCGAAATAACCGCAACACTTTGAGGAACATATTACTCGTACATCAAATTGAGAAGCGATAAAAATCGAAAATTTTATTGTGGAAAAAAGTATTTGTTTTAATCGCTTCTCAATTTGATATAATAATACGTAGTTCCTCAAAAGGGATATTTCGATAGTAAAATGGAGACATTTTAACCAAATAGTATACAAAAGTGCTGCTGAAAATTTGAAAATGTAACAATTACATTGGTATAACTGTAAGTGCAGGAGGAAAATACCGTATCCAAAATATATTAATAATTCAAGTCTAATAACAACTCAGCAGCGGCTGAAGCAGCAATTATTACGGCAAAAAAAAAATGGGCTCCAAAAAGAGATTTGTAAGTGGTACACAAGGCGCAACAATTTGCATGTACATATGAAGGTTATTTATGGGGAACTATCTTATCGCCTCCACAGCATGGAGTTTGATATATTCGATGAAAAAATAAGAGTAAAGTGGGCGAACCTTGCAGCTGAACAACATTTAATACAAGCAGGAAAATTAACATCTGATTCGCAGTTCTATCTATGTATTTAGCACAGTTGAATAACATAGAAAAAATACAGTTTTACCCAAGTTATTACGGGTACAGTTTTTACAATCGGAGGAGGGCTTATTTTATAGAAAGGAATAAAGCTCTCTCCACCGGATTGAAATTAAAAAGATTTGTTTAACTGAGAGTATTTTGAAGAATGTAGACATTGCAACTAAAGTGAAATGTGGGGACATGATTAAGCCTTTCATTAGTGAGCCAGTTTCTCTTTTCATACACATCCCAGGAGTGAGTTGTTTTTGAATTTTTAGATAGATTTTGCAAATTGAAAATAACTTTTAAACTCATTTACTGATTTTAATGAAAATTGAAATATAGATTTCTAACAATATCTCACATCTAACTAATAACCAACATGTTTTTTTTTTTTTGCATAAATGGCTAAAACGATGAAAGTTCAACATTTAGAAAGAAGTAAAATTTACAAAATATATTTTCGTATTTTACGTTATATTACATTGAACCTCTAAAATGAAGAATTTATAGGCAGGGGTTTCCAACCTCTATCAGCCATTCCACACAACAGCGATCACCTGAGAACCCCGACCATCTCCGCTTTGGATGAAGCTTTCACAGTTTGTAGGGGTTACCAAAATGGCTTACTTAAATGTTTTGTTTCCCCTCCCACGCCCCAATTGGGGGGTTAGAAATCTCGTGATTTAAGATGAAACGTCAACTTCAAAAATCATATCTCGAGAACGGAGAAACCGATTTTTCTAATTAAAATGCCAAATGAAGCTCACTGCTTTCTACGTCTTATAACAAAATGTGGCAGTTCCGAACGAGTAGTTCTTTTTGTTAATAATAGTATTTTTTGTTAAAAAAAATACATTTTCTTGATTTCCGCTTTGGTTTTTGATACATGAATTTTCAAAGCCAAGGGAACAGCGGACCTCTGGAATTTTCTTTTTGTATTCATATCTTGTAAGAGCAGACAAGCCAAGGATTAATACGATTATAATAACATGTTGGTAATGGTGCAAGTAAGTAACGAGAGGTGCCATCTATTAAGAGAAACATGGATTCAGTAATTCAAACATAACGGGTTTTTGGCACCAAATCGAGTGAATACTTAGATGAGAAAAAAGTAATTAATTCCTTTTTATGTACTCAATGAGACCTTTCCAAAAAGATCCACATGCCCGGATACGGAAGAAAGTAAAAATTACCCTCGAAAATGCTCAAATTTACAAATTTTCACGGGAGTTGTTGCGAACTGGCGGAAAATTCGAACGAAAGTGCCAAATTTATTCAGATAAAATGCAAACGATAAAGGAGATATGTATAGATTTCCATATTACTATAAGTGCCATGTGCGTGAGTTTACAAAGACCGCCGGTAGATGGCGGAAAGTAAGCACGCAAAATTTTTATCGTTTCTTTATTTTTAAATGATGCATCTATAAAAATTATAAAAATTGAATTCATCCATAATTCGGTTAAGTAAGATTAATTAATTTTCGGGGCGAATTTGGGAGGGGATGGAAAATATGCTCAAAAATTCAGAAAACAGTCAGAAAAAAGTAGCAAAAGGAATTTTGCACAGGAAAATATTAATTCGAGATATTTGGTGTGAGTTGTTTGCTCCCATACTGGTTACTTTGGGTATACGCTGACTTTAAAAATTCATATCTCTAGAACGAAGCAGAATACGATCGCAATTTTGCTTCACAATAAAAATACAAAAAAAAAAAACAAAAACAAGTCCCGGTGACGAAAACGTGGGCAAACACTGTCGCAGATTTTTGTACATAAGCAGATAAGGTTTATAGCTTCAAAATAAAAAAGCAAATGGTCGAAGGTTTCACTGGTGAATAATGCTATTTTTTTTAAAAAGGTACTATTATTAACAAAAAAAGTTTCGTTTGGTAATGCTACACGTTTTTTTGTTTAAAACGTAAAGCATTAAGCTTCATTTGGCGTTTGAATGAAAACATGAAGGATTTTTTTAAAATTACGCTTCATCGTAAAATCAGGAAATATCTAATATTATAGTAGTGGACGGGGAGGTGATTTGGTAGGGGAAAACAAAAAAAATATAGGTGAGCTATTTGGTTGTTCCTTACAAGTTGTGAATCTTTCATCCAAATAGGTGGTGGTCGGGTCCAAAACAAGCACTTTTTGATATATTTCGTGTGGTATGGCTGCATATACTCGTATATATATATTTTCTTCACGAAAATTTCCTATATTATATTATATATATATACCAACAAACATCATTTATAAAATCATCATTTATTAAATGGGCTGAACCATGGCAGGACATACATGTACGGCGATACTGTATCTGGAATACCAGTGATTGGCCGTACATGTACGGCGATACAGCTAAAAGGAGTAAACACAAGTATCATCAATTAGACCATTAGAAAACAAAAACAAAATCAGAATAAATAATTTCTGGCATATAACAAAAAATAAAAAGCATGGACTTGGTGTTTAGCAAGGTTGATAGAAGTAATTCACTATGTAAATTGAAAAAGGCTGACTATTTGGAGATAGCACAAGGTTCTATATTCGGAAGTTGACGTATAGAACTCAGGACGGATTCAACAATATATATAGGTTGATATGTATGAACCCAAAAGCGCCTGCATTGTAAGGACTCGTTAAATTGCATAAGACTGATAATCCGATCCGACCAGTTACTTCGTTTGTGACCGCCCCTAGCTATAAACTATGTAAAGTTGTTATATAGGTATTAATAGAAGAGAGCAAATTTGTATTATCTTACTCATTAAAAATAGTGTCGATTTGATTCAAAAGATTAGAAATGTCGATATGCCAGAAAATGAAACTTGATATCGTTTGTCGTTAGTAGTTTATTTATATCGATACCAATTAGCAGACTCAGAAAGTATTGTTTAATTTATTGTGCCACAAAATTAACTTCAAAAGTAAGATACGGGAACTGAAGATTTTAATTAACTTGTGCAGAAAACAAAATTATTTTGAGTTTTCGGGCAAATCTTACACCTTTAAAAATGGCCTGCCTATGGAATCGCAATTGTCGCAGCTATTAGCTGAGATATTTATGTACAGTTTGGAGACATTAGCTTTAAAAAGTCCCTGTTTTAAAGGCCAGATTGGTTTCTGGTATCGATGTATTATTTGTTCAAGATTCATCGAGTAGATTGCTACAGTAGTTATTACAAAAAATAAAATAAAAGAAAATGAAACAGAAAAAAGAAACAGAAATAAAGCACAAAGAAATAAAACCAGAAATAAAATAAAATAAGAATATCTACTCTATGCAAAAAATGCGAAAACAGCAAAAACAAGAATGCAGATAAATCAACTATTATTCAATTTGAGCTGATTTTTTAAATGTAGCCTTGACAAATTCAAATTAATACGGTTGAAATGCTCATTAAAGAGCTGAGAGATTGGGGTCAAAGGCTCGTTCGCAGCGTAGGTGGTTGGATGGTAACAAATATGGAGAAAGTTATGGCTTCTGAGCGAGGGTCTAGGGATTAATAAACCGATTGAGCTTAACAGGAGTGGAGAATTTATCGAGCCCTTCAACATATCGAAAATTAACACAATTCTAGAGATATTACGTCTAGTTTCCAGCGTCTGCAAGGACAACAAGTTCAATCGGTCCACACAAAGAAGCAAGATTACCGAGTCCCTCCAAGAAAGTCCGCGGAGTGCGAATCCGAGTAATCTACGGTGAACCGCTTCGATGCCATTGATCTGCACTTGGTAGTAATTAGACCAGACAGGTCTGGCATATTCCAGTATAGACATAACAAAGGTGCAGTAAAGGAGTTTAGTGATGTAGTCGCCCAATTCCTTGGACCATCTCTTAACAAAACCCAAAATCGAACAGGCCCTACCGACTATGTAATCAATGTGATCCTAAAAGGGAGGCGAGAATTGAGAATCACACCCATATCCTTGGTTTTGTCGAGTCTGGATAATGAATCGCTTTCCTGAAATCTTGAAATCCACAGCAAAAATGCTCAGAGTCAAGATTACCACCACAGAGCCATGTTTCTGTGAGACAGATGCGATGTCTTCGAACGAAGTCCAGTTAAGTTGGCGTAATAAAATGAAATTTCGTTGATGAGTTTTTTTAAATAGACGATGACCCGGAGCGTACTTTAGGAATGAACTCACGAGCAATAGAACCAGAAGTCCATGCATCGGGAGATACCAGAGCCAGGAAAGTGTCCTCCCGGCTGAAAGCCTTCAAATAAGCAGTGAAGGCACGTCCATTGCGTCTTAGAGCAGAATTAATTCTTTTACAGACGATTGTGTTGCACAGTATGCTCAATTGCGAAGAAATGTGGCTAACTATGTCGTCTTCAGAGGTATCAGGATAGATACGTGGAATAAATATACATTTCGGAAGCTTAGCAGGGCTGAGAGTAATGGGACGCGAGATTCCAGGAACGATAGCAGAGTGCGCTATGCTTGGAGCAGGGCCCAGAGGAGGAAAATAACGGCCGACATTAGAGTCAAGGTGCGCTGCAGATGTTACATTCCGAGTTCTACGTCGACACTAGTGACAGGGGGCTGGGTGAGAACGACGCGGTGTATCAATCGAAGCGAGATTGCGTTGTGATTGGCGCAGCTATGTGCTAAGTCTGTGGAAAAGAGACAATAAACAATTGGAAGAATTCTTGGAATACATTAATAGTATGGCAGAAAATATAAGGTTCACACTGGAAGTGAAGGAGCATGACACTTTAAACTTTTACATCTCAAAATTAGTCACTTAGATTCAAAATTTAAATTTGAAATTTATCGTAAAACAGCGTTTTCAGATAATGTAATACCAGTAGACTCAAAACATGCGTATAATACTAAATTGTCGGCTTATCATGCTATGCTTAATAGATTAATTAATGTCCCGTTAGACTAATATTTCTATGAAAACGAACTAAATATAATTATGAATATTGCAATAAATAACGGATTAATAAATAAAATGTTGTAAAGAAAACGTAAAAATGCCATTTTAAATTGTATTTTCCCGCATAATAGTGAGCTTAGTATAAGCAAATGGGTAGCTACCTTTCGTTGGCAAAACTTCATATAAAATAGCATTTAATTTGAAGGACAAGCTTAATATCAGTACAGGTTTTTAGAATAATGACACAATAAAAACATAATAATGAAATCTAAAAGTAAGAATTCTACAAGTACAACAGTTATATTGGACAAACGAGTAGAGAATTCCGTACAAGATTACCTGAATATGTAAGATCGTTTAAAAATAATAAACAGAATCCGGCTCTTGGAAAACATTTAAATGGGCATTTATTGTAACATTAATAATCAAAAATTTTACATGTAGAGAAAAAAGTTAGAAAACTAGATATTATAGAATCTTTGAAATTAAAAAATCGCTAAATACAATAAAAAATATTCTTGATGAACAGACGCCAGTCAGTTCGCCACTGTTGAATTGTTTATTGTGGGTTAAGCACTCTGAGAATTATACAGTAGCATCGAACGACGTGTTTAATAAAATAAAAGTTTTATTGTAGAAAAATAAATTCGATTTTAATCGCTTCTCAACTTGATATAATATTGAGCTCGCCCAATCAACGCGTTCTTAAATTATCTTGCGGACCGAGAGACGGACCGAGAAACAATTACATGCAAAGCTTACCGCCCAGACGGACATTCAGCAAATTAATATACCCTATGATTTCAGCATCTATAGAGTATGATAAAAGTTCCGCAATATCATGTATCCTGTGCGTATTCTAAAGTTGTGTTTCATACTTTTCAATGTGGAACAAATGAGTTCCTATATAAAGAGAGGGCAGCCAAACCAAATATGATAAGAATCCAGTAAATGTGGAAAGGGGTAGAGTTGGACTTCACTAATCATTATGTGGTAAGGATTCAAATAATATACCTCGTATATTTGCAACAGTAAGAAAACATAATATTAAAACGTGTGAAAAACTATAACTAAATTAAAAGGGCTTTCAAAGATAGTAAGCCTGACTCTGTTTGAGAAGTCTTGAGTAGGTCGATAGTTGATAAGTTCACAAGTCTGACAATGACATTTCTATATAACTTTATTCTTCCCAATGTGATCTGTCAGAAAATTTTGAAAAATTTGTAAAATTTCAGTTTCATAAAAAATAGTCATCGCCACCATTTTTACGACATTTCACCAGAGGCGTATCTAGGTTGAAATATTTGGGGGAGCGAGCATATTTAGAAAAAGGGCGCCACTGCCAACGTCAGCGGAAATTATTTCCAGCTGTTGAAAAAAAATTTATGGAGTGGTCGGCTCAATACCGTAAACAGACTGTCTCCATAATGACTTAATTTAAATGGAGTTAAATGGGCAGTGTGTCACACAAATGAAATGCATCAAGGGCTTTTGCCACATTTCGGTTCAATTTCAAATGAGGAACATTTTACTCTTTATTAGTGAAATTGCACTAAAAGTGACACCTACTGCCATTAAATTGAACTAAATTTATTGTAAAAAAAAAATTAAAAAAATTCTTTTGTCGTAATGCTTTGCAAATTGCAACTACAGAATATACTCGCAAATACTCGCGATATCAGGATACTATGATCTTTACTCAAAGTGAGGAACATATAAAGGCTTGATCATATTGGCACAGCAGCGGTGACGGTAGCGGCAACGCTACATAAATTTCACTTTTGCAACAACTCACTTACAAAAACAAACTGTATGTACCGCTACCTCGTCGGTGTGTCTCAGCCATAATTGTCAATTATCTTTGAAATGAGCTGATTTGTGTCCACAATTTGTAATATCTTAATTTTCTTGTAATGATTGGACTAAAAATGAAGCCATTATGGAGACAGTCTGTCTGTGTGATTTTCTCTTTCCGGAAATTTTGTCGATATATATACGATAAGCAGTGTCTCAAAATTAAAATTTTCTGGAAAAAGCTCATAAGAAATTTATCATTTTGGCAGTAAGTTACCAATGGTTGGTCATAAAAATGGTGACCGGACCAGAGAACCTTATCCAGTTCAACTTCTTTGGGCTGCTGTTGAACATCAAAAATTATGAAAAAAATTTTCAAGAAATTTCAGAGAAAAAATTATTGTACTAAATACAAGGCTCACAGTCACATCTTTGCGCAGAGGATTTCTTTTCCATGAAGGGGATACAATGGATTTAGGAGAGGCAAACTAAAAACCGTCAACATTAGGTACGTTTTACTGTTTGCTATTTTATCTTTTTACTTTTTATTGTAGTACATAATTTTGCAGCATCGCAAACCCGTTCCTGGGAAAAATATAGTTACCGTTTCGGTTATGACGAAATAAAACTATTGTGTCCAGAGATATAGGTACTTATTACTCATATCAGCAATTACCTGATTCACACGAAAATCCAGGCGCATATACAGGGGGAGGGTCACGGGGGTTAGACCTCCCCCAAAGCACCACCTCACCTTTACGCTGAACTGAAGGTGGTGCTTGTCTGTAGAGTGAGTTTTAAAAGTTTAGCAGGACGAATTTTGTATGGTACGGACACAACGTGGAGTTGTCGCCACCGATTAATGCGGGTGCTGCAACGCACTTTTCGAATCTGCGGCGACAGTTAGCGCTGGGTTGAGCGTTTGTTTTTCTTTTTTTTTAATAGTAATAGTGGAGTCTGGAGTGGATATAATAGTCAATCGCTCGTAGCTCTTCGTCTTTGAAACGTGTACGATTTTCTTAGAATTTTCTTATGTTTTATGTAGTGTCGAAATGTCATTTATTACATACACCTATCACAGGATGGTAAGTAATTTTGGTATATATACTACATATTTATTTTACTAATAGATTGTTTAGAAAAAGGCACGCAATGCTTAGCATCCCGGTTATTATGATACCTTTATATTTTTGTTGCACCGATTACTCCTATAGATGAAAATGCACACAATTACAAGATTGGCAAGTGTTATTGTTTCTAATAAATTGGTCAGCGATCATACATTTTTTTTTAACCTATCTGATTTTCCGACAAAAAATCGGTAACAGGACAACTTGGTGAAGAGCTCGCAACAGAAGCATAAAAACTGAATTAACGAATTTTAAATTATGGTTTTTCTAGTAGAACCCTTGTTCAATGCAATCAACATTTAGCCACCCGTTAATTTTTCATGGCGACACTGGCCTAAGTTGTTCAAATGTTTTACGTTCGTAGGGAAGCATTAAAGTATTCATAGAAAAATACTTGCAAAATGTTCTTAAGAGTGTTAATGAATAACTAACTATTCACCGACAACAGTTCAAACGAATTGGTGAATTAATTCTGGTGGTTCACCCTTTCGGACAAGGGCACAAGCATTCAGTTTTCTTAGAAAGATTTGACGTTTTTTCTTTAGAATTTTCATGCATTACTGGTGGCCGACCATGGTTGCAAAGACTTATATTGATTCAGGTGTCTTGGCTTATCTTGGTCGCGAAAGGTATTTATGAGCGTTGGTTATCATACATTTTGTTGTTGGAAATTTATTTGGAAATTTTTCACAGAATTTTTACTGGAAAACTATAAAAATAAAATCCTTTTTGCTTGTACTTTCGTATTAATTCAAGTAGTGTTCTTTAATTTAACTTCATGTTAACTTTTAATTTGTAGGAGCAGGATAAACTTGATATATTAGTTAGCGATGGTAGCAGAAATAGTAGCGAAAGTGTAAAGAGGAAGACTGATACCATTGACAACTTTTTTTAAGAAGAAAGCAACATCAGTTAAGTTCTCATCAGAAGAAATAGTTAGCAACAAATCATGCATTCTTTCTCCCATTCCTTTAAATGACTCAAGTTGCAAGCTCACTCTCAGTCAATTACTTCACCCGTGACAGAATCGCTTGCGTCAGCATCTACTTCTACAATCTTTGCACGAGAAGGCATAGCTGGTTATGAGTCCTTAATGTCCATCTTGAGATCGACATTGATGTGGATAATATTATCGATAGGTTTTCCAAATCAAACTGAAAATTGGATTCTGTAATATAACGTAAATATGTATAAAAAAAAAATTTTAAAAGCGACTTCTTCTTCCTCCTCGAACATTTTAGGCTGCAGGTCTGAATACGCGCCTGCAAAAATCAGGGATTCAGTATATTTATTCTTAAATTCGTATCATCTGATTTTTTCTTTTAAAGGCACCACATTTTAATAATGTGATCCAGGTGGAACGATCGCAGTTAACACAGATATTGTCATCTTATCATGATTTGTTTTTTCATAAGACACTCATATTTTTACAAATAAACCGAAAATTGATAAGTTTGCCGAATTAAAAGAAAAAGCGCTTCCTGAGTATATGGCAAGTGACCAGTTTTCTTCTGTTGGATACTATAACGTACTCCATATTGGTTACTCACTGTAACCGTTACTTGCTTTCCAAAGTCAAGTACAACAGTCAGAAATTTCACACAGTTAATCTGTTTACTATGAACACTTTTATTCCTTTTTATTCTATATCGAAACACCTTATTCATTTATATATCTTCTAGAATCTGGATATAATTATGAATCTGGGTAGTGTATATATAATTGTGGTTTTCCTTCTAAATTTGGGAATAAATACGTCGGTCTTGAAATTAATTTAATATATTAACAAAGAACTACTAAAATGCCTGGTAGCATAAGTATTGAATTCATCTCGAAGAAAAATCTGTAGATAAATTTTGCCATCTTTTGTTGATAAAACTTAATTGAAATCAACAAATTTCCTTTTACGTATTTTTATACCCTAGATGAAATCATAGGGGTATACTAAGTTTGTCATTCCGTTTGTAACACCTCGAAATAATGATGGTAGAGCAAAATGGATTGGACACCTATTCATATTATTAAAAGTTATTTCGATTTTTGCATGTCCGTCCGTCCGTCCGTCCGTCCGTCCGTCCGTCCGTCTGTGCGCACGATAACTTGAGAACGCGTACACTTCGTTTTCCGCTATATATTTGGATACTGCCTGAGAACGCGTCGACGTAGAGAGCTGAAATTTCGCACATGATGTTTTTACTACATTAGCAAATAAAATGTCAAAAATGGACTAAATCGGGCAACTCTTTCTTGGTGTTGCCATATAAAAATTTCGGTTTTTTACGTATACTTTGAAAACGATCAGTCTAAGACATTTTTATGGTACTAAGAACTTCTGTAGAATACGAAATCCTATAAAATTGGTTATAATCATTTTGTCTGTGCAACAAACCGTTCTAGAAATATATGCGAAAAACAACTTCAAAATCAATACTTGAATAGATCGGTGACCATACGGAATTTAATACGGGCATTCATCTAGGGTATCCTAAGAATTGGTCTTAGACCAATTCTAGCTTTTTTACTTGTTTTTAATAGTTTTGTTCCCATAAGAGAGATAGGATCAAAGTAGGTAATCCATTCTTTCAGGCAGACATTTGCTGTATACAAAGAAAAAAACTGGTGAAATTTTTTCCTAATCTCTTTTACTATATGCTAAGTAGTCCAACGTTCAGAAAATTTCAGAGTTCTTTCGACGTAGTGTAATTGTTTATCCTAAATGAATTCACAAGCTTATCACGACCTGCTATTTTAAATGAATTTTCCGCATAAGTTCCATTAGTTTCCGTTCCGTGATTAGCATCAATTACATCTTTTCAAATTCGCCAATATATAAAACGGGAAGATATCACTCAAGATAAAATAATTGTATCTGGGTGTTGAGTATAATATATGTAAATGTGGAAGATACAGTAAATATTTAAATGCATGATATTACCAGCAAAACAATTAAATACAATAACACAATTACACGACGGTGTTACTAACCAAACCACATAACAAAACCAGTCCATCGAGCGACCTGAGTTTGACATTCACATACCATAACGTGTGCGGTACCAGTTTGACTTTGCGTTTGCGTTTAGCCTTCGAGCGAATAAATTTTGCCTGGCCAGGACTTTCTTTCCTCGTTAGTCGTTCGGAATCAACACGTACAGTTGTAACTGAAATGAAGCTAAGGCAAATAAAAAGTTAGAATTGGTCTAAGACTAATTCTTATGATACCCTAGAATCTAGATGACTGTCCGTATGTAATTTCGTATGGTCACTAATCTATACAAGTCTGATTTTTGAAGTGGTTTTTCGCATATATTTCTAGAACAGTTCGTTGGACAGTAAAAACTATTATAACCAAATTCATATTCTGAAGAACTTTTTAGTACAATAGAAGAACTTTTTAGTACAATAGAAGAACTTTTTAGTACAATTGGGAGTGATCGTTTTCACAGTAAGCTTAATTTTACTTTTGTTTTAAAGTCCGTGTGCAAAATTTCAGCTCTCTAAGTGCACGCGTTCTCGAGTTATTGTGCGCACAGAAAGACGGACGACCAGACAGACATGCAAAAATCAAAATAACTTTTAATATTATGCGTGGGTGTCCAATCCATTTTGCCCTACTACCATTATTTCTATGCGTTACAAGCGTATTGACAAACTTATATACCCTGCAATTTCATTCGTATTTGGTGTTATTGTTGATTCAGAACTGGAAAAGGAGGAGCTCTGGTCGCCGATTCATTCCTAAAATATTTTCGGCTAAAATGATAGATAATCAACTAAAAATTGGATGTTGGCTTAATGGGGAATTCTTTCCGCGAAGACTATAAGAAATGGGCTAAATTTAGCCCATTCTCGGCTAAATTGGCAACTTTACAAAAATCTCAGATGCACTGCGAATTTAATTTAATTTCTATGTGAAAAAATAATTCTTATGGCCAGTTTCACAGATTGAGTTTAAACCAATTATTTATTTGAAACTCGACGAATAGGCTTGACTGTTTGGTTTAAGACCCGGTTTAAACTAGAGTTTAAACCGTGCCATCATTCGATTTAAACTCAAGAGAAAAGTATGTGACAAGTGTGACGTTGTATTTTGACAATATCATTGTTTTGGTTGTATCAAAAACATAATTTTATCATGGATTCAGATTTGGATATTTTTAGCGATGAAGAAGTCTTTTTTGAGTTAAAATTAAAACTCTTGTCGATAACTGGGAGTAATTAGAAATTGGATAAATCAGTTTAATGAGTTTGATCACGTTTATGTAAAGAACTTTGTTCCTTTGTGTTCGCATCTATACTTGTCCGTTTTCTTGCACTCTACTATATGTTTTTTTTTATGCACTAGGGAAAGCAATAGCTCAACTTCACTTCTTCTAAAATTTGCAGCTTTTTTAGATGATGGAATATTTAGAATTAGTCAATAACGATAACTAATTTTTTTTTTTTTTACCTTCATGTTTATTAACTTTTTCCGATTGATAGATCGATTGATCCAAAAATTACTTCACAATGGCGGCAATAACTAATTTACTTCATAATTTAATCAATATTACCAACGTTACTAAAAGAATGCACTGTGAAACCCGATTTGGTTTAAACTAAGTTTAAACTTGGAAAATGGTTTACACTAAACCTTAGTTAAAAAAAAGGTATTTAAACAAAAATGAATTAATCATTTTTTTTTATCTTTCAGATTGAAGCATTTCAAATATCGGAATGTCGTGGCAATTGATCTGAATTATATTCTGCAGGATTATTAATGCAGGCCAGATTTTTATTGCCGCAACAAGTGAAACGAGAAATTGTTACAATGTTTTTTAATGATGATTATATGTGAAACCATATAGTAACAAATGTAAAGTCGTCATAGTAATTTAACTAGTTACTCATTGTCAGATATTTACGAAATGCATTTTTGGAATTGAAATTTGATAAACTAATCGGATCAAAGGGTAATTTTGAAGATTTTTGCTTTCAGGTATTGTATCACGTACATTGAATGACCTTTTCTTTTTTGTTACAAGAACGTGACAATATTTCGTAAATTGTAAAATTACAATTGTTTCATAAAAAAATACAGGAAAACTCTGAGAATCTTCAGAAAAATAGCGACAATGAAAAATTTAAACTGTATAGGTTGAAGTGTTCGATTCATAGGACTGTTTATTTTATTCGTTTTGTAAGCACCTCTCCTACATATTCTTCAGCAGTTATCAACCCCGCCAACAAAGTCTTGGTATTTAATTTAACGTTATACTGAAGAATTTTAATTTATTAAAATTACTTTTACGAAAGTTTTCACTCGTCAAAATATCTACTTAATAAATATTGGCATATTTATAATTCATTTACCGACGTCGACAAAAAAAAAAAGAAAAGAGGGGAAAATTTGCAAATCTAATTAAACACTTTAGGTTAATTTAAATGATGTCGGATGCTCGAGGTAAACTTAACCCTTCCGAGGTTTTTAATCAAAATACTAATGAAGTAGCAAGAGAATTCTTCAGGCAAATTAAAGTTTTATGACTTTAAAATTAACTTTTAACTGGTAGGTAGGTAGGTGGGTACATCTATTCGAAAAATTAATGTTCTTTGGGATAAGTGAAAAATTTTGTAATTTTCTCTAGGAATCGTTTTGAACTTGAAGTGAATTCCAAAAATGTTTTAAAGTATACATGATTAGAGAAATAAGCATAGAAATCTAAGAAAAATATAAAGTGGATAAATGTTTTTTTTTCTTAGCAATTAACCGTAAGTAAAAAAGAAACTTAACTTATTGAATTAGAACATACCTTAGGCGGCACGTTGTTACTCCTATCTTCAATAAAAATGAAAAGTTTTCTGCAATCGTTGTTTTTCACTTTTCTTGCATGAACTTTTAATATTATTGTAGACAAAAAAGATAGATTTCGTGAGGCTTGAATTCACTTTTAAGGTCGTCTATAATAAGACGTTTCGGAAATTTCACACAACGACTTGAAGTGTGATATTCCCAATTTTCATCACCCATAGTTGATACGTAGTGACATCAGGGAAGTGTTCTTTCTAGAAGCTACCTCATTCCATTTCTCGCTGATGCAGCACGAATTTGGTCTCATTGCAACTATGTGGATAGATAAGACCAGTGTAGAGTGTCAGAAAAATTATACAAATGTCGAGTGCTAAGATGCCGCAAAAAGAGGAAGGCGCGAAAGCCAGATTGTTAGCTTAACCATCGAAAGGAGTGGGTCAGGAAAATTGTATCAGGGCGACACGTGTAAATTGTAGCCTATTAAGCTAGGAGAGCTGAATTGAGCTCCCCCTTTCCTATTAAAAAAAAAGAATAAAGAAAAGAATCAATAAATAACAAAAACTACTTTTGGTTGATAAATACAATACAGAAGTAATGTTAAGTCCTTTTAAACTAACGTAGTTAATATAAGAAAAATGGACCTATTATCGTGTTCGAAAATAATCTGAATGTTCAAATTAATTAAAATTACATTTTTTTCATCATACGTATGCATAACTTTTATTAGCACCGGATCCTTTTTCGCCTATGGTACTACAGCATTAAAACATGCTGGATAAAATTTCTATTTAAGGCCTTCCCTATTGGGATAAACAGATAGTTCAGTGAGATTACAGGAAAAACAGACAAGAAGATAAAATTATAATAATTCGATCATTTTTTATAAATGTAAATAAGCCGATAAAGGCACGATAAAAACATTCGACAGCATTTAATGATGATGTCTTCAATGATTAATACTTAGTAAGGCTGATTATACTGGTTTAAAAATGAACTATTTAATATGGTGTAGAGCACCACTATATAAGATATATACAAAGTATCTTGCACCAAGTGAAACAAAGAAATTAGAAAAGCGACAAGCGATCTTGCGAAAGGTTCTGTAACGAGTGTCCCGCAGTGTTAAAAAATGGAAAATCCTACCATAACCAATACACTAATAGGATTGGGCAAATTGAAATGCCGTATAGAATATTCACAAAATTAGGATAGTTAATAGCCGCTGGAGCTATTATCCCAAAAAGATTTTTCGGGATAGCCAGAGGTAAGCACTACGATTTCAAAGTTAGATTGGTGTAGCCGACCAACTTCAGAATACTGACAGATTTAGAGCTTTTTACTACAAACAAGGTTAAATCCACTAAGCCTTACAAATCTCGAGGAGCAGAAGGCTTTTTTTCTTGAAACCTATCAAAGCTGGCTACCATATCTATTGCCCAAATAAAAATAATTTGATGTTGAATGAAGAGGACGTAGTGAGCAGACGAAGTGCTATAGTTTCAATAAGCATACATTTTTTCCTAATAAAACTGAAGAATGTGGTGATTTATTGGGGATCTCCGATCATCAGTGAAAAACATAGGCTATTTTCTTATGTTTTCGTTTTATTTTTTATTTTTGTTATGGCCCGACGTTTCGACTCTTGCTGTGAGTCCTTTTCTGAGGGCTGTAAAAATTACAATATTTACATTGATTAATTATAACTTGATTACAGAAACATACGGAAAAATAGAGAATATAAACAGACAAACATATTTATACCTTATTGAGTCAAATATGCGATGGTTAATTTAATAAACTATTGTGGAGAACAAATACACGAGTAAAACACAACGATAAATAAATTAAACATAGAAAAACGCGGAAGTTACACTGAATTAAATATATTAATAAATATTAACACAGAAAAACGATACGGAAAAGAAATTAAAATTAAAACAATATAAAAGTTAGACGAGTGACGTGATGATAATATCACAGAACTACTTGTGTTGTGACAGCTATGTTGGATGCGGTGTAGTGTTTGCTAGTATTTGTGGTTGTCGGACTGTGTGTATAGTGTTGTTGTGGATTAATTGGTTTGTTGCTCTTTCGTTGTCTGCATGTGTGTGTTTATTTATTCTATTCAGTATTGTGTAATAATCTTTGTGTATAATTTCTGTGTCCAATCTGATATTAACTAGTTGTTTTCTGTTGATGTATATGTGGCATGCTTCTATTGTTTCTCTTTTTCGTTTGTTGTCTTCTCTGTCGATGATGGCAGCCTGATCAAAGTTGAAGATGTGCCCTGTCTCTAGAGAGTGTGTTGCCAGCGCAGAACTGGGTGTCTGCTTCTCTATATATTTTTTATGTTGGGATAGTCGGGTTTTTAGTTTTTTTGACTTTTGGCCGATGTATGATTTCGCGCAATTGTCACATTGAACCCTATACACTAAATTATCTTTTTCTTGTGTTGCTATAATATCTTTGGTTTTGGCATATAATTTACTGAGTTGGTTAGTGGGTTTGAACGTGATATTGAGCTGGTCATTGGTGGACTGTATATGTCGTCTTATTTCATGTGATATTGGCCTAATGTATGGGATGGAGGTGAACCTCTTAGGGTTGGAATTGTCTAGTTCTACTGTTGGTGTTGTTATTCGATTGTTAGATGTTATGTTGTATTTGTATTTTTTTGTAGCTTTATTGATGATTTTTTGTGTTATGTGTGGTGGATAGTTATTTTTTGTAAGAATGTCAGTGATGACTGTCCTGTTTTTTGTGTGGAATTTTTTGTGGCTTAGATTGAGTACTCTGTTGGCAAATGTCTGTGCTGTGTTAATTATTGTTGATGGTGGGTGGTTGGAATAATAATTAATCATGCGGTTTGAGCTGCAAGGTTTACAATACCAATCCGTGATGATTTTGCGGTCTCTAGTTCTGATGAGAAGCATGTCTAGAAATGGTATTTGGTTGTCCTTTTCCGTTTCTAGGGTGAATTTGAAATGGTTGTGAGTGCTGTTGAAGGTGTGTAATAATTCATTTATATGTTGTTTCGGGATTGCACAGATGATGTCAACCACATATTTCTTGATGAAAGTGGGTTTGTGGGTAGTGTTGTTAAGAGCCAAATACAACATAACATCTAACAATCGAATAACAACACCAACAGTAGAACTAGACAATTCCAACCCTAAGAGGTTCACCTCCATCCCATACATTAGGCCAATATCACATGAAATAAGACGACATATACAGTCCACCAATGACCAGCTCAATATCACGTTCAAACCCACTAACCAACTCAGTAAATTATATACCAAAACCAAAGATATTATAGCAACACAAGAAAAAGATAATTTAGTGTATAGGGTTCAATGTGACAATTGCGCGAAATCATACATCGGCCAAAAGTCAAAAAAACTAAAAACCCGACTATCCCAACATAAAAAATATATAGAGAAGCAGACACCCAGTTCTGCGCTGGCAACACACTCTCTAGAGACAGGGCACATCTTCAACTTTGATCAGGCTGCCATCATCGACAGAGAAGACAACAAACGAAAAAGAGAAACAATAGAAGCATGCCACATATACATCAACAGAAAACAACTAGTTAATATCAGATTGAACACAGAAATTATACACAAAGATTATTACACAATACTGAATAGAATAAATAAACACACACATGCAGACAACGAAAGAGCAACAAACCAATTAATCCACAACAACACTATACACACAGTCCGACAACCACAAATACTAGCAAACACTACACCGCATCCAACATAGCTGTCACAACACAAGTAGTTCTGTGATATTATCATCACCTCACTCGTCTAACTTTTATATTGTTTTAATTTTAATTTCTTTTCCGTATCGTTTTTCTGTGTTAATATTTATTAATATATTTAATTCAGTGTAACTTCCGCGTTTTTCTATGTTTAATTTATTTATCGTTGTGTTTTACTCGTGTATTTGTTCTCCACAATAGTTTATTAAATTAACCATCGCATATTTGACTCAATAAGGTATAAATATGTTTGTCTGTTTATATTCTCTATTTTTCCGTATGTTTCTGTAATCAAGTTATAATTAATCAATGTAAATATTGTAATTTTTACAGCCCTCAGAAAAGGACTCACAGCAAGAGTCGAAACGTCGGGCCATAACAAAAATAAAAAATAAAATGAAAACATAAGAAAGTAGCCTATGTTTTTCACTGATGATCGGAGATCCCCAATAAATCACCACATTCTTCATGTATCATCCTCCCGATCAGAAACACGAAAATAGCTACCTAATAAAACTATGGCAAAGTTCGCAATATTAAATAAATATCCCTACCAGTAAATCAATAACATCTGTCTAAAAACTTTGTATTGATGGGGTTTTGCTAAATATACAATAATTATTGTTAATTATTAACTTATCCACTTAAGAAGAAAAACTTTCACCATACCCAGGGGACGCCTTATATTTTATATCGAAAACTGCATTAAAATTTGCTACAGCCCACACAAAATTAAATATAAGATTTCTCGCAGTAAGTTGAAGCTTACCTTATATTCATACCTATATGTTCTGTAAATTCAAATATTTTCGTGTTTGATTTGGCACCCAAATTGAAAAGATAAAAACTCAAAAAAAAAAAAAAGATTTAAAACTACAGCCCTAAGCATTTTTATTTTCAAAAGTAAAGACGTTTTTCTTTTTCTGCAAAATTATTCTACATGCTATACTTTCCTATTTAATGTTTTACATTGCTGGTTATGTGAATACTTAGCACAGTAGCGCAAAGGTATATAAATACGTGGATGTTCTTAGTTTCGTTACTACTTTTGAGGAAGAAATTAATGCGATTAGTGCTTCTTTTCAAACTAGTATATTGAAAACAGACTAGTTACTTTAGATAATGCTCAATCCTCAAATGAATGGTTATAATTAAATTAAACGTTTACAAGGTAACACTAATACGTAAGTCTTAACAATTATTAATTTATAAGTCAAGATTAGTTTGTAAGGCTTTTGAAAACTCCTAATCTTGGATAGCTTCTACAGAGACTGTCACAAAACTAAGTTTTCAATTGTTTTTCTCAAATTATGAGTGAAAAGTGGAAACAGATACCGCCACAATACTACCCCCAGCGAAACTTCAGCTTCAGCGATGCTTAAAAGAAACGAGAACGTCTTGTTATTCATCTAGTTCGTGTAATGCTTTGGGGAAAGTTTGTATTTCTGTTCCCCAAGAAACCATATTCAATTTAATTGGGCCGAATCAGAATAGTCTGTGGGGCAGTGATTGGGTGCGGTTGACTTAGAGGAGTGTTGAACGTTGACTGAAAGCGTTCTCTATTATCCGAATGATCCATATTTGATGTTGTTTTTGGGTTTCCCTGCACTGGCTGAGAGCACCCCTATAAATTATTTCAGCTTGGTAAAGTGTATAAATCCGGTGCGATATCTGCGTTTAATTCGCTTGGTCGATTATCGATAAAGTCCTCAAATTCGCCAAAACAGGGTTTCAAATGGCTTATGGAGATGTTAACGTCCCTAGTTTAATTTTGCCGATAAAAAAAAATGGGGTATGGTTAAATTACCTTAAAAAGGCTTTCGTACAGAGGTTGTAAAGAAGTTCGAATCGAGTCGGTTCTAACAAACCCGTGTGAGCATTTACTCAGCTCTTTGGATTTAAAAAATGTTTGGCGCGAGTGGTTTGTGGCTGGTCTGTATTTGAGAACAACAACCATCAAACTCGCTTTGTGCTTGAAATGTATCGATTTGATGGTAATCGCCAGGAAGATGCAAGCTCTTACCATAGACTACTTCTGCAAGAGTGGCTGGATGAAGGCTGTTCGTAGATCTAATAGCACGAAAGGTACGTTTTAGACTAGGATTTCTTTTGGTACGCCATGAGGTTTCCTTTTAGGGTTCGGCGGCATCTTTCCAGAAAACCATTATATTGAGGGTGGTGGGCTGTGGCTCTGTTACGCTCAAAGCCTAGTAATTCGGAAAATTCTTAAAAAATTCCAGACTCGGGCTGCATTCCTTGGTCGGAGATAATGATCTTAGGTACTCCGAAGCAAGATATCCAGACTCGGCAGGGTGCTTCTGCAACCGTTTCGGGATTGAGGCAATATCAAAAGCCCTGGGATGGAGGCAATGGGCCGATGGGGTCGATATGTATTGTGTGGAAACAATTAGAATAAGCCGGAAAGGTTCCAAGTAAGTTTATTGTACGTTACATACTTTGCTTTTTTGGCAAAATAGGCAAGAGCTATCCCAAGTGCTGATGTTTTTGTTCATAGAGGCCCAAAGTATCTAGTAGTAGTAGTACTTAGATGAGATAAATTATGAATTATTTTAAATACTGATTTTCTTAAATTCGGTGGAATTTGAGGTCATACTCCGACTGTGGAAACTTCACAATATAAGTCTTTAACTGCGTCTAATATTGATAATTTTGTAAGAGTCATTGAGGTTCCCCATTTTTAATTTGAGCGTCAGCAATTAATTAGAAATTAATTGAGGTGCGCACTTGAAATTCTTCTCTTCGAGAAAGAGCGTCAGCAACTACGTTCGCTGTATGTCTGTGGTGAATTCTCCGACGAAATCCAGATGCCGTAGCTGTGACGTTTTTTCGGGGGTTTTGTAGAATGGCGAAGGTTAAGGGCTTGTGGTCGGTGAAAAGCGTAAAGGTGCAACCTTCTAACAAGTATCGAAAGTATTTGGTACCCTTATATCATCCGAAATGGGTTTAACAAAAATGCTTTGTTTTTAAAACTACAGGTTACAGCAAACCGAACCAAAAATTATGTTTAATTTTGATTACAAACGTTGGTCCTTGTAGGCAAGATTCACTGTTTGTTTTAGTGCTTGAAACACTTTGGTGTCCTAACTATATGCAAACTCTTACAAGTTTTTGAAGAATGATTGCTTATACTAAATCGAACGAAGTTTGGTAAACTTTTGTAGTTGTCAACTAGAAAAGAAGTGATAATTGCTCTAAAACCAATTTTGGCGGTACGCTATAGATAAAATCCGCTGATCATACGTTTTTACATTAACTCCTCAGTTCATCAAAAAGGTCTGCATATGACTGTTTTCCAATAGACGAAAAAAATCTGTAATTTTAACAATTTTGATATGGAAACTCTACGAAGAAGCTGCCCGGTTTCGTCTATTTTCGAACCAATAGGTAGATTATTACGAAAACGCTGTGTACAAAATTTGAGCTTTCTATTTCACGTCTCTTAATTTGTATGCAAATGTATAGAGAGAATCGAAATTTTGTATGGTAACCCTCTGAAGAACTGGTTCGATTTCGGCTATGTACGAGCTTGTTCTTATTTTTGGCATACAATATCTACACAATTTTAGCTAACTGGGTCAACGCGTTGTCAAGTTATCGTAGTATATATACCCTATAAGATTTAGTTTTTTTCATAAAACTTCAATCCTTGGTTTCTTGAAAAGGCACCAGTAAAACAAATCCAATTAATTTAGTGGGACAATGGATAAATTAGTACGTTTAAATGCCAGTTTGAAACTGAGTATCTACTTACTTCTATTTTAGACGGTGATTGTGTACCCTGTACTTTTTAAGATACAGGATGTTTTATGACAAACTAGCTTTTTTCTTAATTACTTTGTAACTCTGAAATAGTTCATGTGCCCCGCCCCCATCCTGCCAAACAATGTATTGTTTGCCTAGATGAGTTTTATCACCTCCTGTTATATTGACCACCATGGAGGAAACACCGTGTATTTTATTTCTAATCAATGTCCGCCCTTGTGCTTGAAATTTACTGCAATTTTTGGGAGTGCGAGCTAAGTTTGTGCGCGTGATAAAATTTAAGTTTAATTTAAGTTGCAACTAATTCGTGAATTAACTACACACCTTCCCACCTCGTTTCCCGAATCTTGTGAATCATCTTAAAGTAATCAATCTCGTTTTATGAGATTTCAATTAATTTTTTTTTTTGCTTAATTTTCTAACCTTAACACTTTTCAATATCACTATATAATTATCACTTACTTATTTCCTGTTTGATTCAACAGCAATTTGAAAAATTGGGCACTTTTCTTTTCAAATTTCTTTTTTGTGTAGCAGAAAATAATTAAAAATTATGCTAAATTGTTGGTACGATCGGTACTGTTAAACAGCCAAGGACTACTCTAGAGCTACATGTAAGGATGATTATACTATTCTGGAGCAACCAAGGCCCGAAAAGGGCATGGAAATTTATTGGAAAAAATCGTTAGAAATTACTTTTTTCCGTCAAAAAGTCAAACTACTTCTGAAAATAATTAATTATCAAGCAGAACACCCTGAAGGGTAATCATTAGTAGGGGCTAAAATGGAAAATTATCTAATTTTAAAGTGTGTTTCTCTACGAACTGGATAATCGCCTTACTACTTTATATTTCTAAATAGGTAAATAAAATGTTTTTAAAAATAAAAGCAAATAAATTGGTATAATTCTTATTTTGTCTAATCTGATTAGAGTAAATCAACTATAAACGTTTTGAACTAATAATGAAATAGGTGTAGGAACTATGTATAATCATAGATGACACAAGAACTAGATATCGCATGGTATACTAAGGCAGAGTATACAGCTTTTGTAATGGGTTGTGAGTCCCCCCGGAATGGAATACAATATGTTTTTAGAGTGTGCCGAGATCAAATTTTGCTTTAGCATTTTTTTACACATTTGATCAACATGGTAGATGCAAATGTTGTGGTCCATTCTGGATTGTTATAAACATTTTTTACGCGCTGCTCTGGTATTGCATGAGATATCTAGTTCTTGTGCCACCTGTGGTTAAATATTTCCGACAAATTTTGCATCAACTAAAATTTTTTTTTTCTCATTTAATTTTTTTTTTTTTTCAAATTTATAGACTTTTTATTATTATTTCTGTTAGATAGTTTTTGATATATTCGTCAAATATTAATAAATAAATTCAAACGACATTTTCAATTTACTTGAACAAATTCTCGCATGTAGGCCAGAAGGCGTAACGTTTTATATTGACAAGAGATATTGCTTGTTTTAAAAAATCAAAAACTCAACGTATCAGGACCCCATTGCTATTAGGAACGTAGAAATATTTCCTAATCGCTATAAATCTCATTTTCTTTGATTTTTCTTAAATACGTAAAGCTTCTAATTTAATTAAAAACTGAAAATACAATTTTATTTTTACGTCAAAAGTCTCCCTTAACAAGAATAATTGCTTTATAACAGCTTTTCTGTCGTTTTGTTAAGCAACCGCTTTGTAACTTAATCTGTACAAGGCTACAGAATCAACAAACGCACACACACACATTTTTCCTTATACACTGAAACCTCTGTCAAAATACTCTTGAAAAAGTTAATATGAAACCAACAACCAACAAATCATTTGTCACCTAATGAATACCTTACACCTTTTTCTTCCGGAGCAAGGTTTCTGGTCGTTCGTTTCTTTCGAGGTACAAGTGATTAACATTCAAGTAACGTAGCGCAACCCAACGTCGTTGTGGTAAAAGCAGCATCCCAAGTGCTGGTAAACTAGACGTGTAATCTTTCTTCATCAGTGTCACCTTCCCCGACTTCAATCTGGCGTTCTAAATTAAAAATTCTCAAGAGGGCAACAAGAAAACAAACAAATAAAACCGCGTCGAAATAAAAAAAGCGAAAGTAATAAATGGGGAGACTTTAAGGTGAACAACGGTGACCAAAATTCTTTTGCTATTTCTATCTGCTACTGGTAATGTAATGAAGTTGTGTTAGTTGGTAAATTTGTTTTTAATTTATTTTGTTTTATATTTAATCAGAGGTATAACATTAACTTCATAAATTAAATAGAATTACTTGAGCCACATAAATTCGATTGGGTCTTTTAAAGGGAAAGTGTCATACATATCAATCACAGTGGAATAATATGAGTCTGGTTATCAATAACAGAACTGAAGAGAATAAGCAGTGTGCTTCCAAGAACATATGAAGGCCTTTAGTAATTCTAGTTACCTGTTCAACCCTCATGGCAGACATCAAATTAACTAATTCATATTGAATTTTACTTCATTATATATTAGCAATTAAAACAGTACAAAAATAAACAGTTAATATGTAATCCTTTCAAAATTCACCATCTTTGTGATCATAACTCTGAACATTCATTCCAAACGGTTTAAGTCTGGAGTATAGGCAAACATGTTTTTTGTCGGGTTTTAATAATCGCAGATGATTATCAATGGTGTTCTGTGGTCTTTCTATATCCGCGTTTAGAAGTATAATGGATTTAGATTTCCAGGTCTCTGCGAACATCGCAACTAGATTTGTTCTATACTGTCCTCCTGTGAAGTAAGTGGTTAGGTTAAATCTCGCTTTAAAGTATTTATGAGTTCGATTATTGACTTGGGGTTAGGCCTGCAGTGTACACGTATTCAAGCTGGAGTTTATTTATTATTTTATACTTTATTAGCTTCTTTACCTTTATTATTACCAGATAGGCTCAAGTGAAAGTTAACTGAATATAAACGAGTACGAAAGACGGAATTGATAAGACCAATTCTTATGTTACCTTAGATGAGTGTCCGTATATAATTTGGTATGGTCACCTCTCTGTGAAAGTTTGATTCTTGAAGTGTTTTTTCGCATATATTTCTAGAACAGTTCGTCGGACAGTAAAAATGGTTATGACCTATTTCATTGGATTTCATATTCTGCAGAACTTTTCAACCATGTAGAACTTATCCTTTTCCCAGTATACTTGAAAAACCTAAATTTTTATATGGCAACACCAAAAAGGGGTTGTCCTATTCATGAGAACACCGCGTACAAAACTTTAGCTCTTTGGGAATGGGTCTTCATAATAAATTAACGTGCATTTTCTCAAATACCAAAATGATACATATAATAGCTACCAAATATGACTGACTAAACTTTCAATAGACACAGAAATGATACTCGAATCATAATGTCACCTCTTGTTGAGACATCCTTTAAAAAAAAAAAAGTTTTAATTGAGACGAAACACTACTGGGCATATTTCTTGACCAAGATCACTCAATGGGTAGTTTTAACCAGGATAAGTGTTAGGCTGTTTGCTGAGAGATATTTTTATGGTCACTCTAAAAATAAAAGCTAAAGATAACCCGAGAACAATTTTAGTTTAGATAATAAGATATGGAGTATCTTATATGGTTATTAGTTTCTCATAAGAAACAATAAATGGCGTTGTAGGAGATAGGAATAGATTAGTAGAGTTGTTTCTTTATGATTAAATGTAATTTATACTAAAAACAAATGTGGAATTACGTTAGATTAATGCTCTTATATAATTTCGCAAGGTCAACCTTATGTGCAAGTTTGATTATTATTACAATTATATTATATACAATTTTAGAAGGTTCGTCGGGCAGTAGAAATGATTATAGCAAATTCCATAATATGCTGTATTTTGAAAAATATTTTATGAAAATATAAACGCCTAAAACTGATCGTTTTCACAGTATAGGTGAAAACCTCGATTTTTGTACGGAAACACAAAGAAGAGGTTTTCGAATTAGGCCAATTTTAAAATTGTGTTTACAATTTTTCTAAAAGCGCCATGTACAAAATTTCAGTTCTCTATCTCGATTGAGGATGCGTCGGCATTGTCAAAATATATATTCACAAATGAAATTTTTGTATGGCAACCCTAGCACAGAGTTACTTGGTTTGTTCCAGTTTCGAACTTCAATCTACAATTTTTTTTTAAATAGGCATAATAATAATAACAATAATAATTTATTTGGCAATGTACCCAAGATTAAAAGATCTTATTACAGTACTAATATCAAGAGGAGGAGAACAAAAGAAAGAAAAAGCTAAAAACATATAATAATAATAATAAAACTAAAAACTTAAAAATATACAAACTCAGTACTAAAAAAAATAATGGAGATAGTAGTCAATTAATTTATTTAGTAGATGCGTGCACCATTCACCCTCAAAAATTTAAATTATTAATTAACCTTGAAAAAGCTTTGCTGGAGCCTTCACCTTGAATATTACTTGGAAGAGAATTCCACTTATGAGCAGCTTGGACAAAGTAAGAACGCTCACCATACTGTGAGATGTGCCTTGGGATAATAAGCTGAGGATTTCGGGTAGAATGCAAGAACTGCAGTTTCTCATATAAGTAAGCTGGGCTTTTATGAATTATTAATTTTTGTAAGAAAATAAGTTGACGTCTAACTAGATATGTCTCAAGGGATGTGCCCAGGATCGATGATACATACGCTGATATGTGAGCGCTACGAGGGAGCTTGTAAATGTATCGAGTAACATCATTAAACGCAACTTTCAGTTTCCTTTGACAAACAGAATCAAGTTTGCCGAATATTAAACTGCCATATGTAAAATGTGGTACAATTACTGATTTAGCCAATTTCAGTTTAAAATCCACTGACATGGAGCTTGAGCTAATCCACAATTACCGCAGAGCACCATATACCTTTCTCATCGTTTCCGCAATGTACGTGCAGCAACTGAACTTGGAATTAATTTTGATTCCCAAATTTTTGACTGAGTCAACATATTCCAAGACTGTGTTGTTCAATACTACAGGGGGAAGCTCGGATTTCTCTAATGCACGCCTATAAATTGCTAAGCAATTTGATTTGGACGGATTCAGTGACAGCTCATTAATTGCAGACCACTTATATAGGTACTGTAGATCCTCATTGATCCGATAGACACAATCCTCCATTAGTCCTATAGGTCTACTAAGGTACATCTGTACACCATCAGCATATAAATGAATAGAGCAATTTTTAATAGCACTTGGTAGGTCATTTATGTACAGGCTAAATAAAAGTGGACCAAGGATTGATCCTTGAGGAACACCTGAGGACAGATACGCCGGATTAGAGAGAGTTTCTCCTACCTTCACCATTTGACTGCGAATCGTTAGGAAACAGGTAATCAACTTAACAGCTGTAGATGAGAAGTTAAGGCCATTACCATTACCAAGTTTAGAGAGTAGTTTTAAATGATTAACAGAGTCAAATGCTTTACTATAGTCAAGTAAAACCAATATTGTCAAATGATCACTATCAAGAGCATCATAAATATCTGTGGCAACTTTTAAGAGAGCAGTCTCACAGCTTTGCCCCGGTCGAAAGCCAGACTGCCAAACTGACAATATTTTATTCACCTCTACATAATCCATAATTTGCTTATATAATGCTTATAATGCTTATATATATGCGTTCTCGAGTTATCGTGAGGATAAACGGACGGGCAAACTGACAGACGGACCGGCAGACGGACAGACAGACCGAAATAACTTAAAATATTACGAGTGGGTGTCCAACACCTTTTGCTCTACCAACATTATTTATTAATGAGACACTCAAATTTTCAATACCTAAAACTCGAGGTCGCAAACATTTAAGAAATTTTGTACTTTATCATTGCTCTTAAGCTGTAAATCGTGCGCATAGTGACAAAATTACCACCATATTTTGGTATATAAAAACGAAAACGGATTCCAATTTCCACCCATAGGGCAACATACATATATAGATACAAACATAAGCACGTACGAGTTTGTTGTTGTTTTTATGTTTTTGTGGCCCTTCTTAGCTTCGACTAAATATTGCTATTCCTAATGAATACAGTCCGATATGGATATGGCACTCTCACTCTTTCTTCGTCTCCATTTCATAGAATTAATTAGGAATGAAACAGGTCTTGATTTACGGCGTTTTTTTTTAGTTTAGAAATTATGACACCTAGAAGACAGGTGAGAGATTAATGGCAGACTCAAATTTCTATGCTGTTCGTGAGGTGAATTCATTGCTGGAATATATCGAATAAACAAGCCACGAATATTTTGTTTTTTATTTTGTTTTATTCCGGCTGCTGCTCTCCACCGTTTGCGCTTAAAATAAAAATGATTAATTTAAGCGCTAAAGAACCTCAGGTAAACTGAGACTGCATGCACGTTTGAAATTTTGTTTTAGTTTCCAAATTGAATTTGTAACTGCCAAGGAATAGAAGGATAAAATAACGAATTCAACTTGTCTCGCTATTATATTTCATTTTGCTGTTGCTGTTTTAGTAATCTTTTTTTTTATTTCTGCTCAAGTTATTCTACCTCTGTCGTGGGGAGATGCACAATTTACAGTATCACTTTATGCAGTGAAGTGAGATCGATATCATATGTAGCACAATAAATTGTCGCATTTAGAATAGCTATCGAGAGTACTGAATTTCTTTCATATGAGATGACTAGAAAGTAACCTTGCTAAAGATATACGTATCAACATCTTCTGTGTGATAAGGAAGCGCGTATTCAAAATTGGATTATAACTTACATGCCTAAGTATCTAGTTAATTTTCCTGCCTTACTGTAATACAAAGTTAAATGCATAGGCCTACATATCTCTTATAATATTTATAACCGAAGGTTGCCTTCTAATGAACAATCCCATTTCATGTCATGAACAAGTATATTGTGCCTTGCGGAAAACATGGAAATGTATATGCTGCCTATAGTTTTCTGTAGAAATTTAAAGCATGCTTGAATAACATTACTTTTTTTGGGGAAGGTATTCACAAATCAAATCAGTTAAGAAAAATTAAGGATTTGAGAACAAGAACAATTAGCGCGATTCGTAAGGTTCATGCAATCGAATTCTCAACATTTACAATGAAAGAGCTAGTGCCGTCAATACGAATTTATTAGGAAAGTAACTGAGAAAAAAGCTGAACTTAAATAACAAGGCATCATGGTTACGTTCCTACACCGTGATTATTCTGCATAGACCACATATACTAAAATACTGATGCTGGGGTCTTCACAATTCAGGAATTGTGTCTTTTTATATATTTTATAAACCCGAGCTCAGCATGGCAGGAAGGAAATAGGGAAAGGATTGGGGAATATAAGGATAGTGACGAAGCTTGATATATGTTTCTCTTGAACTTTCACAAATTATAAGGCCGAGGAAAGACAGAAGATGTTAGACTGTTCCACATTCGCACAATTCAGGATGAAAAAAGCATCAAGGAATTTTACTGCACGAAAGTGTTTTGAAGGTTGAAACGATGTGAGCGGTTTGCAGCACGAGGATTGTATGCAGCAATTAATCTATGCCACATGCATGTGGGGATAAAGGAGTTGATATGACAAGTTACTGTCACATCATCAACCAGGTGACGGTAACATGAAATTATATTGCTTACTGTATTGAAGAACGAAGTAATTTCACGTTGAATAAAGAAAGTCATGGGTCTAATATAGGACTTGTAGTATATATATATTTTTTTTTTATTATTTATTATTGTCATCAATTCAATTATACATTTAAGATTCACATCTTTTAAATTATGTATAAGTTTAAATAATTTCAAATAATTACAAAGAGTGAGAGGTTAAGTGAAAAAGGGTGAAAAACAAGTAAATGAACAAACCTAGGACGTAGTGGCGCGCAAGAAGAGTAATAAACTATTTATGAAAGTCTTTATTCAATATTACGTGAGATAATGAAGGTAACTACATTCCTTTTAATGACACCGAAAGAGCCCGACATTATTAACTGTTTAATATCATGCGGCAAGGCATTATAAAGCTTAAAGGTGTGATTGAAGAACAGGCGTTTGGTTATTAATGCATGACATCGTGGTAAAATTAAGTTAAGGTTCTTCTAGACGAAGAGAACTGGAAATCATCAAAAAGGTAACCCGGACAACAAAATTTCATGATTTTTATCAACGTTATCAATGAGCGATAGTCTAAGTAAGAGGAAAGGTTACACCCAAACACAGTGTTTACATAAGATGAAATGTGATCGAATCTACGAAGATTGTATATGTATCGAATTACAGAGTTAAACGCAAGTGACAATTTGTTGAAATTCCGATGGTCTAGCTTACCATAGATCTCACATCCATAAGTCATTATTGGTAAGAGCAACGAACGAGCCAGGAGCCGGCGAGTGCTTAGAGGAGTGAACTGACTGGAAGCCCACAACGAGCGGAGACCAAAATATATTTTACGGACGATACTATTGATATGATCATCCCAGGTAAGTGTGTCATTAAATATAACACCAAAGTTACGAAGGGACTCAACCCATTGAATAGACGTGTTGTTAAGAATTATTGGGGGAAAACTTGTTTTGTCGAGATTTGTCCTATAAACAATTATGGCATTCGGTTTTTGAGGGTTAAGCATAAGCTTATTTTGAATTGCCCATCGATTAAGGCATAAGAGATCCTCTTAATGCAACTTATGCCGTCCTCAATAAGACCAAGAGGTCTGGAAAGAAATAACTGCACGTCGTCAGCATATAGATGAAGCTCACTATGGGAGATAGATTCAAGGATATCATTTATGTACATGCAAAAAAGCAATGGGCCAAGAATCGATCCTTGTGGAACTCCACGATTGACACTGAGGTAGGAGGAGTACCTGTCATTAGAGTATACTGTTTGTAGACGATATGTCAAATAACTATGCAAAAGCCTACCTGCGTAAGGTGAAAAGTTGAATTTTGTAACCAGCTTTTTACAAAGAATATTGTGGTCAACAGTGTCAAAAGCCTATATCTCTACAACATGTAAATTCCATGGGCTGAAATATTTCTTACACCTGAACGAGTTGGAAAATGTTATTGAAAAAACCAAGAGTTTTGTCGGCGACAGAGAAGCCTATTTGGTCGATATAATTTTCCACACACAATTGTCAATCCATGAATATAAATATTTGATACCACCTGGGCTTAGTAGTTAAATTAAGTTAAAATTAAAAAATACTAGTTAAAATTAAGAATACAAAAGGAAAAATATCTATCTCCTTATCTCAGTGGTAAGAGTAGTCGCCCAGAAAACGGAAAGCTTCGGATTCAAAATCCGGACGAGGCGATTGTTTTTTCTCTTGTATTTATAATTTAATTTAAAATCGTTAAATATAAAAGTTTTTAAAATGCTAGTTAAAATTAAGAATACAAAAGGAAAAATATCTATCTCCTTATCTCAGTGGTAAGAGTAGTCGCCCAGAAAACGGAAAGCTTCGGATTCAAAATCCGGACAAGCCGATTGTTTTTTCTCTTGTATTTATAATTTAATTTAAAATTGTTAAAAATAAAAGTTTTTAAAATTCTTCTATTCTATCTATGACCGATTCTAAAAATTGTGAGTTCAGGTCCCGTATGATATAAGTTAAAATAAATAAGATTCAAGATAACCTGCCATATTGGATTATTATATTTCGAGTAGATGCAGTGGTGTGAAGTATTGTTTAACGCTCTAGGATCACTCAGCACTTTACACTAGAAAATTCGATGTAAAATTTATTATGGAAATATAAATTTTTACTCGTCGATTATATTTAAATAATAGAATAATAGTTGAATACTAAGTAAGATTACTGAGCCCCTGGTGTTTGTTAAACGAATATATTTTAATAAGACAATGAGAAAATGGCTCTAAAAATTTAGCTATTCTATAACTTGCACAATATTCCACCCATCAATCCAGATAGTAGATACTTACAGTAGAAATTGTGTGCTTGTACAATTTTCTTAGAAAAAAAAACGAAACTGTAACGTTTGCCTAGAATTATCGCTTGTAATCTTTGGTGTGTTATTGAGTAAAATCATGAATGGAGTTATTTTAAAACTCTAGGAAGAAATTATGAAGAATGAATTTACTTCAGGCACCAAAACAATTTCCAAAACCATTCAGTTTTAAATATCTTTTGTAAAAATTTATTTGTTTATTAGATACGTTATCAATTCTGTACTAATGGCATATAGTTAATGCATTAAAAAGCTCCAACTTCTATCTCTTACAAATAATCAATTAAATTCTGATTTATTGACATCTTCCTGAAATTATTATCTTCATAAAATATTTTTTAATCAAGATACGGAAAACCTTTCATCTTGATTTAAATATATATAGGTATATACATATATGTCAGGGAAGGGGATATTATCTAAGCATATTTATCTCTGGATAATAAGTCTGCCTGTGATAGAAGTGGATATCAAATGCCAATTTATGCGTTTCCGATCAGATGTATTCAAAATGGGAAGGAATGGTATAGCCCATCTACAATATTAGCAACAGCAATCAGCCTGAAATGGTTTTGCATGCTCGAGTGGGAAATTGAATCGCATAAAATTCGCAATACGATTTCTCTTTGTTCAGGATGGTTGCCATAAAGAGTATTTAAAGATAGCCTTTTAAGATCATGATATCCGACTTTGATTTTATTTTATTGGAAATGATCCAAGAGAAACTCCTTGCCATTAAATTTTCTGCTATGTGCTTAAATTAAGAAACGGAAGATATTCTCATGGCGAAAGAGCTGAATAAAAATGTTTCCGGTATTTTATTTTCGGTCATAAGATTTTCGTCGATATTTATAAAAAGCGTATCCTTTAAGGATAGCAAAGTATTGTATGATTGTTACTGCACAGACCCATCTATGTTGGAAGTACTAAGTATTGCTTTTTACTTTTTTTTAAAAGGGTTTTAGGCATGTGAAAGTATAGAAAATTTTTATAGAATTAAGCAATTGCAAATATTCTTTCGCAAACTGTTGCTACTGTTATTCCAAAAAAATCTTTTGCCATATATAACAGTTAAAGAGTGATGTTCGTTCTATAAGGCTACTTTGTTCTTTTTTTTTTAGGAAAGATTTTTGAAAGGATTTCGTATAATCAAATTATGGACTATATAGAAATTCCATGTTATCAACCAAGCCACCGAGTTCATTTCTAACTGATAAAATGCTTGAAAGCCGGAGAATCATAGCTAAGCTACAGTAGTGGCTGCCAAGTGATGTCCCCAAAGTGGGGTTCTCTTCGCTTTACTATGGTCGCTGGTTGTAAATGATCTCCTACAGAAGCTAACCAACTCCGACAATGAAAATCAGGGATATGCGGATGACCTGGTCATTAAAATTAGGTGCAAAAATGATCAGATAATCTCTGATCTATTGCAAAATGCCCTAAATATAGTTTGCAACTGGTGCCAAACGAGCCAATCCTGGTAAGACAATAGTTGTTCCCTTCAAGAGAAAAAGGAAGCTTTATATACAAGCACCACCTTTTAAGGGAAGAGTAGTGGAATTCTCAAAGGAGGTCAAATATCTAGGTATTATCTTAGATAACAGACTAACCTGGAACTCTTACTTAAAAAGAGTACTAGATAAAGCTACAGTGGCAATATGGACATGCCGCAGGCTTTTTGGAAAAACTTGGGGTCTTAAACCAAAAGTGACTCTGTGGTCATACACATCTAATATAATATCCATGGTCACATACGCATCACTCGTTTGGTGGCCAAAACCAAACCAAAAGAGAGCTCAAGCAAGTTGGCGAAAACTACAACGACTTGTGTGTCTAGAAGTAACCGGTGCCATGCATACCTGCCCAACTGTAGCCTTAGAGGCTATGTTGGACCTGATATCCTTACATTTGCATGTTATCGAGCAGGCCATACTTAGTGCAATTAGGCTACAAAGGCTAAACCTCCAAAGTACAAATAATTTGGTTGGCCATCTAAAAATTCTCCAAGTTTTCATAGGGGACCAGATGGCTAACCCAATTTCAGACGTTGTACAGAAACGCCATAACTTTGAAACACCATTTAAAGTGATTTTGAGGGACCGTCAACAGTGGCACATTGGGGACCTATCCTTTGAAAAAGGATCTCTTAAGTGGTACACGGAGGGGTCCAAAATGGAAGGTATAGCAGGCGTGGGCATATATGGGCCAAGGTGCCATCTCGCAAAGGTACTGGGGGCCTCACCAACAATTTTTCAGGCAGAAATAAACTACAAGAATTTGCGTGGAGCAAAAATAAATATAATATCAGACAGCCAAGCAGCACTTAAAGCGTTAAACTCGTTTACCTACGAGTCTAAGCTGGTTAGGGACTGTCTTGAGGCAACTGGTCAAGACAAATAGGGTGACACTGATCTGGGTACCAGGACATGAAGGCATTAAGTGAAACAAGATTGCAGACCGGCTTGCAAAGGAGGGAGCCAAATATCCGTTAATTGACCCTCAGCTTCTCTTTGGACACCCAGAGAGTCACCTCTCAGCTCAGATCAGGTTTTGAGAGGACAGAACTAAAAAGGAACACTGGGAAAATACCCCGGGCTGAGACAAATGAAGAAGTTTATAAAGTAATCGCAACGGAGGACAAAAGAATTCCTCACACTCAGCAGAAAGGAACTAAGGCTCATAAAGGGCCTACTTACTGGACATTGCCCACTTAGATACCATCTTAAGAAGATGGGTAAGGTCAACGATGAGACTTGCAATTCTGTATGAAAGACGATAAATCCGCTGCACATGTCATATGAAATTGTAAGAGTGTGAGTTAGAGTGTATTAGATATTGGGAACAGAAGAATAAACCACAAAAGCTGTGTTTTAAGCTGCACCACACTTGTTCCTTTATTTCGTGTTCGCTCTACCTACAGGCAGAACAAAACTACTTAAGTAAAGTGCGCAGGTTGCTTACTTTTCCGCAAATGAATAGAAAATGGTTGAAGCAAAGCACCGTACAAAATTAAGTCCTTACACTACACTCCCGATTCTCGAGGGAAGGGTGTGGAAAGTTGTGTAATTCACGACTCATTTAATTTCATTCTCCATTTTGGGGTCGTAGGGTGGGAAAAGGTCCATACTTACTATAAGGTTAAGCTAAAATAATCACACCATTTTACCTTCTTTTTATATCTTAGATGGAGTATACAAAATGTGTTCATTGTGTGTCCGTATGTCCATCTATCTATCTAGTCAATTATCTTCTTGTCCTTACGTGCATCCCTTTGTCTGCCTATGTGGCTGTAAATCCGTCTTAGCACGAGATAACTAAAGAGCTCATTGACCTATCAAGCTGAATTTTGTACACAGTCAGTAATTTTATGAAATATGCAAATGTGCAAAATCATACAACTTCTTTGCACTGTTTCCATACACACATTTTCATTTTCACTATATACTAAGAGAACTACAACTACAACTTGAGCCCATATTGACAAAAAATTAAATCTTTATTCTCTTGTCGATTGCGCTCATCTTCCGGTTGTGCTGTATTCCAATTTTTGCTCCACTATTCGCTTCAAAAGATGATTTTTTACATAGCACTGGGTAACTAGTTGATTATTTTTCAAAATAACTTTTTCCAAAATTTTGAGTATTTTCTACTTTCATCTGTCTCTAATTTGTTCCCTATAAATTTGTATAAAAAATTCTTAACCTCGTACAAATGTATACATACATTCACACGTGTTTAGTTCATTTACAGAAGAAGACATTTAGAAGGTAGATAAATCTAAATAATAATAACAAATTTAATAAGTCTCGGTTTCGTAGAAATTGGTTCGCCAACTGACCCCAGTTTTGTAAGTAGTTAAGTACTAAATTAAGTACAAAAAATAAAAGTCCTTGTCTGATTTTAATGATGCTGAAAGAGAAGAAGGAAATGTCATTGAAATAAATTAAGTAGTAACATCTGTATTATAAAATCGGATTAGTTTAAGGAGACTCGTACATTCGAAACTAGATTTTATAAGTACTCAATTTCGTGGTCTTCACCAATTTTAATGGCACTTTTAAGTGATGTGTATTACCGTAGTATCAACATTTTTTCTAACATTCATACACTATTAATGATTGATTTTCTTTTTTTAATAGTTTCGAGATCGCTATTTTATGTTAATTAAAATGTTAATTTTGAAATTTATGTAAAATTTATTTGAAAGGGTAATGTTAACCTAACATAATTAAAACCACGAAATTCGGAGCAATATGTCATCAGAAATAACGACCGAGGCCATTGGAAAAATGCTATTTCCGGCATCTCCTAAGAAACGATCTTCTGAAAAAAGTTTTCTGTTAATGAACATCTTGCTCGCGTTTTTCTTTAAAGTATCCGAATATAAACGTGAAAGAATTTTGTTTCAAGCGATTTTTTTTTTTTTTTTTTTTTGATAAAATAAAGTAGTAGTGAAATTATTTGAAGTGACCTGTTGTAATTAATTAAAAGCCGTTCGATTCGTTTTGTTCGTTAAAAGTAATTTTCTTTTAGGACAAAAAAAAATCGAAGGGTTGAAAGTTTTGGAGTTACTTCCTTGAAAGGGCGATGAGTGCGCACATTTATAGACACCTACACTCATCTCTATTTAAGTGGAGAATTTTTAATTCTGTAAGTTTATTACAAAAGCCGTAAGTCCTTCTAGAAGCCGCCTTTCCTTTACATAGGTGGGAAAAAGGCAGTGAAATAAAAAAAAGAGAAAGGAATCGAATTCCCAAGGAGGTATTCGCTTGGCCACAAAGCACCGAACGAGAATTCATAAAAAATAAACAACACCTCCCGGCCCGGTGAAATTTACTGCTTTTTAAATAGTAAAAAAGTTACACTATTTTCCTTAATTTTACATAACCCTGGAGTAAATTACTAATAAAATGCATGTAATATTAAAGACATCAGGGAATCTTAAGTCGAAATACTTTAAAGTAATATAATTACGTTTACATTAAATATAAATCACATAATTTTGTCCACACTATGAGATGCTGTGAACATTTATACCGTAAACTCAGTAAATTTTATGTACAAGTTTAAGAAGCGACTACATTCAATATAAACGAGAAGTGAGAGAGAAAAGTTCATTCATGCAGTGACTTTTGTGTCGAACGTTTTTACAGACCTGTAAGCTGGGTAATCGCAGATTAAAGGAACTAACCACAAGTGCGATTTCAAGACAGCTATAGCCCAAGATATGTCCTAAGTTGACAGAAATTCTGGTAAGAATCGCAGCGTTCAGAGCGCTCGCAAGCTCCACGCAAAGACTTCTGAAGAAGCTGTATGGACGACGAAGAGGTTGAGAGCGTTCAAAACCTGCTGTGTAAACTCTGAAATTAGCAGTCAAGGATCTGCGGAAAGCAGTTAAGAGACTATATATAATTTTTGTTAGAAATCCGTCAATTTGCGCATTAAAGAGGAAAAATTAACTTATTTCCTTGCACTATTCCAAGTGCAATTTTACTTGTTAATCAATTGATTTACCCATTAAATAGAGAAAATTACGTACATAAAACATATTTTCTTACACTATTTAGTATGGCAAATTTACATAATTTTTTGGTAAATCCGATTACAGAACATTTGAGAATATTACATATCGCAACTTACTTTACTATTTTGAATGTAGGCAAAAAAAATGCCTACATTCAAAGTAGTAATTTTTTCTCTCAGTGTACGTTAGGCGAAAAATGTATAACTGATCACAATTATTTAACAATAAAACCGGTTAAAGTAGCCCAATTTCAAATTTCCACATTTTTCTTATCTAAGCGTAGTTTGTTTATTTTTCCATGATGCTGAGTTATTTTTTCCATAAATTTAGGTTTCTTTTTTCATTCATCGGGCTAAATTCTCATAAATATAAGTAAAACATTGATTCCATTGATCTTAAAGATCTAAGATGTTAAAACATACTTATACCGTAGATATCTTAAAAATATCTTATAGATTTTGGTGTTGTAAAATATGTAAGAGGTTAGTTTATTGAAATCACAGAAAAACACCAAAATAATTTTCCTCGTCAGTTGTAAAAGTTGAGATCAACTATTCATCACAAACTCCAAAGTCTAAGAAGTTGAGTCTGTTGGGATTCAACATTTATAAAAAGTTTTCAATTGAATAGAAATATTTATTGCTTGGCGTTAACAAATCTTAATGTGTAGGATTGGTCTTACAATTAGTCTCTCATTTCAGTTTTCTAACATCTCAAAGTTCTAATTTGATATAATCTTGTAGTCTGGATGTTGATGTCAGAATTTTTTTTCATCACGCACAATCCATGACTTGAATTAGATATCTTCTATTACTCAGTAAATGGACACACAAAATTAAACGTACACCATTCGCCTTGCATACTGATCTAATTTGTTTGGTGAATTCATTCCTGGATAATCCTTGTATGTATTTAACTTAGTATATTTTCCTCTTGGGTTTTGAAATCGATTATCATTTTTTAATCAATATTCTTTTTCTTATGTTAAGTATAAAATATTTATGCGCACTTTTTTCCAGTTGATATTTGGATTATCATTATTATTGAAGCAGACAACTGTTTAGAAATGGTCTCTGACAAGGTATCAATTGCTCTTAAAATACACATTTTGTAGACCTTTTGTTTGTTTATAAATCAAAGTGGAATAATTCATAGCAACAAATTTTCTTTTAATAGTTGTTTATGCATCGCCTGCAATAGAAACTTCGGATGCAATATTGAGGTACTATCACCTTCTTCTTACTGGACTCTAATCGCAATAACTTTTTGTTTTATTTAATTTAATAGAAATAAGCAGTAAAACTTATTCTATTTTATTTATGTATAAATAATCAATATACGAAAGAAATCGTAGCACTAAAAGTGAACTTATTTTTCTGTGCATTAGAGAAAATCTGAAGAGAGTTGTTCCTTTCGAGATGCCAAATTTGACCGAAATGGCCCATAAAAGAGTATTTTTAATCTTTACGAGCGGTCACGTAAATATTTAATCAGTAATAAGTTGGGGGAGAATTTAGAAGAAATTCAAATGAATCTGAATTTTATTACACAGTTTGAAAAACCTAAAAAGCACTAAGGCGGTAATCATGCCACGGTCTATTTCAATTCATATTTCGTCAAGAAATCAAGTCACCTTAATGAGGAAGATTATTCGCCGGCAATGTAATTCATTATTAGTTTTTTGGTTGTGAGTTGAAAATCATCTGTTGGTGAAGCGTATTTGTTTAAGAGAGAGTTATAATTAGTGCTGTTGTCCATTCAGATTGGAAAGGTGAGGTTTTCATCCAAGTTTTAGAGATATGGTTAACAAAAGAGAACTGACAGTTGATTGAGCTTTAAAAATAGCTGTGATAAACTAGTAAATAGCATGAACACTAAATAGTCTGAAATTATATTCGCTGCATCTATACGTAGCAATGGTAACAAGAAAATGATTTAAAACACCAAGATATGTGGAATACAATATTTTTATTCGAAGCTCATCTGACTGGAACTATGCATTGAAGAGGGATTATATAAATGAAATACGAGTAATGAAAACAAATGAAATACCATATCTTGAAAATCGTAGAATTTTCTATTTTAATTAAGTCAACTGAATTTTCTGTGTACAATAGTCAACTCTGAAAACACCATCCGTCTAAAGAAAGTGTCGTCTATAAATTAAGTATTAGTCAACAATATTCTATATGAAGTTAAAGGCTTTAGAAGTAATTTCCCGCTGAGATTATGCAAATGATCCCAGTTATAAGGTTATTTACAAGAAGATGAATGTCCTATACAATGTCTTCCACTATCAATAACATTTCAATTTAAAAAAAAAATGAAGTTCAACTTATTTCCATATAAACCATATTCAACCTACATTCGTTCCCAACATGTTCACCCTTAAAATTTACTTTGAATTAAGAAAATCAATTTTACAAAAATATGAATGCATGTAGCCGTATTGTTCTCTTTCATCTCGTAAATTCTTCCAAACAAAACACAGAAAACAAATGACAAAAGGGCGCGATACAATAATATTGTGTTGTGTTGGCCATTAAAACCTTCCGTAACGACTTTAATATTTGAGCAAAAACATGTCGCTGGCAAAGATTCAAATGACTTCACGTAATAAAATTTGGTCGTTTCAGTGATTTATGTAGCGTGCGCCGGTGGGTCTACAAAGAAAACTACGATCTCGATGCATTCGAATGTAGGAGCTTGGCAATTGTACAAAAAAAAAATAATAATAAATCAATGTCCGGAAGATTTCATTCAACAAGTATTGATTGACCCGCACGAATTTATGTATAAAAATTTATTTGTGGGAAAGTTTCATGGTTCATGGCATCTTATAGAATATAATGACCTATACCAGAATGGAATGACAATTTTTTTAGTCTAGTCAAATAAACCGAAGAAATGCTAAAGATCTATTTAATTTGTTTCAGGCTGCAATTTTGAGGTTTGGTGTAGGATGGCCCTGGGAGTATTGCCGCAAAAATGCAGCGGCCCAGGGTCAAAACAAAGGGTTGAAAGACAATAAAGCATCCACGAGTGCGTGACAATCTATTTTCCATGCGTGTGGATCGAAAGTGGTAAAATTAAAAAAAAAATTAAAACGCTATTTTATTCAACCGATAATTCTAAATAAAAAAGTTTATGGCTTATGGGCGCAACACTCGACAGGGAAAGCGAAAGAAGCTAAGGGTGGACACATCGCTATATTCACTAATATGTGTTCGATTATTTCTATTCTAGGAACTGTGTACGCGGTGGTGACGTACCTTGAAACAATTTTGATTTTTTCCTACAAATGTTTTCTGGTTGTGCAAAGTAAAGTAAAGTTCAAGAAAAAGTGCAAAACGTGCAGAAATGATCAGATTTTGGGTACAAAGGAGGTCAGTTTAATGCCACACTTTTAGGATTCTTAAATCCAATATGAACAATTAGGGCGGATCACGTCTTTTTTGATAATAATAGTCGTTAAATAAAAAAAAAAGCAAATTGAAATTCCGAAATTTCAAATTTGTTGAGCCATAACTTCAAAACGGAAAGGAAAAAGAGAAAAATTTGCAGACCATCTGAGAGGTTTAACGATTATCAATCCAACAAATTTTAAATAATCATCATAGAGTGTAACATTCAGTTACTGGGTAATCTAAAGAAATATACCAAAATATTTTTAAGTCCCATAATATCGGAATTCATCAGGATTTCCCTCCCCCGAGCCATACAATTTTTCATACACAGGTGGGATACCCCGTGTAATTTCAACATACTCATAAATCTGTGTAAATAATTTTTTATATGTGAACAAATAATTTTGTGAAGAAAATTGGAGGCACAAATAATTTTGTGAGAAATATTTTTATTATATTTATTTGTTGACTCATACGTTTTGTTTATTTTTTTTGTACTGAATCATGTAAAAAAAAGCTTTACAAACAATTATCAGTTTTCTTCTATTTTTTGTCAAGCATACGTATATCCGTTAAAAATTACATAAATCTGTACAGCAGTAGTCTCGAAACTTTTGTGCATACATAATTTTGTGAATGATGATCCTGTTCAACTTATTGAAACGTGTTTACTTATAAATTAATTTCTAGCGGTGTAACGACGCATTATTTATTTGTCTACGATTATAGTGATAAATATATATATTAAATAATATGTATAATTTAAATTGTATTGAACGGGTTTGCTTCTTACATTTTTGTTATTAAAATTCCGGCTCATCCTTCGTCAATTGTCAATTTTTCTTTGAACTTTAGCCATATAGCATCAGCTGTAGATTTGTATATGAGACCTGCAGAAGACGCTCTACATAGGCATACATATGAATCTGTATTACAGTATTTATTTAGATTCCTTCTTTAATTCTAAATTAGCATAGCGTGTCATTCCTCCTTCGTTTACATATTTATTATTAGCATGCGGGCTCATCATATATTACGACTGTTCCTTGGAAGAAACGAGAAACAATTTTCAGCTTTTGCTGCGAAAATTTGCTCCATTTTCCAATTTTTATGTGCTTGATATAATAATAAATAACAGAGTTTTAAAGAATTTGAAATTAAAATTTGGTTATTTACCCCTCAAATTTAAGCAACTTTAAAAAAACTGCAGACGCAACTGCAGAAGAAGTTTCAGCCAAACTAAAATTTTCAAACATGCGCCTGCAACTTTCTCTTTATATGTTTAAACATTGCAACTACCAAGACCACGGTAGCATAAAAAAGCTGGAAGAAATCGAGGTACTGGCACAATTTTTTGAGTTTCGGAGGTGTTTACACTGCAGTCCCTCGAGTACCGCCAGGGGCGGATCCAGGATCCTTGTGAGGGGGCTGAGGGCGCAGCTCTGGTCTGGAAAATGTTTAAGCTGGAAATAGATCATAGGTTCGAGGACCACTCGCAAATTTCAAAGGCACAAAATTTATGATTTAGAGGTACAGATCTAAAAAATAAGCAAGAGCCGATCACTCGCAACGAAGAAAATTGTTGAAATTTCATTTTAAGCCACTCGTGAAAGTCGAACGAGCAGTTAAATTATTTATTTTGCTTTAGTACGGTAGAAGTTTAATAGAAATATATAAAAACACTTATGTTGACTTCGATGGGACCATTTCAGCGTTGCACTTTTTCTGGCAGCGGAGAACTGGGACCACTGAAGTCCATCGAACATATTTCTGTCATATTTCTTGTATTTGTGGACACACGTATTATATACATGGAACTTTCAAACGTAATAAGTGCTCTTTAATGATATATAGAAACAAATTTCTTCTTAACTTTATCCCAATTACCGAAATAAAATTTTTTAATTCATTTAACTCCAAAATTTCACAAATAATCGCGACAGTACACTTTGGCAGAGCAGATAACAATTCAACTTGAATATGTATTTGTACCACCGACAAAATATGCAGTGCCAACTAGGGGAAGTCAGTGTAAACCTTGTGTTACACTTCTATTATAAAAATTGTCCCATCGAACATTTTCATTGTTGCACTGCTGGAAAAAGTGCAATACTGGTGTTGCACTAAAGCCCCATCGAAATCGACATTAATGTAACTCAGAACTTTAAGAAAAGTCTAGGCACTTCATGAAATATAAATAGATAGTGTAACAGTTTACGCTTAAGCACTTTTTAAATGATTTGTCTGAAATTTTTAGCCAGGCGTGTTTATGGCTGTCTCGCATATCTGGCCGCGACCTCCACCATCACCACTCAACTCCTTCTCTTAGTATTTGGTTATATCGGGTGGTATCAGCGTAAAGGCTTGTAGCATTTCATGAAGTGGCTAAAAATTTCAGACACATCATGTAAAAAGTCATTAAGCGTAAACTGTTACACTATCTGCCTACATTTTATAAAGTGCATAGACTTTTCGTGAGTTAAATTAAGTGTCTACGATATATACATATTTATATATAATATATATACAGCAATTCCATACCAAAACGATTAAAATTTTAAATTTTTAGACCCGACCCTCTCCGATTCCGATGAAAAAAAATATAAAAAAATATTGAACTCGTATTTTTTTATTTAGCCTGCCGACCTCAGGTCTTGGAGATTGGGTGACGAAAATTTTAAAGTTTTCACTGTGGACATATTTTTTAATTTTGTGATTACTTAGGATCGAGTTATTCGGTTATTTTGCGTGATATCTCAAATTAATGGTATTAAACTAAGCTTACCGAAGAAATTAAAAGAGATAATACAAAGTAAAAAATATAGAAATAAAAAAGACAATTTTTAATAATTTTGGACTTTTTATCCCCTCCGGAAGAGAAGTCCTTCCATAAAAAATATTTTACTTAAATGCTCTAACACTAGTATATATTATATCAAAAATTGGCGGACGTTCAGCTGTTAGTTTAGGAGATACAATTTTTTTATTAGTGTCTCTGCAAAATTTCATATGTAAATTTTAGAATTTATTTCAAAAAATGATTTTTTTATTGTTTTTAGATACTTAATGAAAAAAAAAAAATAAAACATGTTATAATAATAGTTCTGTTTTATTATTTCACAAATTTTCAAACGTTTTTTTTTAATACAAAACGAGTATTCATTAGCACTAACACTATTGTAATTTACAGGAATAAAAGCCTAGTACTTTTGAGTAGTAGTATTTTTAATTTTTCGGTCAATATCGCTGTAATCTTTTGTTGGAACATGAACAAATTTCGTTTTAATCTTTCTGTGAAACATCCCAATCGTACAGATGTTTCGATATTTTCTATTTTGCAAGCAAATTTTGCTGCATTATTTTTAGAACTCCTCCTAAGGAATCACAAAGTTCTTTCCCATGGTAGATTGCAAAAAGCTCCAATTCTGCCTCAAGATTAAACTCTGTGTTCATATGACATATATTGTAGCAGGTCATCCTTTTTTTCAGGGACCGTAATTATTACGATCAAAATGAAAAAAATCGTTAAATAGTAATTATTTTTAATTTTGATTTTTTATAGTCGAAGATAATAATTTTTTTTATTTTTATTATTTTTTTTTTTATCAGAAATAAAAATCATTTTCCGATTTATATTTTTTTGATCAGGAATAATAATTATTTTTGATTTTTATTTATTTATTTTTTATCAGAAATACAAGTCATTTCATAACTCTATAATTATCTGATGATTTTTGAGTCAAGTATATAAATAAAAACTATGTGCTGCTAGTAAATTGAAAAATAAACCTTCAAATATTTGTTATTAATTATCAAAAATAAAAATTACGAAAATTTTATTAAAGTTTTTATTACTGCACTACACGTTGTTTAATTTAACAAAAAGTGTTTCGCTAACATTACCATCCGATGGATTACATCTAAGATCGCTAGGTATTAATTTCAATGCAGAAAATGCCCTTTCCACACTAACTTGTGTGGCCGGAACAGCGTGCAATATTAATGCAAATCGACGACTACAAATATTTCTGTTGCTGCCAGTAATCCAATAAGTTGGAATCGACGTTAACTATTTTCTCTTTATAAGTCTCTCTTTTCTCGTACGATGCCCTAATTTTAAAACTATTTTCTAAATTATAATCATCCTCATTTGTGGATTCATCATCATGTTCTAAATCTCGTATTGAATTTCTTAGAAGAGAGGTGGTCTGTTGTATTGAACTCTCATCCAAGAAAAGTGGAACATAAATCGCTATAAAAGATGAAGAAGGAATGTCGTCTATTTATTTTGAGGACGAAATATTAATTAAGCAAAGGAACAATAATAAAAGGATGGATATTCATTAATCAAACTATCGAAAATATTATAAAGATTTTAAGCGTGGCAGTCACAGTATAACTTGTTTATTTGTTGTACTTAGAATAACATGAAAAAACAACGGTTTTAGTAAAATTTCGAATGGACTTTTCGATTTTTTGATAATTCATTTAAATATAATTTTTTTCATAATTTTTATTTTTGGTAATTAATAACAAATATTTGAGGGTTTATTTTTCAATTTACTAGCAGCACATAGTTTTTATTTATTTACTTAACGCAAAAATCATCAGATAATTATGTAATTATGAAATGACTTTTATTTCTGATATAAAAATAAGTAAAATATAAGAATAATTATTATTTCTGATTGATCAAAAAAATATATATCAGAAATAATTATTATCTTCGACTATAGAAAATAAAAATAAAAACTAATTGTTATTTCATGATTTAAATAATAAAAATCCAAAGAAATATTTATGGAATGATTTTAATTTTAAAAATCACATTTTTTTAATTATTTCTCATAATGAAACTGCATAAAAATATATTACTATGTGACTTATTCCCGCTTCGAAGAACCTCCGCATAGTTTTTTCATTTTAAAAATCAATAATAATAATTATCTACGGTCTCTGCTATTTTTGGTACTTACTTCCAGAGCCAATCGAAAAATGAATACTTTTCTAACAAAAGAAAGCTTCTAAGGATATGAAACGGTAACATTTCGATAATTTTTACAATTTGTATTCACTTTGCACAAACAAATTTCGCAAAATATTTTTCTATCTATTCACTTTAGTTTCAGAACAAGAAATGGAACCTTTTTTCATGATACTGTTCTTATATACTTGGGCATTTGCTACGTTTTTAATGACAAGAACATTAGTTCAAGTAACAATTAAAATTGGAGAAATGGGGATAATAATATGTCCCTATTCAAGTAAAGAACGACAAGAAAATATTTTGTGAAAAACAGAGAATGTCTGAGTCATAAATACAAATAATGAAGGATTTTGTTATAATTTGTCCTGCTAGACAACTAGAATTTAAATCTCTCGGAAAATAATACTTTCTAATAGGTCAATACAAAAAATGGATGACTTGGTACGATATATGAATGTCATATGCTGAAGTTGAATTGAGTTCCTCTAACTAATTTCATTTGTAAGAAATTAAACGTCGTGTATGATTTGATTATTGTGTTCGATAGGCTCTGCTTGATTTTTACTAAATCACGATCGACGGTGTTTTCTATACAATATTTCCAAAAAATGCAATCTATACGTTTACTAATGTATCAGGGATAAGAGAAGTCCATTCCCAGAAAATGATACAAGCATTTTAAATTTTATAGAGAATAACAAATGTAATGAATGTTTTCTGGATTATAATATTATGCAATCATTATTACGATATCATTTCAATAAATACTTAATATTTTGTCTCGTATCTTATTAACACTTAAAATTTTTTTTAAAGTGTATATTATGAGGTCAGCTGAGCTGTGCACTTTGGCGTATACGGCAGACTAGAACCGAGCAGTACTCATGAGTAATACGGTTCCTGCTATTACGAAACGCCTGCTTGACATAGAACTTTCTTTTTTTAAAAAGATTTTTCGATTGTAAACGCGTTATTTAAAAAAAAAAAAAAAATGGCAATGCGGGCGGGTTTATATCAACCGTTTGGGAGTTACAGAGTATTTAAAAAAAAAAACTACTTTTTCACAAAACACCTTGTACCTTAAAAAGTACAGGTCACATATAAGAGCTCATTGTATGCAGTACTTCATGACCTTTCAATCGACTGCTCAAACAGCCCCGCACCCCTGCCCACACAAGAGGTATTGTTATCTAAACTATAAATTTCGGATTTTTTTTACCATTTTTTTTTTTTTAATTTGATTTCTACTTCTTTTGGAAAAAGGTTATTAACATAACCTTGTTTTTGCAAAAACTGTTAACTGTAGACTCTTCTCTTTAATTTGACCTGTAACATCCTATGTAGTAGCTCCAGCCATTAAAGAGTTATCGCAGCTCTTAACCCATTCTCAAAGCTATTCTCAAACCTATGTATTCTCAAAGATAATTTTTTCTCATAGTGAATCAAACACGTGATTTAAAATAGGTTGAATAGGTTGTGAGCTAATAACTCTTTAACGGCTACAGCTAACACATAGGGTGGAAAAGATCAAATTAAGTGTTTACAGGCGTTGTTAAAAAAACGTTATAAAAACAAAAGATGTCAAGATAAAAAAATTAGGAAAACCGAAATTTTTGAACTGAGATAACCATAACTCTTTAAACCTACTGGGGCGGTAGAGCAGTCGTTGGAAAGGCTATGAAGTTCTGCATTTAATGAGCTCTCAACTGTGACCGTACGCCATAAAGCTTTTAAGATATAAGGTCTTTTGTGTAAAACTATCTTTTTTTTTTAATCATCCTGTAACTTCTGAACGGGTGCCCCCCCCCCCCCCCTTCCTTCCATGCAATTTTTTGTTTGTATAGGAGGGTTCTACCACCTCTTACTCTGCTGACCCCCTAGTCGGAAACACCCTCTAGTAAAGCAAGTATATAACTAGAATTAAAAGACACAAGACGCGGCAAAAATGTTCAGCGTAGGTTCGGTAAATAGCCAAGTCCGTCTCAGGCTACAACAGATTTGTAACATTGTTTCCTTAACAAAATAATCTTTTTTTGGCTATTATCCTTTTGCAGATATCATCATCCCCCATTGAATAGTTCTAAATAGTATCGTGTTTGGACAAGAGTTTGTTTTCCAATCTTATTGGTCTCATTATCACAATCATCTCAATCGGAATCACTTTCCTGTTAATCCTATGAAGAATATTCGGGAGTAGTAATGTCTTGGTGATACTTAAAACAAAAAATTACATTCACAACCAACTTTGCTGCGCTTAAAAATTATTTTATTGTTCGAGCAATTATAGCGGCAGCTCGCACTGAAGTGGTGTGCGTTCCTCATGCATATATAGTCTATTTTTACGTATCTTCGATGCTTCGATAGCTAAACACTTTGTCCGAACTTCAGTTGATTCTGTGTGTTATATTATATAATAAGTATAGGAACTTTGTTTAGTAGGCTACATAATGGTCACATAAGGTACGTTTTTCTTCATTTCGTCCTTCTATCTAAATATTTGAACAAGTCCGAAATTCATTTTGAAGTTAAGTATTACAATAGGTAGAGTACTAAACAATATTCGACAAATGCCGACTTCCTAATGAAAATAGGATACAAATCCAATTACAGTTCAGAACTGAGCTTGTTGTGAAAAAAAAAAGGAAATATTATGTGTACAACTTAAATGACAATTGAACTAGACGACCGATATATTATTGAATTGGAGTACCTGTCTTTCAGCGTTTTGTTAATACATTCCTTTCCCCGGAACTTCAAAATAGGTTCTCATCATGCCTTTAAAAAATGATAACATATAGAAATTCGTATAAAAAACTTCTCTTTGTTCAAAGTTTGAACAACTAACCATTCCGTTTTCTAGTTTATGAAGTCACGTTTTCCCCTTTTATGTTTAATTTCTAATGTTTACGTTTTTGAGAATTGTAACAACTGTCATATGCAGACAGTTTAATACAGAACGATTACTACTACTAGCCGTTTCCTTTCCTAATATTTTAATACAAGGTTTTGAATTTCCGCTTTCTAAAATCAAAGCGTTGCCTTGTGATACTATATCATGCCTTTTATTTGCCAACATCAAAGCATTCCACCCCGAAAATTTCAACGAGAAATCATATATCAGAATTTCGTAATTCAACTTCATATTCCTGTTTTCTCTTAACATTCATATTTGCACCACCTTCATATGGCTACATATTAAATTTTATCTTTTGAGGGCATTTTAAATTCAAATATTTGCGAGGAAAATTGTACGATGAAAGGCAACCAACAACATTCAACACTAGAAATATGTATCAACGTTCGTTATTGATATTGAGGGCATTTGCTTATATATGTTGTATATAAATCGAATATAATAATGCTTACTTCCGTGAATGCGCTTGGGCTTTATTTAAAGCCTTATGTAGCTGGTTAATAGTTCTACTCCGTTGTATTTTTACTCAATTTAATATGAGACACTTGGCACAACAATTGAGTTTTTCAGTGAAAAGTAGCCATTTTCTGAGATCCTGCACTTATTATTACAGTTGCGCTAGTGTTTTAATTTGCATACAATAGTGGAGTATACCATTTTTCCTATTCTATTTCTCAAAGAGAAATTTGGCCTGGAGACGATTGTTCAAAAGTATCCTGGATGAATGCTATCAAAAGAGAAGGTTTTTTTTTCAATAAGAAGTTATGAAGCGCTCGTATGACGACAAGATGGCAAATTCTCTTAAACTATATAAGTTGTTTCCCCCAAAATTCCGAAGCAACAGTAAAAGCTGCGTAGAAATGTTTTGAGAACACAAAAGTGTACAAACATTTTTGTTTTTTTTTTGTTTTTTTAATAAAGTAATACATTTCTTAAATAATTATTGTTTATATTTTTTTTATTTTACTCCTTTTGATTTTTGATTTCTTCTGAGCACTTTTCATCACTTTTAGTTGCAAAGCCTTGAAGCATTCATACCATAAATAATTATTGCTTACGACGACGGCCATGCCGCTGAAGAAACTCAAAACAGGATTGGTGGTTCCAAATGCTATTTTAAAATCTTTGTCCAGCTGCTCATCTCCTGATGAGTGCTTTCGATATTGAAAACTGACAGAGTTTGCTGCCAAATCTACAGCTAGAGAATTGAGTGGAAGAAAGTTTTACAATCCAAAAATCTTAAAAAAAAAATTTATGTAAATGCAGATTTTTCAATTGCAAAAGTTTTTTTCTACTCAATTCTCGAGCAACAGATTTGGCAGCAAACTCGGTCAATTTCGATATGAATTTATTTAATAGTAAAACTCTCTACCTTGTACATAGCTAAAAGTTAGTACTCCTATATGGTACTACATATTTTGATGTGAAGTTGCCTACAGAACAATATAAATTTTTGTTGGCACAACTGAAAGTGAGCAGCAAATTAAGGATTATTGTCGCGCTTCTGTAAATTCGTGTTGCATAATAGGGAACATATGTTCTGTAATGCAGGGTTTTCCAATAAGAGGCGTTATTTTAATTAGCCCGCTATTTCGGTAGATATCACTTTTGGAGCTGTCATTTTTTGACATTTGACAAGTAGAAACTACGCCATTAATAAAAAAGGAACGATACACGATTCAACAACGCATTGAAATTATTAAAATTCACTATAAAAATGGTGAAAATGTGGCAGAGACGGTTCGTAAAACTCGAACATTTTTGGGTCGTCGTGAAGCACCTTGTCGAACCGCAATACAGAAATTGGTAGAAAAATTCGAGCTGTCGGGATAAGTTAGTGATGTGAAGAATAAAACCCGTGCACGTCGCTCGAGGAGAGCCGAGAATATTGCTGCTGTAGCCGAAAGTGTTGAAGAAAACCCAGGTTTGTCCATTCCTCGTCGTTCTTTGGAATTAGGCATTCCACAAACGTCATTACACCGTATTTTGCATAAAGATTTGGGTCTAAAGACTTATAAAGTTCAGTTAACACAAGAACTCAAGCCGGCCGATCATCAACAACGTCGAGTCTTTGCTGATTGGGTCCTTGAAATGCATGAAAATGATCCGGAATTCCATCGAAAACTCATCTTGAGTGATGAGGCCCATTTCCACCTCGATGGCTTCGTCAACAAGCAAAATTGTCGCATCTGGGGCTCGGAAAACCCTATCCTCAACGTGTGACTGTTTGGTGCGGTTTATGGTCCCGCGGGGTCATTGGACCTTACTTTTTCGAAAATGAGGCTGGAGCAACAGTTACGGTGAATGGATTGCGCTATCGACAGATGATTAATGATTTTTTATGGCCGGAATTGGATGGTATTGAACTGAACAACGTTTATTTTCAACAAGACGACGCTACGTGCCATACAAGCAACGAAACCATTGATCTTTTACGGGAAAAGTTTCCGGACCGTGTTATCTCTCGAAGAGGTGATCACAATTGGCCACCGAGATCTTATGACTTAACACCTTGCGACTTCTTCCTTTGGGGCCACGTGAAAGAGAAGGTCTACGTCAACAGCCCAGCGTCGATTCAAGACCTCAAAGATGGAATTCGTGAGGCTATCGAGGACATAGGGCAACCACTTTGCGATTTGGTTATGGAAAATTTCATGAAAAGAATATTGTCCTGTAGGCGTGGTCGTGGTGGTCATTTGGCTGATGTTATTTTCCATTATTAACGGCATACCTTCCTCTTTATAATGAAATAAAGATCCGATTATTTATCTCAAAAAATGGCATTTTTCTTTGAATATCAAAATAGCATCTCTTATTGGAAAACCCTTTATTTTGCCGTATTGTCGGGCCGCTCATAAAAGTGTAATCTGTTTTAGTCTTTATAAACAATAACATTTTTGGAACATAAGTAATATAAGTAATGCAAATATTATAGGAGCAGAAAAAATCCTTTTTTTTTATAAAAGGAGGAAATAAAAACGTTGAATACAAAAAGCGCTGTAAGATTAGAAATTCGAGAGTTCACTAAACCTGATCACAAAGCTTTATTTTTTACTTTTATATGAGTTAAATATATCGCTGACAATAAAAATCGTTACTTTGTAAAGCTCGAATATTATGTATGTATTCATGTATAATCTCTCTCAAAACAAAATTTCTGCAATGTAGTTCACAAACATGCAAATGAAACGCTCAAAGGAATACAAGCAACATTTTCTTAAAAATTGAGATAAGTGCATAAATGCAAACTAGATACACTCATAATATTAGTGGCAAAGAGATATAACACAATTACCACCCCGTGCTGTTTCATAGCCGCCGGTATTTTAACGATTTAGCAGAAGGCATCTTTGTTCATAGGGCATTTTTTTCATAGGGAAGGGGGTATAAGTGATTGCAAAAGATTAAATTATTACCTTCTTGTTAAACCCAAACTACCGAACATTATTTTAATCACATCAAAAAATTAAGATATGCCGCTTATTTCTATTATAATTATAAAAAATTAAGACTTTAAACAGAATTTAGGATATCCAAAACTTTAAAGTGTTATAACATAAAAGTGTGAAATGTGTACTTGTACCCCTTTGCTTTTGAGCCCCATAAATATGTTATCCATGGGAGAGAGAGAATAATTTCCGTATGACGTATGTATCCGAAAAATCAGAGCTTCTGCTATACAACCCCTACGCAAACAACTTCGTGTGCTGGTAACAATAACACAGAATTGAAAATTATGGTTATTTGCATATGAACAGACTCTGATCACAACAAAGTTCCTCTGGGACCTGTTTATATTGAAAATCTAGCGAGATATTTAGCATTTTCGGTTGTTTTGCTTTGAATGCTATTGCAAAGACTTGTTGTTCCCAAAATCTAGAGACACACAATGGAATTAATAGGACTTCAAGCACATATTAATAATTGGGAACATATAAGTAAGGAATATAGGGCTACTTGCAGAATTTCAAGGATTTTGGAGGAATTGAAAAAAAATTTATGTGTAGTTCAGCTTTTGAAATTATCTGATTAAATAGCAAATTGGAATTAATTTTTTTTTCTTTTTGACCTTATGGTGTAAAAGTTCCACTGCTGGTTAGGTGTACTTTATATTCAAACAAAAAGCTTTGAATCAGTTGTCTGCATTCTTGCATAACTTCAAATTTATTCCAGGTATTTAGATATTTTAAACGAAATACCAACTAAACCACTCAAAAGGATTTGAGAGTATTGTTTGCCCGCTTGCTGACCAAAATATTTGTTAGTATAGTGGGTAGGCTCCCAACTGCTGGGCTATTGGCGGAATATATACGTAAATATTTGTGAAGTGAAAAACAAAATGTAGGAAAGACGGCTGATAACCATTAAAAATCCCACAGAAAATTGTTTTCGACGATCTTTCTAACCAGAGGTGAATTCTTAAAACTTTGAGGCGCTTCTACATATGCTGACTATCACTACAATAATTCGAGAATAGTCTTCCTAAGCTATAAAAATACGATTATAGTAAAATATGTTAACCCAAGCTAGTTCTTACTTATGTTAATCAGAAGAAAAGTGAATAAAGTTTAAATACGTTCGCGCTAATTCTTAAACAGTCGTTTATGCGGAAACTTTGGTCTTATAATAATTAATTTTGACATTAAAAGGAATTGTAACAAAACTTCATTTAAATCAAATCTCTACTGTTATCCAAGCAAAACTTTCAGCTGAGGGATAGCAGAGGTATATACAGTATCTACTATCTCTCAATACTGCTATGTTATGGCGGTATTTGTGTGGAAATAGTAGTTTTCATGGCTTAAACTGAAATTTTACAAGGCATAGTTTTACAGGCATGCGTCCAATTTTTACAATTACTTAGATGAATGCTCCCTTTTGTGTTGCCATATAAAAATTTAATTTTTCTAAGTATACTGTGAAGACGATCCGTCTTTATTGTACAGAAAAGTTCTTCAGAATATAAAATCCTATGAAATTGGTTATAATCATTAACTGTTCTAGAAATATATATATATATGCAAAAAATCACTTCAACAATCGACGTTCACAGATAGGTGACCATGACCATATGAAATTACATACGGGTATCATCTAGGGTATATTAAGAATTAGACTTAAACCAATTTTACGTATAAGAATTGGTCGATCGATTCCTGCTTTTTTACTTGTATTTACTATTTTTATTAAAATGCCGCGCCGTGTACAAAATTTTATCTCTCTACATGGACGCGTTCTCAGTCAGTGTCCAAATACACATAACGAAATTTTTGTATTGGAACTCTATGAAGGAGTAATCCGAGGTGTCTCATTTTCGAATTTAAGTCTACAATCGCGAGTTTCGAGAGGACAATAGACGGATTGTCGGCCTGTAAAAATCAAAATAACATTTAAAATTTTGCTCTACCATCAGTACTTATTTACATTACAAACGGAATGATAAATTTAATATACCCTATGATTTCATCATCTATGGGTATAAAAATGATGATCACCTATGTTAGCACGGCAGTACGTCAGTAAAAAATATAAAAAATAAAAAATCAATAAAAATTCTTGAAATTAAGTAAACACTTATCTAAATTAATATGCCGAACTGGAGACTGTAGCACCAAATGTCTTCTTTACATCCAGTGCAGTTGAGGTACCTATCTCCAGTAAACTCCTTTCCTCACGACTATTCTAAAATGCAAAAATAAGAAATAATTAACCATCGACCTGATTTAAGCTTTAAGAGGTAAAACATAGTGAAGTATGTTTCGTGCAAATCCGAAGACTTCCACTACTTCCACTAGACACAAACCCAAACAAATAACCTCACATATAAAATTACCTTAAAATGTCAATTTGTACGAATATTTTGCATAAATATAATAAATAAGTAAATTTACTTATCGAAAATATCTATATACACCACCGAATTCTCAAAAGTAAAAATAAATCATACTGTCACTAAATGACAGATTGCAAAGTTAAAATCAACTTGACAGCGCGAACTATAATGTCGTATAACGTAAAAGTACACTCATTATAGAAAATGCTGGTCGGGGAAATCAAAAATCGAGCTATTTTTGCGATAAATATTACCAAAACAATTATTATAAAATAATATAATAAAAAAATTCAATATTCGATCTCTATAATGAGTGAAAAAGACATGAAAACACAATAAATAGAGATAAGTTATAAAAATATTCCGAAAATTCACGAAAGCTATGTCATTCGCACTATATAAAGTAAAACAATTGCACAAATTGTTGCCATAAAGCTCAGGTATTTTTCGATAAGATTAGAGAAGATTCCATAAAATGAAAGGAATATACACTAAAATCTAGGTTTTTTTCCCTAAATTTTAAGGAGTATTCTCTACATTTTAGGGAATAGTCCTAATATTTTTTACAGTGTATATAGTACTGTCATACGCATATTCGATGTTTCTATTGTAATTTTATATTAACAACACTAGAAAAATTTATACATTTGTAATAAATTTAATATAAATTTCAACCGAAAACGCAAACTTTTATTCAGCAAAATTCATAATAAATTGACGCGCTACTATTCAAACAATTACAGATAATTTTCCTACTTATTAACATTTTCTCTAAAAGAGCGACTCATGATGAGCCGACCTCTCATTTTTTAAAGTTTTGATTTGGTGCCAAAATAGCTAATTTTGGTGACAACATAAAAAGAGCGAAATTATTTTTGGATGACACTATTGAATTTTCGTTTTCCTATGATTTTTTTTATCATTTATTTCTCATTGTTGTATGTAAGTAACAACGCCGAAGTCATTCAATGAATTCTACGTTGTGTGAGCACGGTTTGTTATAGGTCAAAATAAGGAATTGAATTGTAAAGGTGACATTTGTTTGAATATTAGACTAAGTCATAAATTTAAATATTCCTATGAAGGAAACATCTCAAATTTTGACTACGCTAAAAAGTGTCTTAATTGCATTAGTAAGCTGTCATATAAGGACTACAATTTCACTTCCGTTATTTGCCATCTGTATTTGCCTAAAACTTAATTGTTGTTTGTATAAGTCAAATGTTCGTTACGGAATTAGGTACCTTGAAATTTAAAATATAGGCGTTTTTCAAGTTCATGTGAATCATAATAATATTTTTAAAAGTATATAGGTAAAAAGGCTCTGAATAATTATAGAAATATAATTCATACAGGTAGATTTGTCATTAATATCTAAGATAGGAAATTATTTTAAGTTTAAATTTTTATCTACAACAAATAAAAAAATCACATTCTTCATAGTCGGCTTTTTTCCTCAGGTTTCTTTTGACGCGTTCGTCTTTTTCATAAAATTTCTTAATTTTTTTAGAACTGGAGGTCGATCACATTGAACATCTTCAATTCTATTTTTGACGAAAGCAATTTCTTGTTTAATTCAGTTAAAATTCTGTCAAAGCCTACGTGATCTGTAACAACTAAATTCATCTTTTGATAAATGACTAGTTTTGGAAAATAAACTTCGAGAAAGAATACTTTTCAACAATCGTCTCTAGATCAAATTTTTGTTTGGAAAATGAAATCAGACATAATGGGATACTCCACTATTGTGCAAATTAAATCACTAGCGTAACTGTAATAATAAGTGCAGGAACTCAAATTGAGTAAAAATACAGGAGAGTAGAACTATTAACCGACTATCTAAGGCTTTAAATAAGGCCCAATCCCATTCGCGGAAGGGACGTAAGCGTTATCATATTGGATTTATATACAGCATACATAAGCAAATGCCCTCAATTTCAATAACGAACGTTGATACATATTTCTAGGGTTGAATTTTGTTGGTTGCCTTTCATCGTATAATTTTCCTTGCAAATATTTGAATTTAAAATGCCCTCAAAAGATAAAATTTAATATTTAGCCATATGAAGGTGGTGCAAATATGAATGTTAAGAGAAAACAGGAATATGAAGTTGAATTACGAAAATCTGATATATGATTTCTCGTTAAAATTTTGGGGGTGGAATGCTTTGATGTTGGCAAATAAAAGGCATGATATAGTATCACAAGGCGACGCTTTGATTTTAGAAAGCGGAAATTTAAAACCTTGAATTAAAATATTAGGAAAGGAAACGGCTAGTAGTAGTGTTCTGTATTAAACTGTCTGCTTATGACAGTTGTTACAATTCTGAAAAACGTAAACATTAGAAATTAAACATAAAAGAGAAAAACGTGACTTCATAAACTAGAAAACGGAAGGTTAGTTGTTCAAACTTCGAACAAAAAGAATTTTTTTATACAAATTTCTATATTTTATCATTTTTTAAAGGCATTATGAGAACGTATTTTTAAGTTACGGGGGAAGGTAGGTACTGCAATTAAGTAAAATATCGGTCATTTAGTTCAATTGACATTAAAGTTGTACACATAATATTTAAAACAAGTATAGTTCTGTACTGTAATAAGATTTGTGTCCTGTTTTCATTACCAAGTCAGCATTTGTCGAATAGTGAATACTGCACTCTACTTTTTGTAATACCAGTATTGAACTAGAAGATCTACATGTCTATCTCAAATATCTAGAAAGAAGGACGGAATGAAGGATAACGTACCTTATGTGACCTATTATGCAGTCTACTATGCAAAGTTCCTATACTTATTACTAAGATAACACACACAACCAACTGAAGTTCGAACAAAGTGTTTAGCTGCCGATGAATCCAAACTACGTAAGAATGGACTATATATGAATGAGGAACGCATACCACTTCAGTGCGAACTGGCACTATGATTGCTCGTACAATAAAATAATTTTTAAGCGCATAAGTATTTCATTAATCTAAAGTTTGTTTGTGAATGTAATTTTTTGTTTTAACTATCTGGAAGACCTTACTACTCCCGAATATTCTCCATAGGATTAACATTAACGTGATTCCGATAGAGATGATTTTGATAATGAGATTAGTAAGAAAACAAACTCTTGTCCAAACACGATACTATTTAGAACTATTCAATGGGGGATGACGATCTCTGCAATAGGATAATATCAAAGCAAAATTTATTTGTTTCAGAAACAATGTAATGAATCTGTTGCAACCTTCCGGCCGTATGCTGAAAATTTTAGCCATCATTTTTATTTTTTAATTAATTTACGAAATGTGTGGTTATGTGAATCTGAAAAATGGTCCGAAAATTCAAAAGAGTAATTTGCTTCCAAACAAATTATTTGTCCTTTTTTAATACATGTATGTATGCATATTTAATAATCTTTATATAATTACCACATTAAAAAAATATTTATTATTTAAACTAGAGCCTCTATATGCGCCTTATTTTCTGTTAAATCGTTAATAATGTCCTCGAAGTCCAGAGATATTCTGAGGTCAATTTCGATAATCAAAGTTGCCATTGTGGCCATTCTTTCTTGCCCAACTATTGACTTTAGATAGTTTTTTATTAGCATCAAACAAGAAACAAACTATTTCCTGCAGAATATTCTGTTGGATTTGTAAATAAATATAGTCTGAGAATTTTATCAATATTTGGATATATGGTTTTAAAATCTGTATCGTTAAACCCCTCATGTAACTTAAAAAGGAATAGATCAGGTAGAGCTGGCTCTTTCTTTGACAGGCAATGTGCTAGGAAATGAATTATTTTGTCCTCCAACTTGTTGTCGATATCAGTGGGATAGCTTTTGCGACGATATAATGACTTGGCTTTTATATAATCAAAAAGCATTTCTTTCATATAACAGCATTCCAGAAAAGTGAATTTCAAATTAAATTCTTCATAGGCCATTCTTCTTTTACGAATTTCCATTTTAAATTAATCTATAATAATAACTAAGAATGTAAAATTTGAAATTCATTGTTGTTTTATTTTCATGACATACATTTGCTTGTAGTTTTCGAATCTTTAATCTTCTGTAACAGTTTTTTCATTCCCAGTAATTTTCGGGGAGGATTTTCCTGGTAACTCTTGGCTGCCAGATGTTCTTGTATTTCCTTAACAGAAGTTTTATACCTAATTGCTTCAAATACTTATCTTTTGGGCTAATGTCCCATGGGCCAGTTTTCAAGGCATCCCTCTGCATCGGGAACTAATTTGAAAATAGATGAAAATGCATAAATTAGTTCATAAGCAACCGGTTATCAAAAAACTACAGTTTTTACAAATTATATGCAAATACTGCCAAGGAACGAATTTCCTGGCATTACAACAACAAAAGCATGCAAACATAAACATTGAACTTTTTACGCGAAATTTATAAGTCCTGCATAAAAAACACTTGCAAACTTCCAGAGATATTTCAACATGCAAAATACATGAATTTACAGCAAAATTATCCACTATTAGTAACAAAATTAAAAATTTTTGCCATTACTGCCATTCCAGAAATCATTTTTCCAACATAAATAATCTAGCATAATTTGCATATTTTCTGCAAATTATTCATGTTGAAACTAATAAAAAATACAAAAAAGGCATTAAAATACACTTACCTTGATTATTAATCTACTAAATTAAGATTCTAAGCCACAATAAGTTCCACACAAAAAACGGACAAATCCTCAGCCAAATCCTTGCAAAAAACAACTACCCACCACATATAACACACAAAATTATCAATAAAGCAAAAAAAAAATACAAACATAACACACCGAATAACAGCTCAACAACAACACAAATTCTGGAACTAAATAATACCAACATCAAAATGTTCAAATCAAGACGAAACCTACAGACTGCTAACGATCAACTCAACATCACTTTTAAGCCAATCAACAGGCTAAATAAATTCTACATAAAAACTAAAGATGACATTACAACACAAGAAAAAAGTAATGTAGTATACAACGTTCAATGTGATAACTGCTCTAAATCTTACATAGGTCAAACATCGAAAAAATTAAAAACTCAACTGACACAACATAAGAAATATATAGAAAAAAAGACACCCAACTCAGCACTGGCAACCCACTCACTGGAAACAGGCCATTTCTACAATTTTGACCAGGCCTCCATTAGCGACACAGAAGACAATAAAAGGAAAAGAGAGACAAAAGAAGCATGTCGCATTTATATCAATAGGAAACACTTAATCAACATCAGACCAGATATAGAATTTATACAGAAGGATTATTACACAATTCTAAATAAAATTAACAGAAATCCACAATAACACCACTCACTAAAACCAACGAGCACACACACCGGCACACACGACACCACAGCCAACATAACATTCAAAAACAGCTGATGCATCTCAGTATCTTTCTAGCCTTTAATTTTAAAACGTATTTATCTGTTTTTGTGTTAATTTATTTATTTTTGTCGGTTATTTTATTTTATAAATGTAGTGTTTTTCGTCATTTTTATAAGTAGTTGTTCACATAGTATTAGAGGTAATTCAAAACATTTAATATATTTATATTCAAACATTTTTTCAATATGCTAGACGTCTGAATAATTGTAATTCTACAGATCCCTTGAAAAGGACTCTAAAACCCAGATTCGAAACGTCGGGAAAATTTGTATAAACTACTCAAACAAAGTTTCGTAGTTTTTCTCACTGATCGGAGATCCCCAAAAAAGATCACATCGTTTCTTATATTCACAAACCCCGATCAAAAACAACACAAAATTTACAAAATAATATGTTCCTGCCATATTGGCCGCGTTATCATAGGACTGGCCGCGACTTTTTTTCATATCTATCTTCAAAGATACAAAGACGTTGGTGAAAGCGTTAAACATATCCTGACCTTCATGCACACCGTACCATCTCCTAGCCCATCGTCTTGTTTTACATACCGTACAATCACTGCTAACTGATCTTTATGCAAAATATCAGGAGTTGAATTTACTATGGCTGACAAAATATTTCTCTTTTTTAATTTTTTCTGCAATAGAATTAACAACTCTTCATAAATTGCTAAAGAAAGATAACTTGTACTCCTAGGTCCTTTTCTGCCATAACGAACGATGTATTCGATCAGATAACAATTTATCGAACTATGTCAACAGTTCGATACACATTGAAAAGGCACCAATATTTGTGAAGATCGAAACAAAGAAAATGGCCTTGCGCGTGAACATATGATCGATTTGAGACTACGATGTCTAATAGTTAGAGCAAGCGAGTCTGTCATCTAATTTATAAGATATGACGTGCATAATTAGCGCAAGCGCAAGCATAATTCATGTAATGCACAATTTCCTGTAAATATTTTTTCTCTCATGAAGCTCACAATAAATTGTCATATTTACGTTGACGCCATCACGTCAGCATTTTCTCACCAGCCTCACCATTCTTTTGCCGCGAGCATGAATAGCTAAAAATGAAAAGAAGATTTGGTTTGACTTAGTTCAGGTTCCGGTGTGGTAAGCTTTCGTATAAAGTTCAGTTATCCCGGTCTGTCTAAATATTACAATCTAAGTTGATGTAATTACAACAAAAAGTTAATAAAGGTTTTATTCAAATTGAAGGAATGTAGTTTATTATTTTGTTTCTCGATCAACTCAACCTTTAAATAAAGATCTCCAACCACTGACATGCCTCTAGATATAAATGGACTGACTGATTACCTATTTGATATGGTACACATATTGAACTCAAAATAATGCAAATAAAAGAGAGGATAATATGATGCGAATACTACCTTCCAATGGAAATTTTATTTTTTAGTGCAACGGTCCATTGAATTTAATCCAAATACCTGGTTATATTTCAGTGGAAAATAATGGTTGAAAGGAAAGAGTAGGAATCTTAAAGTTGTGCACTTATTTTCATGCAGTTTAGTTTAACCAACCAATTATGGTAGGAAATCTGACATAAAATTTAATAAAATTGTTATTACAATTTCATTACATTTTACGTCAGATGTCCTACCATGGTTCGCTTTTTGGTTCATTAGAGATTAGGCGTAACGGGGAGAGTATCTAAAGATCTGTGGAACTTTATTTACGCAGCGGTGGCGCTGTTCACTTCGCACGGAATTTTTTGTGTAACTTCTATCACCATCACCATGGAAATAATTATAGCAATTTCTTTTCTATAATGTTGTGTTATTTTATTTCAAATAGTTTTTTTTTTTGATAATATTTTATGGTACTATTTTTGTTATTATCACAAATTTTCCGCCCTAGGCTTCAGCCTAGTCAGTCTATGCCTAAATCCTAAATCGGGCTACAAGTTGAATTATTTTTAATAAATACAGCTCAATTTATTTTACCCTGCATATACTTATCACAAAAAATTACGTAAGGTGAAACTTGTCTAGATATCGATGAAATAAAATGTGAATTAAAACTGCTTTTTATTCCTCATCCCATACCCCTTGTAATTAATGACAAAAGTAAAAAATGGATCCCAAATATGGATACATGATAGTCCTGTAAATAGTACTCAACCAATCCTTTAATATGTAATATCTTTTCCTCTGGGAATACAGGTATGGTAATAAATAAAATACATATCCTGCCACCACCAGGGAGGCATGTTTGTGAAAGTATATATAATGGCATCATCCAAAAAATATTGTGTAAAAGTGTCAGCTGAGGCAGGATTTATAGACCATTAGCAGCATTTGTCATAATTTTTGTTTTTATGTTTGCTAAGCATGGGAACAGTTCCCTAGCGAAATTTGTAACAACAAAAGCAGAGGAAATTCTGTGAAATTATCTTCCCCAAATTACTCAACTGTCCGCTAGGCTAGATTAATTAAAGCATACCTAAACTGACATATTCGGGACTGGCTTCATCCGTCTCTTTAAACACTGATGATGTAATTGGAGTTTCCAAAAATTAAAATTTCACCACTGTTAGCCCCGAAACGGGAAAGTTCTACTGCATGTCCGAACTTTCAAAGTGACATGACTCTAAGTCGAACCATTTTAACTGATGACCAGATCTCCAACACAGCTGGGGTCTGCGTCAAACCCGAATATGTATATCCAGAGTGCCATTCTCTCCTTATATCCGTCCCTACCTAGCTTGGGTTCAAGTTGCCCAATAAACTTTCCGAAAGACAAATGACAAAAATTCTGTCCAAATGACAATGATAACTTAACGGAAAATAATTTCGGCGCGTTGTTGGTTTTGTGCAACAGGAGTAACATATTGGCTTTTAGACTGGAAAGATTAGTGGGTTGCGTGAAAAATGACGGCCGGCTATGACAAATTAGCTGGGAAAAAGTTAGAAGAGAGGTCACTTGGCACACATGGCAATTGCTTTTTGTATAATACTTTGCGGTAGAGAATAATGCTACGTCGTTTTTAATAAAAGTAAAAGTCAATGAAAATCTCCCCAAACATTCGAATTTCTGGGAATATTGGGAAAAGGCTCTAGCGTTAAACATTTGCAGCGATAAAAAAATACCACATTTGACTTAGGCTGTAAAATTCCCATTACTGACAAGTCACGTTATGGAAAAAGAAAACGTTAAAAACGAGAATTCGAATGGGTTTCTACAGAGCAATAAAGTTTTTGCTATACTCAAAAGGCAGTGGTTACATGACAAAGAAATGTACGAAATTTAATTAAAATATGGGGAACCATAACATTTGTTTGCCGTAATGAATGCCATCAAAAACCATAAAGAGAAGCCGAGTAGTTTTATAGACAATCGGAATTCTTTCACAATGCCTCAAATGGGTTGAAATAGAGAAAAGTAGTACATATGTTCGTCTAGGCAGACATTTTTGGGATGAAATCATGACTCGTCCTGAATTTTTTCAGTTACGTGATATAAGGCTAAATAAAAGATCATATGAAGGCATAAATGAGCAGAATCTGTATAATGTATTAATTTATGACTAAGACTAATGAAATTTGCGAATATTCATAAAAATAATGCTAATTATTTATATTAAAATATTACGCCCACCTATGGAGATTATTATAATGCTGGCATAAGGATAGTAAATGCGGGTTGCAAGACGCTCACATTCTTTTACCTTTCAAAATCCTTTCGGTCATACAGTTAAGTCCAGTTTTGTTTTCGTTTACAGAACTGTGCAAATGTGGAACAATCTGTCATATTTTATTTTTCCATCGGTGTATAATTTGCAAAAGCTTAAGAGTGACATACATCAGTACCAGCCACTCTCCTCATGTCCCATATCACCTTCCTTTCATGCTATGCTTCGCATCAGAGGCTATCACCTGAGCTCGGCTTAATAATATAAAAAAGGAAAGCATTTATCCGATGAGTTCATCGTGATTTATTACATGAAGTAAATGATTAGTTTTCTGTTCATTTGGGTAAAAGATGTAGCCAACCTGTGAGACCAATATAGTTAAGGAATTTCAAATCAATTTTGAAAAAAAAGGCACGAAAATATTGATTTGTGTAATTCCCGTTTGTACAGTAGTACAGTAGTAACAATATATAATTAAGTTCACTATTACAGCACTGACCTTTCATGAGAAAGCAGATTGGTTTCGGTTTTTATACCAATTAGCGGAGAGAATTTTTGATTCATGGTAATTAAAGTTTTGGATAATTATGCCTTCAATATGATAATGATCAACATTTTTTAATACTAGTTTCTATTTTTAATTTAAAAAACAAATAGGACAGATTATAAACAGAGAGGAATTAAAAAGACTGCTTTGTATATGAACTAAGTACCATACTCTTCCACAGAATATTTTAAAAGCCATTAAAAGTGATGAAACATATCAAATTTAATCCACAAGTACCTACTATCAGACAGAATATTTATAGAATAATTCTGCTTGACTAATGACCATTAGAAGAAGAAATCTGTGACAAGATTTACGTGCGATAAGAGAATCTTTCTTTGCATTTTTTTTCTTTTCTTAAGCTACTGACAGGACTTATTTGTTTATTATCAAGATTTAGAATTACTGCACCTAAGATTTTTAAAGGATTCATGTTTATTTGAGATGCTCTTAAGACGGGAAATAACGATTCAGGAAATTCGATCGATATTTGAATTAAAACGAAAATTATTAAATGGGACTGATAGAGCACTCTTTTTATACCCTAGATGAAATCATAGGGGTATACTAAGTTTGTCATTCCGTTTGTAACACCTCGAAATAATGATGGTAGAGCAAAATGGATTGGACACCCATTCATAATATTAAAAGTTATTTCGATTTTTGAATGTCCGTCCGTCCGTCCGTCTGTCCGTCTGCGTCTGTGCGCACGATAACTCGAGAACGCGTATTCTTAAAGAGCTGAAATTTTGTACACGGACTTTAAAAAAAAAAGTAAAATTAAGTTCGAAAATGAGACAAATCGGGCAACTCCTTCGTGGGGTTGCCATATAAAAATTTTGTTTTCCGCTATATATTTGGACACTGCCTGAGAACGCATCTACGTAGAGAGCTGAAATTTCGTACATGATGTTTTTACTACATTAGCAAATAAAATGTCAAAAATGGACTAAATCGGGCAACTCCTTCTTGGTGTTGCCATATAGAAATTTCGGTTTTTTACGTATACTTTGAAAACGATCAGTCCAAGACATTTTTATTGTACTAAAAACTTCTGCAGAATACGAAATCCTATAAAATTGGTTATTACCATTTTTTCTGTGCGACAAACTGTTCTAGAAATATATGCGAAAAACAACTTCAAAATCAATACTTGAATAGATCGGTGACCATACGAAATTTAATACGGGCATTCATCTAGGGTATCATAAGAATTGGTCTTAGACCAATTCTAGCTTTTTTACTTGTTTATTTGTTAGCTTGGTTAAAAAAATAGTGAAGATATAGCAGTAGTGTGTTAGTCTCCAGAATACAGACTGAAAATTATACAAGCACATACCTGTAGAGCTACCTGAAAGCTTCGAAGAACCTTCAGAAAAAATAAAATTGTCTCAAACTAAGGTTAGTTTGTATATTATTTGAAATCTTACATTATAAACCATGAATAAATGGACTGTACAGAGGTTGAGATCTTAAGGCCACTACAAGTATCAGCCTCAAGATTAACGAGACATTGTTGTTAAATCCCGAACGCTTTAACAAAATTTATAATTTGTCCCAAACCTCCTTTTCCACCCCATGCATTTGATTTAAGAGGTTTGGAAATAGGAGGAAGCCAGAAAGTGACACTGAAAGTCAGTCACAGGGAAGTGTACAGTAAGAATGAACACAAGGCGTGTCAGGGTTAGCTTTCTTAGCTCCAAAGCTAAAGTTTCTCCCACAGTTCCCATTTTTTTTTTCAACCTGTCGGGTGATCCAGTTAAAGACGAAAAAGATAATTCAGGGTGGTTTTACACACCAGTATCAATTTCCAGAATACTAAGGGCTTTATTGAGGCTTTGACAGCAGCTTGGCTATCTAAGCAGATGGCAATATTCCTCTTTTTTGTATGAGAGCTGAGAACATATTTCCCTGCTTGCAGATGCCCTTGATTTATGTCTAGAAAGTTGTATTATTCTTTTCAAGGTAAATTCAATTTTCACACGAGGATCTTCGCAGAAAACATCGGCACCTATATTGTTCTCTGATTTGGGGTTATCTGAGAACGAAAATAGCGTTTGACAACGACTGAAACACAGAGTTTGAGCCCCATTCCATCCAAGGTGAAATTTTCTATTTGAAGCATAGTGTCAAGGAAGTGATCATTCCTTGATCGATCCGGGTTGATGTAAGCTAAGACCAAACAGTGGCGGATCCAGGGGGGGGGGCGGTCGGGGGGGTCATGACCCTCCCTAAATTTGAGAAAAAATATTTAATTAATTGAGTTATTTGAAAAAATAATTTTTTTTTATTTTATACTTTTTTTATTTATATAATTCAACTTAAAAAAAAAACTTTATTCCGAAACATAAAAAAATAAAAATTTATTTCAATGAATGCTATTGTATGCATGTGATGTACGTGTATAGGTTTTTCTCGGAATTTGGGTTTCGGACCTCAGAGAAACACTTCCCAAGCCACGAAACAGACTCCTTTCGTTACCACATCAGAGCCCTAACTTAACTTAGTCCTAACTCCTGTTATATTTCGGGGCTTAGCTTAGTCGAAGGCAATCACTCTACGCCGTTTCAGGAAGTTATGACTAAGACAACTCGCACACTTTTATTTTATTTATATATATTTTTTTTACATTTGCTTTGTTCACAAACTTTTTCTTTCACAAACTTCCTCTTATGGTTATTTTCACAAAACGTTTATTTTATTTTTTCTTATCGCAACTTCTATTTTCTTTACCTGTTTACAATTAGTGTTCAGCCTACCGCGGCGGACGATGGTTGAAATGAAATTTGATATTTTTATAAATATCAAACCATCGTCTTGCTATCGTCCACACATTGTTGCACCCAGAATGTATTCCGCTCGCGACAATTTGCTGAAAGGAGGCTTTTTGGTGAAGACTTGATCGTTTAAATCTTCACCGAGTAAATTTTCTGCGCCCGATATGTATTTAGGTATACATATATGTACATACATATCGTATTTTTCTTTTCAACAAATCTTACTGAAGGTAAGATTTGTCGTGGGGCTTTTTCTATTGAAACGACTTGGGTTGAAATTTAAAACTTTTATTTGTCCCAAGTCGTTCTATGGGAAATATTTTTTGTTTTTAACTGAGGAATTTGAATCAATTGCTGATTGCAATTTCACACACTCTAACACTCCTAACATTCTAAAATATTTGCAGCGTTCTTATGTAAAACCACTGACATTTAAAATATGGACCGACTACGTCCATAGAAATACACTGCAGAAAGTGGGCTCATTTCTATATAGCGTTCTCTTTCGATCTAAGCACCAACTACTAATTCGCACGTCACATAGAAATGTGACCTAACTCAAAATTTGTCGTTTTTGAGTTAATTACACCATGAAATTGGCATATTTCTCTATCTGATTGTTTTTGCCGCTAGATAGAGATAGTATCACTTTTCTGTTACTTAAGAACAGAGATATTCTTCATAGAACAGTGTCAGTGTCACTTTTTGACTTGTGACGATCTTTATAACAAACGTAAATATGTTTTCGACATTTTAACAGTATTATTTTAAATTGTGTCACTTTTCCACAAAACAGCAATTATTTCTTACAAATTATATTATGAGTTATGACATTTTTCCACAAAGTTCAAAGTACGGAATTTAATTCTTAAAAATCGTATTTTGAGTTGTGCCACTTCAAAAAACTTGTAAAAATATTTATTTCGCAACAAAGAAAAGCGACACAACTTAAGAGGATGCGGGATTAACAGCTAACCTCGCCAACTGCGGTATCAAAAACTAAAAATTTTTTTATATAAATTTTCAGAAATATATTTACTAACAAATTTAGAGTTCAGACTATTTTTAGCAAACAATTACTACGTTAAGCTAGAATTAATTCTATGTATAGCTTTTCGTTTTTTCGCTCTCCTGAAAAGCTGCATTTTTTAAGTTGGGTCACTTTTCTATGTAACGTGCGAACTGAGAAAGGGCTGTAAACAATAAATAAATAAGTGGGTTTGTCGAAATAAATGTTTTTAAATTAATTATTTGGGTTAATAGAAATTCGAGAGGTTTCACTTTTCAACTTTCCGCCAATGGATTTTTCAATGTTGGCACTGACGTATGAACTATTTTTGACACAAGAAATTGTACCCGCATGAAATAGCATATCGAGCAGTCCATATTATATATACCAGTGTATAAAACTGAGAAAAGTTGGGCTTGAATGACTCTTGCAGTTTGCATCCTATTCTATTAAAAAAATTAGTTTTTGTAAAAAAAAAAGTATACTAAAAAAGACACATCATCCGCACCGCTTAATGCGGATTTCCTAGTTCCAAGTACTGCAGTGGCCATGCGAACCGGCGTTGGATTTTTGTTTTTTTTTGTTTTTTTTTTTGTTTTTTTGCTCGATGATTTAATTTGTAAAATGACCCCCCCCCCCCCTAATTTCAGTGCTAGATCCGCGCCTGCGACCGAATCCACAATTTTATTATAAGTATTCTCCGCCAATACGCAAACATAAGGCAAAATGAACGAAGGGTAGAAAATTAATCATAAATATTCGTGAATATTCTCCTTTAAATCTAAAATTAGTACAAGGAGCAGTATAATTTTTATAAATAATTGTGAGTCAAAAGATATCATAGCAGATTAAATCAAACAACTAGTATTACTCTTGCGTTTGTCGCGTAATGGAAAGTTGTAATCCATCATGTGTTACAATAACACAATTTGTAATTCAAAGATAGGATCAGTCATTTGATATCAACTTAAGAGGAAGTACTGTCGATCACAGTTATTGCGTGAAAAATGTCGACCGTGGCATTCATTTGGGATCTGAAAAGGAATTACTAGTTAAATATGTCAGAAGGAAAAATAACAAGAATACAATTCGTTTAATGCAGAGAGTGAAGAGGAAGAACATTTTTCTGATATAGGATACAGATCGATAAAGCAAATATTGTGATTGAAAGTGATCACCAGACGGACAATGATCAAAATATTCCAAAGTAGAGCAAACTATAGCTCTGACAATGATTCACAATACCACAATGCTTCTAGTTTATATGTCGGAAATTATGATGAATTTTAGTGAGTACAACCACAACCGAAAGTAGAAGCAAGATCCCCTAATAAAGGGTTTTCCAATAAGAGGTGTTATTTTAATTAGCCCGCTATTTCGGTAGCTCTCACTTTTGGAGCTGTCATTTTCGACATTTGACAAGCAGAAACTACGCCATTAATAAAAGTGGAACGATAAACGACTCAACAACGCATTAAAATTATTAAAATTCACTATAAAAATGGTGAAAATGTGACAGAGGCGGTTCGTAAAACTCGAACATTTTTGGGTCGTCGTGAAGCACCTTGTCGGACCGCAATACAGAAATTGGTAGAAAAATTCGAGCTGTCGGGACAAGTTAGTGATGTGAAGAATAAAACCCGTGCACGTCGCTCAAGAACAGCCGAGAATATTGCTCCTGTAGCCGAAAGTGTTGAAGAAAACCCAGGTTTGTCCATTCCTCGTCGATCTTTGGAATTAGGCATTCCACAAACGTCATTACACCGTATTTTGCATAAAGATTTGGGTCTTAAGGCTTATAAAGTTCAGTTCACACAAGAATTCAAGCCGGCCGATCATCAACACCGTCTAGTTTTTGCTGATCGGGTCCTTGAAATGCATGAAAATGATCCGGAATTCCATCGAAATCTCATCTTGATTGATGAGGCCCATTTCTACCTCGATGGCTTCGCCAACAAGCAAAATTGTCGCATCTGGGGCTCGGAAAACCCAGAAGTTATTGTTGAAAAGCCTCTCTATCCTCAACGTGTGACTGTTTGGTGCGGTTTATGGTCCCGCGGGGTCATTGGACCTTACTTTATCGAAAATGAGGCTGGAGCAACAGTTACGGTGAATGGATTGCGCTATCGACAGATGATTAATGATTTTTTATGGACGGAATTGGATGGTATTGATCTGGACAACGTTTACTTTCAACAAGACGGCGCTACGTGCCATACAAGAAATGAAACCATTGATCTTTTACGGAAAAAGTTTCCGGACCGTGTTATCTCTCGAAGAGGTGATCACAATTGGCCACCGAGATCTTGTGACTTAACACCTTGCGACTTCTTCCATTGGGGCCACGTGAAAGAGAAGGTCTACGCCAACAGCCCAGCGTCGATTCAAGACCTCAAAGATGAAATTCGTGAGGCTATCGAGGACATAGGGCAGCCACTTTGCGATTTGGTTATGGAAAATTTAATGAAAAGGATATGGTCCTGTAGGCGTGGTCGTGGTGGTCATTTGGCGGATGTTATTTTCCATTATTAACGGCATACCTTCCTCTTTATAATGAAATAAAGATCCGATCATTTATCTTAAAAAACGGCATTTTTTTTTTAATATCAAAATGTGTTATTGGAAAACCCTGTATAAGCATCCATTTGAAAGTGCGCAAACCATTTTCAGAGTGTTGTATATTTTGAATAGCATATCACAGTCATCATATAATATATCAATCATTTACCTCTCGAAATCTTATAAACCGTAGCTTCCTTATTCTTCAGAAAATACTCATCTTAAAATAAAATGCTTTGCATTCGCTTTCCTGAAAAAGTTTATTGTGGTGGACGATAAAATAAATATACATTGCAGGACATGCAAAAAGTGAGGAAGCCTTTAGAATGAAATACAAGCGATAGAACATTTGCTTCAATCCAAAAAATTTAGAAGCTTACCGATGCTGAAAAGAAGTTGTTCCATAAAGGGATTTTTCTTCGATTTTAACTTGAAAATATTGTCTTCATTGACGAGAAAGTTCAATACATTGAGTACATGCACGTGAACATCACAAGGAGACATAAAAGAAAACAAATGTGTGTAGACAATGCACGGAAGTGATGGTACTTTAACCAAAAGATATCCTATAGGCTCATACTAATCTCCTGCATGGTTTGAGCTCACTACCCATGATAGCGCTGCGGAATGAATCGTGTTTATCATCTACTATTATTTCTTTCCCAAGTAAAAGAGGAACGTTCAAGATAAACAGGTAAGTATACATATGCATGCACAATTGATATGGGATTGAGGCTTCTAAATATATCAAAAGTGAATTTAAATGGAGAATCGAAAAAGCCTATGACAGGACAACGAAGTACAATAATAGAGAAGAATCGGAATATCTTGGATTTCTGAAAAGATCTAAGAAATATTTCAGCCTATCGAATTTAGTGCTCCTATACAAGTCGTATAGACCTAGAGTGGAATATAATTCCCATATCGCACAGCCTTAGCTTCTTTCGATATTGTTCAAAAGATAGCCTTCATAGTCATTGCTGATGTGGCAATAACTTGTCATATCGAATCTCTCGAGCACCGCCATAATGCTGGATGCTTTCGCTCTTCTATCGCTACATGCGTGGTCAATGTTCAAATGAAATATCTATTTTGATCACTTGCAGATTAATTCCTGCGCGCAATATTCCCGCTGGAATCCGCGCACATACGATCGCCCTTTCAAAATATCTTTTCCCGAACTGTGCGAATGTGGAACAGTTTACCGTCCTCCATCTTTCCTCCGACATGCAGTCTACGAAGTTTAAGAGTGACATACACTCTCATCATATTCCCAAATTCCTTTCTGTTTTTTTCCTGCCATGCTGTGGTTTGCATTATAGGGTATCCCTCAAGCTTTTCGCTTAATTATATTTATATATAACAAAAAGAACGAAGTATGTTGGTTCGAATCTCGACTTTGATACATTATTTTCTGGTTCCTTCATGTGTATATACATATGAAACTTTTAATGAATGAACAAAAAAAAACGGTTGCCTTCTTCCACACAACTTTTGTTTACTCTATATATTGTATGTGTAAATCGTTTCGAGAAATAGTAAACAGAGGCATAGGAGGGTAGAGGAATGCATGAAAAATCACTATAAAGTTAAATCAAATTCAAAATATTCTGTATGCTTCTAGAATTCATAAAATTATGTCTAACATATTTCGAGCCGGGTCTGTATTAGAACGAAAATCTTAAAAATTCCACACGAATTGCTATTATTACAGAAATGATCGCGTAGGGTAGAAAAAATATTAGAAGAAAATTAATTAACCGAGAAAATACATAAAACGAAATATGCAAATGAGTTATCACAGAGGCACCCATGCATAGATTATAAATTTCCTTCCTCTGTAAAACAACCAGCATGATTCCACCAGTAAGATCACATCATAATCCTAACAAGATCTGTCAACAAGAGTCGTCAATTAATTAATAAAAAAAAAAAAGGGTTTTTTTTTCTCTATGCGGAACATGAACTCTTTCATCTCTGGAAAAGCACACAGTGACTTCCCGCTGCCAGAAGTCCCTTCTCAGTTCATTAAATTAATCGGACAATTAATTTGAGGTCCCAATGAACCGGATTACATAAAGTGAAAAATCATGCTTCCACATCCATAAAATCCAGTGAATATGTGACTTGCTTTTCAGAATTCAATACAATCCAAGTCCACGGGATTCATGGCTCATGGAGGTTTTGATTAATAACTCGTGGAGAAATTTTTAAACCTTTCCTAGAATGAGCGCGTATTAAAATGAAATATGTAGCCATAATAAGGCTTGATAATAAATCAAAATCATTTTTGCCATGGACAAATATATTAGAAAAGTGGTAGCGTTAATGCGGGTGCTTGGTTTCTTTTAAAAGTTATTCCTGGCATCATATCAAATGAAAAATATGGTATATGAAAACAAAGGAGAATTCGAATGGGGAGAAGCAACTTGCTACTCAAATTTCAATTATAACTCTACCTCAGGCCGATTCCATGAATGGTCTTGAACCATGAAAATGGAAAAATTAAGACCAGCCACGTAAAAACAGATTTATAATATCAAATTGTTTTTTGTCGAACACGAATTTAGCACTTTTGTTATGTTATAGCAATGAGGATTCATTGGTAATAAAGACTAGGAGACAATGGAGAAAGCCTTCGGCCAAGTTATCATAACATGCTAATTACAATAGGTCTGATTTATATTACGATAATTTGAGCTTTATAATGTTATACTGTATGTAACCAACATAAGTTTGCAAAATTATATAAACGTCTTTTACGCAGCTTTGAATTTTGGAGATATTGTGAAATGTGCTTGTCGGCACTTTTTTCTAAGGTAGGGGGAGGAAAGTTACCGAGCCTTGTGGCAAGGGCGGCATATTTTGCTCACCTGCTGAAAGAAAAGCTCTTTCAATGAAACCTTACAATTCTTTTAATGAAGCGCATCTGGTCCAGGTGACGTAAGCTTTCATCTTATTCGCAGACAGTTGGGTAGGTCCAGGATCTAGTCTGCGTCGGGCAGGGACACAGAAAGTGTTCGGTGGCCTCAAGATCTTCTGCTGGATAAGACAGATACTCAGGACTGTCAAAAACTCCCATCTTTGTAAGATGAGTGTGAAACGAGCTTTGATCAGTGATTATACTAATTACAGTTCTGCGTTGTTTATTTCGAGCACAAAGAGAATAACAGTGAATTAACTATTCTGCCAGCCCACCAAGAAAATATTTTCTACAGCTGCACGTGCTCTGATTAGGTCTTAATGCTTCTCGCGATCATCCGCTTTAATAAGAGGATTATTGATGCGGTAATGCCACCAGTAGGCTCTGGACCAATTAACGGAAAGTTCAGCCGGACCTAGCTACCGAGTTCGCCTTCCATTTCATTCTCCATTATTCCTGTGTGCCCAAGTGCCTACTATAGAGACATCGTGTTTTCGTCACTTGAACTGAAAAACGTTTACTTTTAGAAGTAACTCTTTATATATACCACAATAATTAACCTTTCCTTTGGCGTGTCAAATTATAGAGCAAGATTTTGATTCCGTTTATAAATGTCTAGAAAAATGTATGCTAAGGGTAAAATGCATTGAACATTCATGCTTATTGAAAGACATTTTGATATTTACATGTCTATACGTGTGTCCACACGCAGGATTACTTGGGTGCGTATTGACCGTGTTGATATAGGGAGCTGAAATCTCGTACAAAATTAATTTTATTAAAATTATAAATCTTGATTTAACAAGTAAACAAGCTAGAATTGGTCTAAAATCAATTCTTATGTTACCCTATGCCCTTATGCAATTTCGTATTGTTACCCTTCTGGGCAAGTTTGATCTTTGAAATGGTTTTTTGCATAAATTTCTAGAACGGTTTGTCGGACAGAAAAAATAATTATCACCAATTTTATAGGATTTCATTTTCTCAAGAAGTTTTTAGTACAATAAAAATGCCTTGGACTGAACGTTTTCACAGTATACGTAAAAAACCTAAATTTTGATATGGCAACACCAAGAGTTGCCCGATTTATTCCATTTTTGAAATTTTATTTGCTAGTACAAAACAGCATGTACCAATTTTCAGCTCTCTACGTGGACGCGTTCTCAGGCAAATATATATTGGAAAACGAAATTTTTGTATAGCAACCCCACGAAGGGGTTGCCCGATTTGTCTCATTTTCGAACTCAATTTTACTTTTTAATTTAAAGTCCGTGTACAAAATTTCAGCTCTTTAAGTCTACGCGTTCTCGAGTTATTGTGCGCACCGAGGGACGGACAGGCGGACGGACATGCAAAAATCAAAATAACTTTTAATATTATGCGTGGGTGCGCATTTTGCTCTACCATCATTATTTCGAGGTGTTACAAATGGAATGACAAACTTAGTATACCCTACAGATTTCTTCTAGGGTATAAAAATGGACAAAATCAGTGGACTCGTTCGAAGTATTACCATTCAAAAATTTCTGTTTTCACTGTATAGTTGGACACTGCATTTAATACGTTAGACATCCGCAATTTCGTAAACTGTTCTTTTATACGAATTCTAGATATAAGTTTGTGCTGGGCAAATTACGCAACTCTTTGGAAAAATTCTTATTTTGCACGAAAGTACATACACATGATACATACACACATGAAAATATTTGGATATTGGTTGAGACCCTGTTCACATAGAGATCTAATATGACAGTTTCAGTAATTGCAATAGAATTTCATGTGGAATTTAAAAATATTACTAAATCGGGCAAAATCTTTACAATGTTGTCATACATAAATTACAATTATTTTTCATATATTGGACCCACACCTGTTTTAAATGTGCTGAAGATTAATTCGCAATTTATAAAACCTATGAAACTGGTTAAGACATTTTTATCATCCGTCCAACTATTCTAAATCGTAAAGCAACTTAAAACATCTAACGAGTATCTATATTTTCAAAAGAGAGGGGTGGATATTTTTCCCATCTAAGACCAAGTATAGCGCTTTCCATAGTTAAGTTTGAAATAAAAAAATAGTAGGATTCGAAATTTAATTGTTCAGCGATTTTTTTAGTACGTATGTAGGTAAAAAAATTCACAATAAAAAAAAAACAGTTGGTCCCTCTTGCTATACTCAACGAGGACATTGTCTTGTAAAGGGGAATTGGAAATCAAGAAAAGTATTTTGTAGGATCATTAAATATTAAAAGGTTAGCAGTATGAAAGAACAAAGTGTAAGGCGATACATTATACTTGTCATTGTCACCCCTTTAATAGACAGAAAAAATACTCCACGGAACTAAGTAGTATACAAAGTTATTATCTTACCTCACAACATCCTCAATTGGGGATATGTTAATTACGGGATTAAGCAACAAGCCTATAAGGAGGGTTATATGAAATGGCAAATGAGGGAACATGAATTTTTCCTTAACCCTTTGAGTTTTATTTACGTAGTGCTATTAATGTCGACTATTTGACTGTTAAATATAACTAAAAACATTTTCAGTTAGTATAGTTAATGGTGTGACGTTCCATACAGGATACAGTGTTCAGCACGCTCATGGAACCTAGCGACATTTACAGTTGATTCATATTGGATACTTTGGATTATTCTACATATTGTTGAGGTATCACTCATTTATGGAAAATATTATGTGGGTAAAGGAGCGCTTCTCTAACTTCGGGATTATAACATTCTCACTTTAACCGACAGTGTTACGCTTGATTGGTAAATAAATACATTAAAACCTTTTTTTTCTATTGAGGCTGAAACAATGAAATTTTTCTTCCGACTAGTCCATTCATATACTATGTATATTAGTAGCAATATTTATATGCACTATCCTAAAGTCGTTCAGCTTATTACATAAACATATTTTGGTTTTATTAACTGGCGTCTTAGCGGTCGTTTTCATAAATCAGTATATGAAACAAAGAGCGTTGTCTAATCACTCTAATACTCTAATACTCATAAAAGAAGGGTTAATCCATATCGACTGCTTGAAATCCCCAAAAAGCTAGACTAGTATGCTTTTGTGTATTGCCATATTTTTTATATTATTTAACGACCTTAGAAAATACTATACTACAAGTAAAGAGTTGGCCAGTTATTGTTCCTTTACCTAAAATGATTGTACTTTGAAAGTTGTAGCGAGCATACTTTGTTTCATTTCTGTTGTTAAGGTATAACCTCAATAAAAGTCGCTTGGATGATAAATGAAAACTAGTGAACTAGTGAAAAATTTGTGAAAAAAAAATTAGCAGAAACAAATTTGTCAAAACATATATGTTTTATTGTAGAGCTTGCATGTTTTATTGTTTATAGATATAGCACGATATATGTTCACGAATTTATAGAGCTTTGGTGAAGTCTACGAAATAAATACATGATCCCATCCGTAGATGTGGTGCAAAATCTAAATACGTTAAAAACTACGTGCTGTGCTGCAAAAATAAATTTAATGCAATTAATATTTGCTTATTACATTTTCGTTAAGCGTAAGTACTTTTGCTACACAACTTTTTTAAAAAAAAAAGTACTTTACAAACAGATGGTTCTGATAAACGAAATTTTGAGTTATATTTTTCGTGTTGCCGTACTTATTTATTTCCTGAGAAAGTTGTTTATGTTAATTCTCAAAACTGTTTTTATGAGAGTCAAAAGATTTTTACTGTATAGGTCAGATACTTACAAGGAAAGCAGAAAAATATTCACGTTGGAAATAGTTGAGCTGTCAAGTATAGCCATCTGATAACCATATATATTCCTGCAAATATTCCAACACGAAGCAGACCTAGGTAGATAGTTATTACCATCAGGATTGTAAGTTTTCGAATCACAAATTATTGCACATCCCTTATCTTATCGGAATTAGTAAGTTAGTGTTAGGTCGTGTATTTTCTACAATTCTTTTATGGGTGGCACATGGTTTTTAACGGCGACCTTAAAATTAATTAAAGGTATGTATACAAATCTTCACACTTTCCTAGATTCTGCAATCAAAAAAAAAGGTGAGTTTTGTGGATAACAACACAAAGGGAAATTATATGCAATTGCCAATTTATTAACTCTTTTCAAGTTTTACAACTTTTACTTATGTTTGAATTAAATATGCTAACTATTTCAGTATTATTGTAGAACAATAAATTCATGCAAGGAAAAAAATTACAAAAGATTAAGATGCTAATAAAATCAAAAGGTTCGGAAAAATATTTGGCATTTATCTATGTTAATCTAGGAAATGGAAAAGATAAAGCAAAATTAAAATTAGAAGAAAAAAAACATAAGAATGGATAATAATATTAAACGAAAATGCATCAAGAAAATAAATAAAATCGCCGAAAATCTGAAATAAAAGGTAAATTATTTGTTCGTCTCCGAAGACTTTGTGCAGGAACAGCCGTAAATTTTGCCACCAAACAGTGCAATTTACCGCAATATCCACATCCAAGTAATTTTTACCGCTTGCTGTTGATGAACCAAAATCCAAAAAAAAAAAAAAAATCGCACAAAAATATACTTTTAACTCTTTTGTCGCTTGCTAAAAAATAAGAGTGAGAGTCCTCTGTGCGCAGCCTTTTTATAGCCCTTAGTAGGGGAAATTTTGAAGATCGCTTTTCATACAATGTGACTGATAAAAATGTGGCATTCATAAACGTAATCTGATTTTCGGGTATAGTCCTATTACTTATCTCTATAATTCTGATAATTAATTCATTAAATAGTACGTGTACAAATTGATTTTAAAATTTTGCTATAAATTGCACTTTTATGCCTGTGTGGTAGTCTTAATTTCGTGCGGAATTTGAAATTCTCATTTATTTTCTCCAACTAGCTATTTCTCGCTTTCACGTTCTCTTCTGTTTCCCACTCTTTAGTGTAAATTAGGATTTGGATTTTTTTACATATATAATTAATCGTTAAATTAATTGTCGTGTGATTAATTAGAGTGACAGTTGATATTCTTGATTTTATTCGAGTGCGTGACAGGTGTTCTTCACCTGAGCTTTGGAGAATTTTTTAGTATTTCCTTTCAGACTTATCACAACGAATCATCGTAGGACACCTTCCCAGCGATATCTGTTGCCGCAGATCATGGATGCAGGTGAATTTACAGCAGTAATTTGCATTAAAGGTAAGTCCAAAATTGCCTGTCATTACAAATATTTATATTTTGTTAATTTGTGCTTTTCTTTAACGTATAAAACAATTACGATGTTGGATTTTAAACCCTAGATAAAATCTATAAGGGTATATTAAGATTGTCATTCCGTTTGTAACGCACAGAAATAATGATGGTAGAGCAAAATGAATCGGACACCCTCGCAAAATATTAACAGGTATTTTGATTTTTGCGTATTCGTCTGTCCGTCCGAAATTTTTAGTTAAGACAACCATAATTCCATTTGGGTGATAGGTACGGAGCCTGTTGAGCAGTCGTTGGAAAGCCCAGGAAGTTTTGCATATAATGAGCTCTTAACTACGACCTTGCGCCCGGTGCGTGTTTTGTGAAAAACTGTTTTTTTTTCTAAATCCCCCTGTAACTTGTAACTCCTAAACGGTTGATATGACCCCCCCCCCCCCGCCTGTCACACATTTTTTTCTTGTCTAGGTGGGTACTATCGCCTCCTGCTCTATTGACAAGCTACACGGTAACACCCTGTATATATGCAGAGTGGAGTTTTAATATATACATATGTAAGCCAAAGTAATAAAATGTACTGGTTTAGGTTAGGTATAGCCATAGGAGTACAAAGTACTGTATCAAGAACAGTAAACAACTATTTTAGCCACTAAAATTTTCTACTGAATAACTTAGGCCTTAGGGGATTAGTCTACATTGCGCGCTACAAAAAAAAGGCTATTTTTACTAATTTTTTTTGAAGTTTTTGTTACAGGTAGTAATATAAAAGTTGTTGGGCTTAATAATTACTCTTTCGAAATACAGGAAACAAAATTTTATTTTATACAAAAAAATTTTAGACAAACGTAAAGTTTCAAAAAAGGAGGCAAGTGAGTTGCGTGAGTCATATCTCTGGAACGAATTACCTGAAAAAAAAAATCACATGGAATTAGATTAATGTTGTTAATGTTTATGTTAAGAGTAGGGGCGACTAGGCTTCTAGGACCTAGCGGACACCGCGACCATAGTTGATCTATTGTGCCTTTCCCTATAGTGATTAGGCAAAATCGAGTCTTTTAACGAGCTCGATTATTGCTTTCGGAGTTAGATTGCAGACATTATCTGGAGAGATAAGTTCTCTTCCAGTGATTTGCATCCTTAGACCTGCAAGTGCTGGGCTATGACCAGTGACTGCGTTAGCAAATAGTCTGAGCGACTGTCTGCTAAGTCCAATAAGTTGACGCGACAGGAAATGAGAAGGATTGAAGAATTTCTTCGCCTGCTTCATACCGGGCGCGCTACGCCAAAGGAGATCCAGTTGCCTGTTTTCCCACTTAAGCAGTTCCCCCCTAAAATGGCTTTTTGGTAGGCCAAATGTCGGATAGGGACCAATATACGGACAATCAGCTCCGGTTTTAGCCAGTTCATCCGCTTTTTCATTACCGTCCACTCCTTCGTGTCCAGGAACCCAAACCAAGGTTACTTGGTTGTCCCTAGACAGTAGTTGGAGTTTCGAGTAGCAGCTCCAAACTAATTTCAACTCAAAGGCTTGAGAGAACAGATGTAGATGTTGGAGTTCTTACAGCCCTTATTTAGGCTTTCCTGAGCTCCAACCTCTATAGCATAGACTTCCGCCTGGAAAATGGAAGGTGAGACACCAAGCGGAATGGATAGTTCCACTTCTGGACCAATCACCCCTGCGGCTGTTTTCCCGTCCTTCCGGGATCCGTCAGTATACCAAACTTGGGCCCGTTGCGGGAGCTGGAGTCCTCTGTCTAGTATCTGGCTTCTTTCAATAATGGTTACCTTGTAACCTCTTTCAAAAGAGAGTCTCTTGGCCATCGTATCTTTTGGAGCTTCTAGGTCGTTAATGTTAACCTGCTCGAAGATACTGAGATGACCCACCCTGGAGGAGGTACAATCATCTGACCTTTTCTTTCCAAGCATACTGGCTGCAGCTTCCCTCTGAATAAAGAGGTAGGGAGGCTGTAAGCCAAGAATGGCTTCAAGTGCTCGTTGAGGACATGATGTAAAGGCGCCAGTGGCGCCTAAACATGCCATCCTTTGCACCTTGTCAAGGGTTCTTCTGGTGGTTGCCTGCAATGTTTTAGGCCACCAGACATTTGCCCCATAAGAAAGTATGGGTCTGACTATGCCCTGGAAGATCCATAGGGTCATTTTGGGGCTCAGGCCCCACTTTTTCCCGAAAAGCCTGTGGCAAGAGCTGAATGCCCACATGGCTTTGTTTGTTATCATTTCCAGGTGGGGATTCCAGGTAAGCTTGCTGTTTAGGATTATTCCTAGATATTTTGCTTCTTTGGAATATTCATTGCAATTCCATTTAACT